>KZ308228.1:1219803-1533556 GCA_000376725.2 Ladona fulva
TTAATGTATCGTATGCTCGTATGTTTTCATATGTCATATTTATATGACTTAATCTTGTGACATGACAATAATAATATTATTCTATGACATCGCAGCATCTTTACACTTTTTCTAAGGCATATTTGTACTTGAAAGTAAAAAAAAAAATTGAACGTTATAGTTCTTGTTAATTAATTTATTTTACATTCGCACTTATAATTTTATGAATCTTCTGAATATAACTTAAAATAACAAGCTTCTTTGGGAAAATAGGTAATTTAAAAATTAAGATCGGTAAATAATTAAAGTAATTATAGTGTCCGCGCTAGGCTGTGATTCTGGATCAATTAAGTAATTACTCATACCTGGAGAATCTTAGAGCGGAGAACTAACCTGCAAAAGTTCGGGACGGCACATCCCTGAAGAGCTGAGTGTTAGTTAGGATTGTTGTATGCAATTATAGCTGTGTGCGTTGAAGGTCTAATCGCATTCGTCGAGGGGGTCCCGGAGAAGGAGCCCAAATCGAAGTTTAGAGCAATTTGGACGAGATTGATAATCCACTGAGTTCCCTCGAAGTTCTGGGTCTTGAATGTCCCACAAAACGCATAGCTTTTTGCATAATAAACAGTTCCACGAGCATAGAGAGTTGATTTGCATGCACTACAAAAGGGGGAATTTCTCTATCGTTATATCACCAAAGGACTGGGGTGCGACGATGTACCAGATTTCGGGGTATAGCACCTCTTTCCCAGAATTCAATTTATAGAACATCACTTGTGAGAACTCTTAAATGGAGAATTAAAAATATCTCTTTCCGGTGTTCAGGATGTAATATCGTTTTAGTCCACTCTGAATAAAGAATAAATGTTGGAAAATTAAATATTTCTCAAATAAGTAGACGCTGAATTCCAACTACAAATAAATATGGATAACTTATTATCAAACTACCTTTAAAATTTTTCACCAGTGTTGACAGCCGTCAAAATAAAGCATACTGTTAACAGAACTGCTATAAATTTGACATTAAATCAACACATTGCTAATTTTTCGCTCATTAAGATAACATGGTACACTTTCCACAGTTAATTTATTTGACCGACCAAGGTTTCGGTGATTGGTCACAACGTCGTCATCAGATTAACTGTGGACAGTACATGCATCACTTTCTCTTTCTGAATTTATAAAGATATTCCATGAAATACGAAATGAATCCATCAAACTCCATGCACAATAAGCTCGTTTATTTTTCAATAGTGCTCCCGGATAGCCCTGTAGGTAACGCGTTCGACTTTGATGAAAGCAGTAGTAGTAGTATTGTTAAAAGTGCTTCGACAGCTAAGGTCATTTCGCACGTGAAACCCCACCAGGAATCGAACCCGGGACCGCTTTCGCTGAAGTCGAACGCGTTGCCCACTTGGCTATCGGGAGCCCCTTTTTGATGAAAGCGTTTCCGGGTTTGATTCCCTGGGGAACCCATACGTGCGAAATGAAGTACAGCTGTGGAAGTACTTTTAACAATACCACTACTATTTTTTAATACATAATAGTATAGTACATTATGCACTAGTATACATTCAGAAGGCAATAACGGTGGGAGACGCATAAATGGACGAAGATATACATCCATTCCCTAAATGATAAATAGGCCATCCAGGACTCGAACCTGCGACATACGTGTTTTTAGGCAAGCACGCTTACCATTCCATCACCAAGGTTTACTAATAATATACAAAAAATATACGAATTTGGGTATCTATTAATGCTACAGTAATTATTTGCGATTTATACCGCGATCATGACCAAGGCCAAAACCCGAATTTGGCCATGTTTAGCGAAATTCCTTATGGTATTCCAAAATTTTAATGTGGTCACTGTAAATTAGAATCATCCGGTGGTGTTAGTGAGGATTATCCACCATGAGGATTAACCGAATTAGAAAGAGTGGTATTAGTATAGCTTTACTAAATTATATTTTGTAGTTAAGAAAATCCGACCATCGAGTAAGTTAGGTACCATGATTATTTAGCGCAAACGTACGTATCGATCAAACTCTTACTTTCCCTGATGAACGCGTTATTCAAAAATATTTAGTGTTACTGTAAACATAATTGCAGCATCAGCGTTTGGTAGCCCGATTTCAACTCATTTGCAGAATTGTCAACCGTAACCGAAAGAGGAAAATCTGCAAAATTGAAACCCTAATTATGTCTTCGTAGCTTCTCTCACAAATCCAAACCGAGCATCATTACCGAAGCCTATAAAATTGAAGTAATTTACGCGGAATAGTCGGGGGGAAAGTGAGGAAGATGATTAATTACTGTGGGAGAAAAATTAAAGCGGCTAATAAAACGAAGAGAGAATAAATGCTTTCGACCGGCCAAACCGGCGTCGGCCCAGTTTCCCGCAGACGTCGGACGAAGTGGCAGCTATTTTTAAAACCGCGAGAACTTCAAAGTGAAGCTATTCGAATCTCATTAAACGAAATAATGAGAAAATCCAGATTTCCGAGGACGGACGAATCCTTAACAAGCTCATTGGCAGATTCCATCGATCGAATCGGAGGAGCAGAATTGGGTCGAGGATAGGAAAATGCAACATATCCTCATTGGAAGTAAAACTTCACTTAAAGATATTCTTTATCAAACTAGATACAGTAATTAAAATAACCTTTCTATATCGTTTTTAGAATGGAAATCCTCGTTCAAACCCAAACGGAAATTTTTCGATTAGCCAAAGCTATATTAAATTCATGAGGAAACAGCATTTAGATTTAAGAAAATCTAGCGATGTACCTTAATAGGTCCTGGTAGCATGTACTGATGAATGGAATATATTATTGTCTTATGGTACAGGATAGGGAAAAATTTAACTTTCACTTTTATCTAATTTTTGTTCATGGCTGCGATAACATGGATGATACTAAGATATGAGTAATGCTGAATAGTGACATAAGTAGTGATCACGGTCTCTCCTTTTTGATTGTTACGAAAAAAGCTACTTGTGTCATTGTGCTTCACTTACGTGGAGTTCTTCCGCTTATAGCATTCTGTCTCAGTGAGGAAAGGAATGGCAAACTACCTCACTCCTCATTTCGCCTAGTCGCCTCTCCAAAACTTTTCGTTGCTTATGGTGGAGGGATGAGGTTCAAACCAGCCTTCAGGCTGAAGACAGTACAGAAAGATACCTTAATAAAAACGAAAAAGAATCTACTAAATACTCACACCGGTAAACCGAGAGTCGACCAATTTCTTTTAGTAAACACTCTCGTTCTAACAGAATTCCTAAACTGAAAATTAGGAGAGGTTATGAAAAACGTTCCTACTTAACACAAAAAATAACATTTAGATAAATGGAAATCTTGCGATATATCTCAATAAAGGCGAAAAAGAATGTCGATCACACAAAAACTGGTAATTCGCAGGTTGACCGTTTTCTTTCAGTAAAATTTTCTCGTTTTAATGATAATAACCATGCCACTTTATTCGGACGAGATTGAGACAATCAAGTCTCTTCTTACATCTAACCCTCCGCCACATGAAATTCAGAAGAAGTGGATATAAAAAAGTGCACAGAATAAAACTACTTCGCGGGTTTTAAAGCCTAAGTTTGCACTCAGGAAAAAATACACCACAGCACGAAAACACCCACAAAAAGGGGGAGGGGGTGTGAAAAATATGCGAAACCTACTGAAAGTTACCCAAGTTTTAAGGAAAATGAAGGTTGAATAAGACATGAAAAGAAATGGTAGAGATGCATTTTTTCATGGAAATAACGACAAGAATAATAACAACAAAAATTTTCATTAAAATAATCAGAACGTTTTAAGTTTTAATTCCAGCATGGGAAACTAACGAGAGAAGCTGCGAAAAAAAATTCATGCTGCCTTTAAAAGTGTAACACCCAATAAACCTAACAGACGGAAAAAATCCGAAAGTGACTAGGACTCGGACCTTCCAGGCATATAATGGCATACTTTTCATTCCCGTTCATTCCTTGGGATATCCTCCATGGAGTGAAAAGTCAGATTCTTTCCTCAACGAGAAGTCAATTTTTCCATTCCCTGAAAATGTCACGTATTTAATTATAATATAGTATAATAATTATAATCTTCGCAACAAAAATAAAAAAGACAAAGGCACAATAAAAACATGCACTTTTTCATTTATTGTATCTTATTGTATCGACAAAATTCTGTCAAAACCCCCTAGGGGACGGATTCCCGATAAAATCCACCTACAGCGAGTTCTACATGGAGCAGCTATAAGAAAAAACGTTCCATAGATAATTTTTTTTTACCTATCGGCATGTTCATGTGCCCTAATATTACTTCACCTCCTGGTAACTTAACCTTTATGTCATTTAACAACTTTTGTCTTTGTCTTCCCCTCTGCTTTTCATTTTTTCTTCTCATTCTTGATTACCTTAAAATGATTGTATAATATATTGTCCTTATATGCATTTACTGTGTTTTCGCGGGTTTCTTCTCTGTGTGTGTTTTCCCGCAACGTGGATTCTTTCTTTGTCAACCTTTAGTTGCAATGATTTTTTCCCACACCGCACTCTTTCTTTTAGTTATAACTATATTTTGTACATATCACAACGACATTCGAGGTTAGGTGGAAGAGAGGCCCACATGGGCCTAACCTCACCAATAAAGGGTCTATCTACCTATCTTTTCCCTTACATTTTGCCCTCAATAACATTCGTAAGCAATCCCTCTCCCCTCAATATTAGGCCCATTCATTTCCTCTGTCGACGTACGGAAAAAAAACGTTAGAAACGGCGAAATTATTCCATCGTCTGCAATGAGATCCATCCTTTGTCGAAAATGTTTAAGGGAAGGGTGATGAGCGAGTATCCCGCTGGAAATTGAAACGGATGATAAATTAAGAACATGTCAGCTATTTAGGTCACTCGTTTGCACGGCAAAGGGCTCCGCCGGGATTAGAGCTAAGGACACCACCGAGCAAAGGAAGCTTTGGCGCGACTGCACAGCTGAGGAAAGGATTACTCAAAATTTCAATACGGGAGCTAGTTCTTTCGCGTGGCAAGAAACGCGAGCGCTTAAAGGAAAAGAGGATTTGGAGCGGGATTAAGGAAGTACGCAGAGGAGGGTGGAAACAACCAGTCCGGCCTAATTGAGCAGTTTACGGAAGCATTAATAATTTCCGGGAGCTCATTCTTGCGATCGCTCTGACTTAATGATGAAACAATGCGCGTATTCGGAATAAAACTGATCTCCCTCGATTGGAATTCGGAAGGAGACTGTTTCGAGGGCCGACGAATGAACGACAAACAATGTCAAAGACATCATCTCCTTTCCCTGGAATCACAATTAGGATCAAAAATTAAGTATCACAGTCTTCGCGAGCCAATGAAGCCTGTTATTCATTTGTGACGAAATTTGAATTTCATCAAAACACTAAAGCTAAGAAGCATTTATCAGTTCCACATAACTAACCTTTTTCGCTGAAACTCGGCGCCACAGAGGCACAAAACCCAATTATTTCCTCCGGATCGAGAAAGAGTACGATTAGGGAAAATTAAGCGTTCTGTTGGTCCTTTCCTTGGTGGTGCGATAGCGTTCACATAAACGGAAAGGAACTGAATAAAGCAAAACCAAAACGGACAGAAAACAGAGAATGAAAGGCATCAAATAAATCTCAGCCCAAACTCTTGGTTCCTAGCGGCATATGGAAGCTAAAAAATATACGAGACACCCTACAATTTAACACACCAATACATTCTGTAATTCCCAGTTACTTACGAAAACGTTTGTTATGTTTAATCGTTGAATAAAAATTATAAAACACATTTTTCGTAAAACAGGCTATAGAAATTATCCCGTTTTATTCGGTTTTTAAAAATTTTTCTGCTTTAAATGAAAAATTTATTAATATCAAATAAGTATGTATGCTACTAAGTAAGCGAAATATGAGCTCTGTAAAATATATGATGAGAGGCTTTGGTGATACATAAGAAAAAATAAGTAGCGGATAAAAAAAATTTTCGAAATGCACCTACCAACTATCAAGCAAGAAAACTTTGTACACTACTCATATCAATGGTAACAGAATAGGAGTGAGATTTGGTTTGCTTAGTGAACCAAAACGGATGATAAATAGCCCACACCCTTCCAAAGATTAATTAAAATTGATACCAAACCTTATTTTCAACATAGTCACCGAGCATAAGTGATGCATCACATGCCAAGTGAAACTCATGTCGTTTTACGGACAATGTTATCCCTTATCCTGATCGATTCACAACTTTCCTCCACAACTAGTTTCCCGTTTCATCATTTTAAAAACATAGCATTGAAGGGAAGAGATTTCATAAATTTTCTTACAAATTTTTAATATGGGACTGCTTTCGCCTCCGGAGAAGCATCACCATGTACAGGAATGAAAGGGAACGTGTGTGAAAAATGACGAACTTTCTTTCCTTCTGTGGCCTTCCACGAAGTAACGCCTGACCGCATCGATTTCATTCTCCAAACAATAACATGCCTTGAGCCAACAAAAGGAAACAGCTTTAACATGGGTTGATCCCTTCATTCCCATGGTTTTTCCATTTAAGTAAATTGTCTACGAAAGTACGACAGCTATAATATAAAGAGAAAGCTCAAAAAGCTCAACTTAGAGACCTATGCGTCAAATACAGTCGTTGCATATTCCGTACGTCTTTCACACTGTGGAATACATACATTTTTCAGTCGGAATTACGAAAGCAACTCACGAGAAACTGAACCTAATGACTACAGATTGACTCAAGAGAAGGTACGAAAATCAAAGACATTCTTCGAAATCTTCCACAATAAAATATGCATCGGACAGGTATACCTCTTCGTATTCGGGAGAGGTCTACGGAAATTCCATTGTATACACCACTCAACCTTAGAATAGCCGAAATTATGTTCGAAATGTTAACGAGAGATAGGCGACAGGTTATATTTAACTCTACATTTTCACGCCACCGCCCAACAAGTCAGGCAGACGTACAACTTGAAAGATAACAGGAAAATGAAAACCACGTACACATTTTTCCTGCCTTTTAGATTCCTTAAATTTAGACCTCTGTAATTAGTATCACATCGGAACAGCACGTAAAATGGAAGGAAGAATGACTTTCCTATGGTGATATAATCTTTCGCCTTAAACCGAAATAACGAAATTAAATTCGAGACGCGTCTAAACCTGACAATGCTATTCACAACAGGTGTGGAAATGGAATTTCGGTTCTTCTTTGTTCCCACCGATGTGCGTGTGGAGGATAAGATGGAAATGTCTTGAGAATCACGAGCACTAACCACATTTTTCGGGTCAAATGAGAGGGGACGTTGGAGGACAGTTATTGCCTCTCTTTCACTTAAATTTACTGTGATAGTAAGGGAAAGAACATAAGGGGAAGCCACGAAGCAACTAACTAGCTTGTCGTATTGAGATAGAACGTGATTTAATAGCGCTCAAGTTATAAAAAGTTTAAGAAATTTAATTCCATTCAACGCACACATTCATTTCACCTCGATTTAACTACAGGGTGTTCCTGAAGTCTGAACACATAGGCTAAAATACATATTTGCTATATATGACATTTATTAGCAAAGTTTCATTCCATTGGAATATTAATTGGAGTCTTCAATTTGATTTCCACCATTGCGATGAAAAGGTTTAAGCGATTTTCCAAATTCATGTGAAGTTGACGTCCAAATTTCCGTCAATTTTAGCGCATGCACTCTCTATGCGTTCAATCATATTACACCTGTGATTACCTCCTCCCTAAGCTTATCTAATCAGTGGAGAAAAGATGTAGTTAATGAGATTTCCCATGTGTCAAGACTTGCGTACGCCCTGTATAAAATATCGACTAATAGCTCAGGGAAACGTTTGGAAAAGAGAAATGAATTGAATTCCTCGTCGGCAACTACTTCCTGCAGTCCGAATTCAGACTGAATGAAATAATATTCACTGGAAAATTTGCACGGGGATAGCTTGGAGAACTGGCGAAATATCTCCTGGACGTTTAAAATTAAATGCTTAGCTTAGAACTTTTCTGGCTTTCATTGCATTGTGAAAAGAGCGCCATGTGAAAAAAAAATTAAATCATTAAGCGACACTGAATGTATGATTCGAAAAGTTCTGATTAACTGATGCTATCATAGCTATTATTTTAATAACTAAGAAATACATCAAAAGCTTTTCCGCATTTTAGTACAGACCAGTGATGATAGCTTACATTTCACCCAATTTGAAATGTGTTTTGTATGGGATTCAAGACTTTAAGGAAAGAGGTACTCGCGTAATAATTGCTGCTACGTTCCACGAAGTGAAAAAGAGGCAAAAGTGCATTTTTTTAATAATCCAGGAGCATCAACAATCTTCTCAAGTAGGAGATAACAATATCACCTGAAACTTCTCGGAAAGCCGTCAACTAGGTCAAGATGTAGTCTTTGCCAACGATTTTCTCGCTCGCAACATTCTTGGAAATGAAAATTCTTAAATTTAACACACTCTACATACATATATATACATAATTATCTCCACACCGTATCTCTACGAAGGATCGGATACACAGGAGGTGTATTACACCTCAGTAATCGATTATATTACACCGCATTAAATATATTACAGAGTCGCAATACTTCTAATGAAATTGAAGGTGCGATACAACTGCATTTCCTCACGAAAGAGGTAACATTCAAGCGCATATTTTTCCTTTTTCTCTTCTCCATACATTTCTGCATATTTCTCTCTCTGTCGGAATTTCCATATTTACAACTTTTTGAGGTAAAATATGGTAACTGCAGGAAAATATAATCCTTGCTCCAGGGCGTGGCCCTGAAATACGCTGTCATTTTTGATAATTCCTTAACAGAAATAAATTAATCGCTATGCCGTAAAATCTCCCCTTTCTGACAAAACGTTCCTTAAAAGTATATCTCGGGATCAATATCCAATTTCACACTTATAAATTTACCAAAATAGAATCAACTGCTTGGGCCGTGACTTCATGAAGGAACAAGGAAAAGTCGAACTTTCACAAACTACAATATTTACTGGAAGAAGACCATGTTTTTCAATCATGCAGTCATCATCAGGTACAAAGGCAAGACACAAGAGTACCACATGTGTCGAAACCACAGCCTTCTTCCAATAAATATTGTGGTTTGTACAAGTTCGCCTTTTCCTAGTTCCTTTATTCAAATTTACCGTATTTCTGGTCCCATGAGACGCACTGTAGTTTTTCAGGTGAATGAAGCAAAGATTATAAACACAGGAACGTAAGCTACTTATAAGCGAAACAAAAAACGATATTCGTAAAAGAGCATCTATTTACTGAAGAATGGAATAAAAAGGGCAACATTGCTAGGAAGGACTCCGCGGCGATTAGAAGACAAAACCCAGGAGTCAAAGTGCAACATTGTTTACAGTTACTCTTGTATGGCTATTCCTGACCTCAGAAAAAATTCTCACTCTCAGCAAGTCGATTTTAGATTAAATTTTGCGGGAAAACAGTACGTCTTATGGGCCGGGAAATACGGTACTGTAAGACCCCGCCTAACGCGGTTTCAGTATTGCGCGGTTTTATTGGGATTCCCCGAAATCGAACGCGGTATTGGGATTCACAGAAATTGTACACGATTTTGTTAATCCAAATTAATTAGCATTTCTAAAGATGAGGAACGAAAGGAATTTTCAACGGATTTTCTAAAAAAAAGTTTAGCCACTATAACAGAAATTATGGATCAGTTTATACAAAATGATTTAAATGTTGATAGAAGTTCAAAGGCAAGACGAAGTGTAACTGATGCGATGTCTTGCTACAAACAGCTGCTTGCTGAACGAAAAAGGAAAAGGCCAACGACGTTAGATGACTTTTTTACAAAATAAAGATGTCAAATGAGGGAGATCACCTTCCTCATCACAAACATAACTTCTTTACTCCATTGTTTTTGATTTTCACGAGTGCTTTAGAAACACAAATCGATATCAGAAATAAAAAGTGTATTATCAATGTAAGAAAGAAGTGTTGAACTGAAGTGAAGTGTTGCAAAATAAAACGAAAAAATGATACATTTTCTCATTCTCTATTCTGTTTCACTTATCCCCATTATTTACGAACTAAGACGACCTCGTTTAACGCGGTTTCGTTTAGCGCTGAAACTTATTGGAACGCGTTAAGCGTACTTATCCCCCGCGTTAAGCGGGGTCTTACTGTATTTACACATTTACTTTCAAACAAAGTATAAGCTGATACTGCAGAGTTAACTACCCCAAAAGTTGCAGAGAAGAATGGAAAGGAAATGAACGGAGAGAATGGAAACTCCAGGATATGGGCCCACCTCCCAAGTGCTTGAGAATATCCAACTGAAGAGAGCTGTGATAGAGGGCCCTAGATGCCGCAGAAAACAAACATGACGAGGGAAAGAGTTACTTTACCCTAGGAATAGTGGAATCCTCTCTTTCTATCCTGGGAACCCTTCTTGCGAACAGCCATTCGATTGCCCTCTCTCTTTCCCTCGACGGAATTAACAGGATTCTACAAGCATCGGAACGAACTCGGGAGCGATAACTTTGACCATTGCTGACCGAATCCCACTTTGCGCCGCCAAATGCGTTTCCCCGACACTCCTTTTTAATAGTTTACCTCGAACACTCGATTTCGGAGAAGAGGATTTGTGCGGGAAAACCGCGCTTGTTTCGCGATTAACAATTCCATGACCGTTCGACGAAACGATTTGCCGCACACGGGTAGAAAAAGCTCGGATTATCTCCTTTAACGAGTGAGTAGTTTATTGCCGACGAATGTTGTATTTTTAGAATTTGACGTTCTATACAATTCCTCTCCCGGAATACTTGCAGCACTCAGTTCCGCGCAGTTCATGGTCGTTTTTAAAATAGTAAACAAACAGAAAAGAAGTTACTTTTTTACGAAATGAAAACCGACCCCGAACCGAAAAATTGAAATCCTTGAACTCGAACCGTAACAAAAAATTATTAAAGCATTCCCAAAAAGTGTGGAATAGACTCGGTATGGTAGTTCAGTGGTTTAAAATACGTGTCCGGATTATTGCTGGGGACTGCCCGGACTACTTGGGGTTCGATTCCCAGTAATGTGGCTATTTTTCATATTTGTTATTCCTTGGCAAAAAATAATTATTCAGATCGCTTGTATTTGCTTTTCCCAGCGACGCTGCTTTATTAAGAGTAATAATGAGCTATTAGCTTTTTAAATATGACCATTAGCGATTTGTTACTAACAAATGCTTGTAATTAGCAACGCTTGCTAGCTTAATTTGCCCGATTTTAATGATTTCTTCACAATATAATAATTTTCGACTTAAGTGAAGGTGACGTAATAGGAAAAAGATTTACAAAGGATAAAGAACTTTCATAGAAATTAAAGATTAACAATACTGGCCATTATTATCAATGGCCAGAGCGGAAAAAACAGGTTCGAAACGGTTCCACATTAGCAGAAGGAGGGATACCGAAACTGAATCAATATTCGGTTTTTCACTGAATCGCAACAAAAGTACTATGTATCGATGCCTGCTTTTGAATTACCGCAGAAACGGAGATATCCTACTGGAAGACCTCAATTTAAAAAATCCGCTTGAATTCATTTTCATTTATGACAATAAATTTTATGAAAGATTAAATGAAAGATATTATTTTATTATTAAAATATTAAATGCGATAATTTATAACAACGGTGCATTAATGTGACAGTAAAAATTTAGCAGTGTCTTAGCTGAAGGGGAGTTCCATCTAATATCTTTCCTGGGTCTCCAAGAGATACATTTTTGAACAACGTTTGGCCTTGGCCCTCCAGTTCTGCGTGGGATATGAGAGAGTTCCATGCATCCTTATAAATGAAACTACTGTTGGATATTTTAATATCATGAAATGGTAATCATTCGACCAAATAATTTTCCCAGAGAAATTTTCAACTACAAAACAACATGCAGCTTATCGATGCGGTTGTTAATTTTTTATGCGAGAAATGTATTTTTAACAAACCAAATCAGAATATGTTGATACGAGTACGAGAAATCTGATACAGTTTTATGTGTGAATATTAAAATCAAAGAATGAATCTAAGTCAAAGTTAACTGGCTGAACCAAGCAAAACTTAGGGGCATTAACTTTTGGAAGAATTTTCAACTTAGTAGTCATTGATGGCAATCATTCAGGGATTCCAACAGATAAGTTCACTGGTTCATAGGCGTTTTAATGTTTAATTTCTCTCATAATCTAGACCTAAATCAGAAAGAATATTTATTTTTATTCATTGACACATTTCTTAACGGGGAGTAAGCAGTAACGTATCCATACTCTGCAATGAGATAAGGGAATCAATTAAGTTTTACACCAAAAAAGATGGAATTTATCCACCAAAACATTAGAAAACTTTGTTCAAAAAACACCAAATATTTAAAACGACAACTTCGCATCGCCCGCTCGTTTCCTCCTCGGAGCAGACCTTTCCCATAGATAGATAACATCCTCGCCTTCAAAGACTCCCCTCTCCTCGCTTTTACCCACGAGTGAAAATTCGGCCACTTCAGTTGGCCTTTAACGGGGAATTCGAACCGATTCCGCATGACCCGAAAAAGTTTCCATCATCTGCAACAAAAATACCAAACGCTTCGGTCAGTGACGACCACTATACACACTTCCTACGATATTCCTTTTTGGGAGCATGCCCAAAGTTATTCCTTTAAACTTCCAAACAGCGTCTGTAAAGGTTTACCCTCCACAGGCCATGGGGTGCCCCCGCTCCCGACAAACAGCTTCCAAGAGGAACTGTTGTTAGAACTTGGCCACACTTTGAGGGAGGGAGGAGCAGGGAAGAGATTCCCAATTTCGCAACATCCACTGGCTCCTACGTGAAGTTACTATCAACATAAACATAGTTCTTAGCGAACTTAAATGTGATTTCGCATAGAGAAACGATTCCAGATTTCTACCCGAAATTTATGGTTTATGAATAAACCATGATAAAATACTCGCAAGAGATTCCTCATTCATACTAAGTAAACGAGATCAACGTATGAATGAATGAACATACTCTTTATTAATACAAGTTTAGGCTTAAGCTAGCATCTCTTCCGCCGAACTTCAATTGTAAAAACGAATTATAATTTCTAATGTTTATATTTGGGAAAAGAATAACACAAAGATTTTGGTTTGTGGGTAATTATCTTTCTAAGCGAAGGTTGGAGAACCCACCGCGCGGGACCAATCGGGAAACCATTAAAATATGACAGCGAAAGAAAATCGAGAAAATACGTTGAATATAATGTAAAAATTAAGAATATCCAAATTGGTTCGACTTAAATACGATAATTTATTGCCACAGCTTTCTGGCGCTTTCGAGTTTCGGTGTATTTAACTCATTACCTTTTCGTCTTTACCGCATTTAAATTATTTTAGATGGCGTTCCATAATATTAGGCCAGAACATCTGGAGTTTATACTAAAATACGCATTTATATACAGATTTTTTAAATGTAGCATTTCATCACATTTCTTCCTCCACAAGGGAAAATCGTCTTAAAACCGTGGACATGTTTCAAAACGTGATATGTAGATTTAAGCAATAGCTAACAAAACCAGAAGCATTAAAACCAGTAAAATTTCAATCGCCCAGTAAAAATCGCCCTTTTATTGGTAGAAATAAGTTCCACTAAGCATTATTGATATTTCGGTATCTGGCAGTGGGCATTCCAAACGTGGAGAGATGATTTGGGAGAGGATTATTAACTAGAAATCAACTTTCTTGAAAAAAAAGTGGGAAATTACCATAACGGACCTCACGAACTCAAGTTACTTCGACTTTTAAATAGTTCTATTAGGTTTATTTTCAACCTTCGAAGAGAAGAACATCTATCTTCTTTTCGCCGGGAACTAATGTGGTTAAAACAAGACGTGAGACGGAAATATATGCTTGGTTCGTAATTGTATTTATTATTTAGGAATTCGCGCCACAATATATCTTGGATCTCTTTACCTGTAAAGGTTCAATTTCTTCAGTTAACACTCGATCCAGTCCTAATTTCCTCACTTATTCTAATCCTCATACCAACACTTATGTTAACTCCTTAATAACAGCCTCCCAACTTTGGAACTCTTTATCAGATAGGATTAAGAACTCTACTTTATTAAGATCCTTTAAATACAAACTATTTAATCATCTCTTTATTACTTATAATTAATCTTGTTTCGTTTTCTTTATGTACTTTGTAAACTTTTGAACATATTATGTAATTTTTTTTTGACATTATTCTATTGTATCAATTTTTGAGAGCAAAAATATACTTATCTGCCAGCTCTAATAGGCTAATGGGCCCCAGAGCTAATAAAACATTAATAATAACAATATTACCTCCTAGGGCGGTGCAATAGCTAAAATCTAAATATGTGACACCTATAATCAGTACTTGGGGGAAAGGAATTAATTATGAACGAATAAAACGAAATATTAATTCCCACATTGAACTATACGAGAGTATTCCCCATTATATCTCCACATCTCGCGACAAATGAGATTGAAAAACGAACTATTTAGACGCAGTGAAGAAACGCTGCATTGAACCCGGGAAAAGGTCTCTAGTCCGCAGGCCCTACCCACAGTCCAAACAGAAACTGTGCCTCTGGTAGCTTTCGATTGATTGCGAACATTTGCATCTTTGGAAATAAAGGGAGGAAGAGGGCAAACAAACATTAGCTCCGCGAAGCCCTATCACTATGACATCCACCGAAACCACTTTCCTCTTCAAAAAATTCCACCTTCTGGCGATTGAAAAAGGACGCGCTGTCAGAAGCACACACAAACAAGTCCCTTCTCGAGGAGGAGGAGCCGTTTCGTCCTTTCCCTCAGATGCAGTCAGATCACGCGCTGGGAAGCGTGTGGAAAGTTTAACGCGGCGGAGTTTGAAGGGAAGGGATCCGGCAAAGTATAAAGTAAATGTATGCCGGGAACACGTAGAAAGAGAGGGAAAGGAATGTGAAGGAAAAATGAATCCGAGAGAAGGGAAGGAAAAGATTGAGAAACAATGGAATAAAAGCTTTCGGTCGAAATGGAATTTCTTCACTTTTCCATCGATGCGTGATATCTGTATATCCCTCTCCTGCGGCTACCTTTGCTGGGAACCAGACAACTTTGCGACATTTGCTTTCGAGAAAGTATCCGTTGTCGTCCATATTTAGATTGTGTTCACGGAAGATGTAATACATACTATGAGACAAAATGCCCTCGTTTTCCTGTTACAAAATTAAAATTATTTCCTTTAAAAAAATATTATTCGGGCGCCAAAATGTATTAAATTACTTATTTAGACGTGCTCAGGAGTCATAATTTTGACAGAAAAATTCAATATTACATCGAATATTGGTAGAGAAATGAGTTGACTCCCAAGCTTTTCTGTTAAGAGTGTCATAGAGACCCGTAGATGACCTCTACACAGAGTAAAGCACTAAGGCACAAATATTCTCTTGCAGGTTTCGTCACACATCATCATCGCAAATATTGTGAATATACATCTGAATGCTCATGTCAGACCCCAAGGATCAGCCATCCTAAAGCACAGCATTCAAAAACGTTCTAAATTTAACAATAAAATTATAGCAAAACTGGCAAATTTATTTATTCGTAAGAGTCGTCTAAAAGAGTTAAAGATTATTCGCTTCTTAGTGGCCATGTATGAGAAAAGTAATCCAAAACCAAATTGATATCTGAGTCAATTCTACAAATAATATACGTAAAGAAGTTAATACGAGTGATTCTTCGTAAAAAGAGAACTTAGCGTACATACCTGGTTTTTAGAAATGTTAGTTCAGGAATTTTGCCTTAGAGGGAGTTATTTATTCATAAGGTTTAAACATTATTTTATATTAGGGGAGGAAACAGAATGAAGCCTAAAGAATTCTGAATGATCCTGCGATCGACACGATTTATAATAGTACCACGACCAAAATATGAATTCCTTAAACATTCGTATATCTATCTGGAGCCAAAAATATATCATCTCCTCCCAGTAAATCTTAAAAATGTAAGTTGAGAATCTGTTTTCCTAAGAAAGGTAAAAGAATAACTATTCTCAAATGAAAATGTAGAAGAAAGTTTGTTAATAAAACAATTAAAAATAAAAATAATTTTTTGTACTTCTTTGAACTCAAATGTTAAAACATGAAATTGTTATCTGCTGCATGCGGATGTTATTTGAGGTAACCCCAAAACACATATCTTATGCTGTACCCCTCTCCCCTCTCTTATATTCCCCCTCTCTTTTTTTCTTTTGCTGAGAATATATGTATGAAAAAGGGTGGAAGAAAATTTTATTATTATTATGATTATTATTATTAATACCTCTTCTCTAAGAAAGTCTTTAAATCGCACGTTAACTCGACAATTTTGAACCGACAGAACACCACCCTGAAGAAAATTACAAGAGGTAAAGGAGAATTGGATAGATGGAGAGACTACGTGGAGGCAATATTGAAAGGGAAGAGAAAGAAGGTGGAAATGGAATACGTGATAGAGAAAAGGAGAAGAAAAACGAGATGAGAGAGGAAAAAACTAAACGAGGAGGAAAAGAGAGTGGCGAAAAAGGACCAGGAGAGGATTTAAAACGCATTTGGTCTACACAAGGGAGCAAAGGAGAAAATTGAAATGGGCGGCAGAGGAAGGGAAGACGGAGAACACTGAGGAAAAAGGAAACACATAAAGACAAAGTGATCTTGCAGTAAAAGAGCTACATACATAAGTGAATTGGTAGAACACCTCCCTTTCGGGAGGTGTTCTACCATTCAATTACCGTAATATTCCCTATTCAATACCTTTTTTTCCTTTTCTTGTTATCTCACCCATCTATTACCTTCTTCTTCCTCTCTGTCTTGTCTCCTTTGCATTCTACCCTCAATTACTTTATTTAGCAATCCCTCTTCTCTTAATATTTCACCCACCCATTTCTTCTGTCGGTAATTAATTACTTCAATTAAAATACTCATCTACCCATCCATCCCTAATACCTTTTTTTTTCTACCAACACAACTAACTTTTTCTCTTCTGCACCACAACATCATCTCTAAGGCCTCTAGTTTTATGATATCCTCTTTTCTTAAGGTCCACGTTTTGGACCCATACAGTTAAGCCATCAACATCAAGGATATTAGCAACCTTTTCTTGATTTCTTTATCGAGACCTCTAGTATTTAGTTCCCTTCGCTTCACGAAAGCTTCCTTGGCCAATGCAACTATTTTTCGAAACTCATCTGTACAACCTTCCCAAGAGAGAAAATTACCCAGGTAAAAGAATTTATCTTCCTATTCTAGTTAAGGATGTCAAAAATCAATGAAGCAGATGATGCAAAAGACATTAAAGACCGGATTTTAGATTTGTATCCTGCAAGCCACCAGTGGCGTATGGCAGGGAGTGTATTAACACCTTACCTAATCTACTATATTAGATTCTCTGATGCTATTCGTAAGAACGACCAGAAGTAACTATCTGGTTTAGCTATTATTTCCTAGTAACGCCTGGTCGTCGCCTTCGAAGACAACGCTCGCTGTTCACCGGAATGACAATATCCTTAACTTCACCTAACGGATCTTATTTTTTTCGAACTTACCCCAGCGGCCGGGTATATTTCCCAGCAACCTGTTTTTTGCAGTCAAGTATATATGATTTAATAACTAATAAAATACGAAAATGCAATCAAAAACTGTAAATAAGCTAACTAAAATAAGGAGGCATTCGAGTTTATTACATTGATTGCTGAGGTAATCACGCGCTTAGACAAAGTGGCTGCAATGTATCAACATAGGTGGCATATAAAGGCAGATTGTAGGAACTCGATTTATCTCGTGATCCGTCCGTAACAGATGGCGGGCGAAACACGAGTAAACTATAGGCTATGGGCATATCCGGACTTAAACGCGGTAACATAGATTAACTATTGACTGATTAACTATTCAGAATTAGCAATTCGTGAGTAGAATGGCAAAGCTTTCTTACACATACTCAATAACAGTCATTTTTTAATACAGCACATTATTTAAAGAAAACAACCCTATCTAGATATCTGGATGAATTACGTTCCTATACACGAATTATGCTAAATTAGAATAGATCCAAATTTATAAAGTTTCAGAAAAGGAAACGAAGCATAAAATAGGAGCAAATATTAGTTTTCCTAAAGCTTCACATCACTGAATCCTTAATCATAACTCTTTTGTAAGATTTCAACTGCTTTGACACATAGTGCCATCTTACAGAACGCACGCAACACTACAATCGACGAGAATTCAACACATTTGTTCGCACATTTCATGAAGAAGGAAGAAGACGACTTCCGAAGTTTGTCAACATAGAACCTCAGAAACAAAAAATCTCACCGGTATTTACTTAAAAGACACCGTAGGGATAATGACCAGGAGGGAAAAGGAGTAAGAAAATTTGGTAAAAGTAATTCTGGAGAAACGAGGGTTTTTTTTCCTCTTTCACCTTCAGTTGTGGAGATTTTTTCTCACAAATAGAATCATTCTTTCGTTTTTTTGTATTTAAAAAAAGTACATACCAATGTATAATAAGATACGGGGTTAAGAGGAAGAGAAACCCACTTGGCCCTAACCTCGCAGTTTAAGGGTCAAATTTTAATAGTAATAATATTAATAATAACAATGGCCAGTTATATATATTAGAAAAATTAAAAGGTGAAATTAATTTATACTTAATTAAAAAATCGGTAATCCTGGATACCTGCCGCTTAATTAGAAAATTTTTAAATGAAGACTAATAATCACTGTAATAGTATGGAACTTGACATCAGTTCGTTCCCATAACACCGCCACTTTATAGCGAGAACGAAGTAAATAATAATAATAATTTTTAATATAATAACAATAGATGAAATATCTTTATATCTTCAAAAATATGTTAACACAGAACATTATTTTTAAGAAAAGCACTATAAGCCAATGGGTGCTCAGTTGGATATTTTTCTTATTCTAATAGTGAACTTCATCGGGAATATTCAAAATAAAATTAATTAATGTGCTAACTGATGCAGAGATATCAAAATCAACATTTTTTTGCAACTAGTGTAAAAGCGCTTAAATATCAGTCAATATTATAACATTCATCATCTGAGCACTACATCGAGAAATTTTATGCCAACTCAATAGAAAGTTACCAAAAATACTTGATCTCAGAATTCTTAATGCTACCATGGAAACGAGGGAGGACAGATGTCGAAAGATCGGTGTAATGAAGAGAGCAGCTGAGGGAAGAGAGATCGTCGAAGGTAAGCGAAAGGAAAAGTGAAGCCGATAAATTTTTTACACTCTTTTATACGGGCGGAAGGAAAGGGTTCGAGTTTATTGGAGGAATTGAATGGGAGAGGATGCATGAAGATGCTAACGAGACGTATCGCTGCAAAGTTTGGAAGATTGCTTTCCTCGCCTCTCCCTTCTTCTTTTTCTTCGGAACAGTTCGAACTGACATCCGCACCGAACCATTCCCACTAATGGACGGTGCAAACCTTGAGTCGAAAGACTTTTTCGGGAGCATCGGAAAAATTCGCTATAGTTCTTCCGAAAGCATTCGCTGATTAAAAATCGGGGAGAAACAAGATCCTTGGGTGTTCGAGCATTCTTTATCATCCCAGCTGTTCCTCCACTTTGTATGATTATACGGCATGGATTTGGGAGGAAGCGGCGGAAGGAAGATTTACGTGCATATTTTTATCTCCTCCGAAAATTATCGAAAGGTGGAAGATGTTCACCGTTAGGACTGTAACCTAAGTTGCTGATGTTGCAAGCTTTATCTTTCGGAAACGCCTCAATGAGCACAATCAGAGGGAATTCTTACGTTTGCGTGTTCGTAAAATCCGAGTCAACTCCGTATATATGCCGATATTGCAAGACGAAATCTGCGAGTAGGATTTACCATTTTAGACTCTTGAGTGAAGAAGACAAACCGTTTTACTTTTTTAACTTGACTCAGTGAGCCGGAGAGCACATTACTCCATGGTCGGCGTGGTACAGATCTTCATACATGAAAAATCTTTCTTGCCCTTATTATTATATTATCTAATGACTTACGTAATCTGCTGATGATTACGGTTAGGGACGAAGATGAGTTTCGTCTCAGCAACGATTTGTAATGCCGGATTCCGCCAACCAGTGTAGATTAAATCGAACTCAGCAACGCTTCCATCAATGACATTAAGTAATGATGTATGGAAATGTAATTAAATAAAATAAGTAATGATGTATGAAGATGTAAGAAAAGACTAATAAGTCCCAATCTCGCCCTTAAATAAATATGTTTTATTATTATTAATGACGGTCGTACTATTATTTTGGCTAACCTGGAGTTTTACGGTTGTTCATGAATTAGAAATAAATTATTCTTTTCCGAGATGATACATAAAATGTTCCTGCCCGTAAGTTGATGGTTGTATTTTTCAATTAATTTCCGGTATATATTAGAGGAAAATGTAACTGTGACGCATTACTTCTTTCTGAATTTAGTTTACGGCCGCGATAACGATGCTGATGTACCGATGAATGGGTTATGCCAAACAATGGCGATCATAATTCTTATGGAACGCTATGCAAAGGGCTACTGCATGGGCTATGGTGCTGCGTTTAATTGGACTTATTTTATCGATACCGCTTTGCTTCAGGGATAAAGCAGCGGTAAACTACCTTCTTTCTCTTCTAGTCTGGTACGCCTTCTTCCCTTGATGTTATTGCGGCTATTGGTAAAAGGGTTGAACCAGCGTTTTGGCTGGTGATCACAGACAAAAAAATAACGTAACATATAACTCGAGAAACACCTCATCCAATGTAAGTAAGGATCAATCATCCGATATCGAGTAAAAGTAAGTTTAAGGAATGAAAAACATTACTTTGAGCATAAAAAGTGGAATAGCCGGTAATAACCAGTTTATTTTAATATCAATTTTTAATGAAATTAGTACATTCAATCTCTACAATACAATACAATACAATACATTCAATCAATCATCAAGTACCACCTTCAAAATATAAAATTCCTCTTTAGTACTGTTAGAAGACTCTAAAATCATCATTTTGTGTAAAAAGGAAAGGATGATATTTTTTCCTCGAGAAATTTGTTTTTATTCTCGTAATGGAACGGCAAATGTATTTCAGCCCCGATTAAGAATCAAGGATTCCAAACGACGGAGCAGAAATCTACGGTTACACACGCATAAAAATAACGCAAAGGGCTGTCCTAAGGGTGGCTACTAAAACGCCTTATCGAACAGGGAAAGGGTTGTAAAAATTTGAGAGGGCATTCAGCGAGACTGGAGGTAAAAGTATAGGTACCTTTGCAAGAGGAAGGTGAAAGAATAAACAAAAGAAGAATGGAAAGCGAGGAAAGGAAGAAACACGCGGCAGGACGTGTTTTGAGTGTATAAAGGGTAAAAACAAAAGAGAGATGGGGGAGGGAGGAAGGACAAGGAGAACTGCTGGAAGGCATTAAGAGTGGAAAAGAAAGAAAAGGGAATTACATGGAAATAAGGCAAGTATTCTGCGCGACTGAGTTCGGAAGGGGAGTATTAACTCAATTAATCACGCATGTCCACACTATTGCAAACAAACGAGGATTTCGATAGTTTTCTTTTTAAAAAAATACGATCAAATTTTATCCTAACTATATACAGATATAGCGAAATACTTATTCGTTAATACAAGTATTAGGGAATGGAACGCTTTACCTGGAGAGGTTCTCATTCCGATGCCGAAAAATGTTAAAGCGTTCAAAAGAAGGATTAAATCAAGATGTACTTAGATTTCTTGTATGGTCTCCTGTCATGATATGCCATGCAACATTGTACATGCTATTTCTAGTTAATGTATAATATTATTTTTATGATGAACTTGTTAAATTTTATATGATGTTATGTGTTTAATGTATTTTTACATTCGCATATGTATTATTATTATTATATGTTATGTATATTACTCATATACTGCATACGGGAGGTTTTTCCCCCCCGTCTTGGGAGAATGCCAGGCAACCTTCAAATTAAAATGTTCTACTTCCCTCCAGTGTTGCCATCTGGCCTAATTGCAATGAAAATGTTAATAAAGAAATAAATAAATATCAATGAAATATAAAATGAATTTGAAATTTCGTGCTGCTTTAACTCAAAGACATAAGAGGTACGATAAACAGATAGAAATGTAGCGTATTCCGATAGTCCACTGCAATTGTAGCCTGCATTTTATTGCAGACGCTGTACATCAGAGAGCTAACATATCTCTCTTCGGTGAAATTTATAAAGCTATCCTATTTATCCCCAAATCTAAGAAAATGGGTACACTAGCGTACTCATCTACTCTAAAATATACGCTAAAATAAATTTACATTGAGATTAATTTTAAAGCAAACATTGTGTCTTTAGTGTTCTAGTGATGACTCGTGAGTTTAATTCGTGGCATTTATACACTTTAATAAATACTTTGACATTGAAATCCTTAATGTACAAATGCACCTTCGCCTACTCTTGGATTCACACGAAAAAAAAACTGAAACATGGCTTAACTTATTTCTTAAAAATCGAAGTCTTTTTGGACAGAAGAATCAGAAAAATGTTCAAAGCGTTGAATGGTATAATCATATTAGTTATTGAGGGATAATATTAATTTTTAAAAGTTGAAGTGTAACTAATAGTCTAACCAATCCGAAAAATGGTTTTGCTATAATATAATAATATATTATGCATATCATATAATATCTATGTAAGTACCCCGCAAGGCGCCTTTCGAAGTGCGGCAGGGGGTGCATGCACCATGACTCTATTCTCTATATAGATTGCTTTCGCGTAGCATTCGCGGAAAAAATGATTTCTGGAATCGATTCGTTCTAGCATCTATTTCCCTGGTCTTTCTCGCAGTATCGGAACGGCCTATGGCGTTTAACGCGACAAAACTCGAGAATAGCAGACGAAATTTCTCTCTGAAATAATTGACAAATGAACACAAGTCAGAACAACGTAGGAAAAACTGAAAAGAACGTAAAACGGGGTGAGTTCCAATCATGAAAAACCAGAATGGCAATGAATTACTACCATGTACATGTTTCATCACGCAGTCGACACTCAATAACGATGTAGGAAAAAAATCCATCGCAGAGATTTTTCCGCGGGTTTATTATCTCGTTTCTATGACAGCGAAAAGCACATCCTTCGGCGCGAGCGAATATCTGTCTGCAGAGGGATGGGTGGAGGAACATCACCATGGGGATGAATACGTGGAGAGGGTGCCTGAGGGGGTCCTTATGCCCGCGGTACTACACCGACGGACCAGAGAGAGATAGAAGCTTATATATATTTTTTAACGAGATGCGGGCCCTTTCTGCTCTATCGGGATTCTGTCTCTCTGAACCTGTCGCTCTTGATTTATTGATTGATTATTCGCCTATACGAATGCCTAGCCCAAGGGCCACTGAGGGAAGTAGAGGTAGAAGAGGAAAGGGAGAGAGTTAGAGCCTTTGGGGAATGAGAATTTTGCGGAGAATAGAGCAAACGGGAGGCGATGAAAGATAAACGCTGCTGATGGAGAGCTCGGAAAGTAAGGTTTTGGGGAACATTAAGGGCGGAGATCACCGATAGCGTTTTAAACTGCAATTTTAGACACAACTAAAGTCTGAACGTGGATATCGTAACTGGAATCACAACACAAACAATAAACAGAGACTTAATCGAGGTGAAATCAGGATTAAAGTGTCCATTTTTCAATTTGAGCCATTTATGAAACCGACAGACAAAATCTTAAATGACCTACGAAATCAAGAGAAAACCGCTGATGGCTATAGATAATATCACCCATCACATACACCAAACACCACCAAAAGAACTAATTCTAGTACTCACATAGAGTGTATAGTTCTTTTGATGGTGTTTGGTGTATGTGATGGGTGATATGACCTACGAAATAATGCTGAGTAAAGAGGGCATGAAAAATGTTAAAAATAAGGAATGAAAGAAACTTGGGAGTAAAATAAAGGAACAGTGATAAATGTATATATTAACGGATTTTATTAACCTGGTTATTGATAAAATTTTTATTAACTGATTGATTATTGCAGAGCGTTTCCATCATATACTTCCATGCCTGACAAAGTGAAACTTGACCAAAAGTTGTTCAGTCATTAACACTTATAAATTTAAACATCGGTATAAAGATTATATTTTTGTCATTTCCTGAACACTTTCCGAAGAAATGTGGACGAATGAATATTGGCGTTCTCACAAGAATCTCTCGAAGCAACGGTACCCGGAGTGCAAATTACGGATTCAACCCCCTGCCATACGCCGAAAGTCGGCTTGCAGGGTACTCACATAGACAACGCCATCCGTAAACATTTGAATGCTTTTGAAAATACAATAATGCAATACGTTCCAATGTTTTCGGTTGCTTCTGCATTTCTATTGCTTTAGAGGTTTAAAAATACTTGCGGAAAGCGGGATTCGCGCTAAGAGACAAACGTAAAGTAGACTTCCTTTGTGAAGACACCCTGATGATGGAGACTTTGTCTCTGAAATGATCATTGGGACTTCCGAGAAATCGGTAATCCGGAGCTTCCCGTTTGTCTCTAAGCGCGAGTTCCGCTAACCGAAATATGGCTTAGGAAGTGTTTTTAAACCTCTAATTCATTAACAACCGTGTTTCAACTTCTTTCTCTTTTTCATTTACATTGCTTCCGATGTTAGATATAAAGAAAACTCGCATGAAAACATTAAGATGCCCGGTTTAAGAAAGTAAGTATCCAAAGAAACTGTTAAGTCTTCAAATCACTCTTAAAAAGATAACAAACTGTGAATAAAAGTTTCATTTACCTAAATCAGTGGTTCCAAATGTTTTCAAGGGAAATATTTAAGTGAATGCATTATTTTCAATTTATTAGGCAATTAATATCTCCTTGGACTTACTAGGATGCCAGGTGAAAAACATCAGACGAACATAATTTCGAAAGGTGGAAAGACATCAGCAACCACTCTTCGTTGCTATGTTGTCGGTTTACTTACGTACGTACTTTCGTAATTTGAAATATCTTTTATTTTTCATTATTATTGAAATAAAAAGTATAACTAATCCGTTATTCATGAGCCATCGGATTTATTTGGAGCCATCGCTTCATTATTGAAACGATTTATTTATAAGAAAGCTCATCTCTCATTACTAATTGTCATTTAAATAATGCACAACGATATGTAGTGTGTCATAAATAATTTAATGGGTAATATAATTATGCATTATAAATCATACAAGAGATAATATGATAATTCTTGACGCTGTACTGAGCATAACAAATAATATAATAATTCAAATGCTACATAGTGATATAAGTTATATAATATATAACATAACATTATAGAATATTTAAGCATTTTCATAAAATCGATTCTCCATAGAATTTGCTGCCCTACTAAATTATGCACATGACACAAAAACGATTTGAGATAACTTCGCAGCCTACCTTTGCGAGGCAAAATCTTCCGCGCCGTTCGGATATCTGGATAGCCTGGACACTCGATAAAACCCGACACAATTGATCGAATTTGAATAGCTCACGTGATTCGACCCCTCCGAACGGCTCACCTTAATTACACCCAGTGAGGACCAGCGATGTGGACGGGGTGACAAAAGACAGCCGATTGGGGAGAGGTAAATTCGACATCTGACCTCCCATCGGCCAGCGAAATGGGTCGGATGGAGTAAAAAGCACGTCGGAACAGACCGTGTTAAGCACCTCTTGGAGTCGGTCCCGCATACAAAATGCTCCGGGCGCGAGGGACAAATTCCTACAGGACGAAAACTTAACTAATGAGGCATACTTTCCAATAGTGTCCACCGTCGGGCGGCTACACAGAGGTCACTTTATTACGCGTCGCGGAAAACAGAGCCGAAGTTGAGGGAAATTCGCCCGCGACCGCCGTCGTTTGAGTATCCAATTAACGGAGCCGAGAATCCGGACGAAACAGATTAGCCGATAACGATAAATTTACAGAAAATTATGCAGCGTGACAATGCATCTCCCGCAGGAGTTTAGCCTGAGGTGAGAGGTACTGACTGGCAGGGATCAAAAGAGAAGGGAAAAACCAAACCCTTGAGGCTCCGATTGAAAGTTGTGCTCCATCGATAATAGATGTCGCCAGTGTCATGAAATCGTTGCGTTAATTTGAACGTGGAAAATAATAATGTGAAATGATCCCACAGCTTCAGCAATCGATCGATATTAATGAATTCTGCGAGTAAATCTGATTTAAGCTGGCAATTACGTATGAGTGAACGAAAACGACATAAAAAATTTTAAGAAACTAAAGAGATTCGTAATTAAAAAAATACTGATAATGACGTGGACGGAAACTTAATCAGAAAAATTGAAGGACAATACAAAACAAGTAAAGTGAAACGACAATATCAGAAGATTATATAAACCGAGCGATGGATTTCACATATAGTCGAGTGGCCTGTCTCAGTAAACTGTCGTAGATAAATAAGCAACCAAATATTTTTCATAAAGGTGATAAATCTTATTCCAATGTCTTTATATTTATTTGGATAAGGTATTTATTAGGTCCAGACTAGCATTTCTTACGATACACAATTGTGCGTAGAAGTTTTCGTAAAGCGTAGGGAACTGAAGACGAGATCTTGCTAAAAGAATAAGGAAAAGATCTCCTTGGTGTGGAACATTTTGCTGTATGGATTTACATGGACCTTAAGAAATGAGGACATCAATTTATTCGAGGCCCTCGATGTGAGTGTGAGGCGTGAAATTGAAACTTTAAGTTAGGTTGGTAGAAAAACAAAGGCGGAGGTGCTATAGATGATGGAAATGAGAGGGTTTTAGTTGAAATGACTAAGACGAAACAGTTGGTCAAATTTTGAGAGGAGAGGGATTGTAAAGAAAAAAATTGAAGGTAGAATGGAAGGGAGAAGGCAGCGGGGAAGCCAAAAGATTTTAAACGATGGAAAGGAAGGGGGCAGCTACCAATAAACGAAAGGATTGAATATAGGGCACATGAACCTACAGAGAGGTAGGTTATGTATTTATGCAAAGCTGCTCATTCCTAAGTAAATTTCTTTGAGAATGATTTTAGGCCGAGTACAGACGTGAACAGAGCCGATGTCTGCAAAACTGACAGGGGTGCAATTCGGACTGCAGCTAATTCCCATGCCAGCTGCTTGTTACGGGATACCACTGCGGAATGCAAAATGGTGGGATCTGGTGATTCACAACCCAACTGATGCCCAAAACTCAAGCATTTATCGCTATCGATTTGACTACCAGTACAGGGCATCTTCAATGAACTAAACGTAGTAAACGTCCTCCATCTACGATAATGCATTAAATTTAAAGGGAACCGCAAGCTTGTGCACTGTCCAAAAACATGAAGATTTTTCGAGTATTTTATGACAAAGTATTGTCAATTTACTTTCTCACGATGTAAAACTGTAGCACATAGAAAGCGTAGCGTTAAAGCTGAGTGGTGTTTGGGAAAGGTGTTTCGCTTGAGGGGCAAAGTACATCTTCCATACAAATTGCTATTCGACAACGCATTACCATGTAGATTAGAGAGAGCAACGCTAATGTTATAATTTTCTCTGTACCATCACAGCATTAATTTTCGGGGTAACCAAAAACTTACCGCATATATCTTGAAAGCTCTACTCGTACTCTTCAGGCTGTCGAGGTTAATAAAATAGTCCGTCGTAGGTTAAATATAATTATAATGTGCGGAAAAATACTGTAGTTTTTGTGTTAAATCGCATGTTGGAAGCGTTATGTTTTTTCTTGCTTTTGAAAGAAATTTTAGCCAGAACTTCAATTCCAATAAAATTAATGCTAGATGAACTAGTGATGATTGAACTATATAATTTACAGAGAGAGCGAAAGAAGAACCATAGGTGGGATTGGAGGACATTGAAAAGACAACCACGGCAAATTTGAGATTAAACGAAAGTTGACGGTTAATTTCAAATAGGCAGTCAAACAATGGAGAGGTGAGAGGAAACGGAAGGAAGGCATAAAGAAAGGAATGCTAGGGAAGATAAAGAGAGGAGAGTGGGACAAAGACGGATTGCGGAGGAATGGCAACAAGAGAGGGGAAGAATAAAGGGTTGTCGATTTGGGTGTGAAGCTCAGATGAAGAGATGAGGAGAGACACGGGTAAGCAACACGGAGTGATTATGTACGAACGCATGCGAGAACAGCATACAAGCAGCGGAAGACTTGGGGAGAAAGTTGGCGCATAGCTCCCATAAACAATGGCAGATGAGAACTGACAAGGACACAGAAGGCATGCGAGATTGAGGTGCCAGAAAACTCGCTTCCACGCACGGAGAATGGGACGTAGTCTTATAAACAGATGCTCCAAAATTACTCCGAAATCCCAGTCAAAGGCTTGAAAGTGGTTACGACTGGAAGAACCCATGGAAAGTTAACGCCCACGCAACTTCGTAATAATAGTCAACATGCCTAGTTAATCTTTTAGTTGAGGATGAATGAGTAAAATTAGCCAGTAACAAAGTAATTTTAAGAGAAAGGAGGCGTTCTCAGCTTTGAAAGGGCTATACTAATAATAGATACGTAACGTTTATGCCTAATTAAACAAAGATAATGCATTAAAAAGATGAATACGCATACGTAAACAGATGGCGCGATTGCTAAAGAAGAAATAAAGCATATTTTATGATGTTATCCATCACACAACCATAGAGATATGGCCCCCGAAAACTTTGCGTCAAGCGTTTGCGTCAAATACAAGTGGCGTGCGATCTCATACTGAAGCGATAATTAGGAAAATCTTTCACAGAAGCACCAGAGGATTCAATTTCATGGACAATTAAATCGAGATAAGTTCATTAAAACAAAATATAGAGTGTTTTTCTTTTAGTTCATTGTGTCTTTCCGCGAAGTCCGGCCAGCTATGATAGATTACATTAAAACACAGCATAAATTAGTTCTCATTTTTTTCTAAGTTGCAAGGAAAATGCTGGGATATACCAAAAATAGCTTCCTAAAGGAGGTTAACTTACCAAAATTATAGTGACAAGCAAAGAGTTAAGGTGAGCATAAGTGATATATAAGGCAATCTCAAACGGAAATTTGAAAGTAGAGGAACGAAATTATTTTCCTACCATTTAGCAAGGACTCACGAGAAGATTTATCCAGAGAGCTTATTTCAAGAAACACCTTATATGGTAATGAAATACATCAAATAAAGGCAACAGTAGCACCTGATATTAAAATAAATTAGAACTATTCAAGACAAATGCGGGTACCACTGTATAAGAGAGAGGATTAGCTGTTAACTTTGCACATTGAGGTGCGCGCCATAGTAGGACGCTGCATGATAGTTCGGTGGATAAAGTACTTGGAAAGTTGGAGACCTGGGTTCGAGTCCCAGTCATGTCGCTATTTTCACATCTGTTTATCCTTGGGCTAGGTGACTAGGTTGGAAAGTTTTCTCCTAGACCATGAGCTACTATTTGGAGTTGCATGATTTTTATGCGCTGTAGGGATGGACGATCAATAGCATTTACATGTATCAACCTCACACCTGTTCTCTTAAAGGAACAAAGGAGGAGAGTTAAAAGAAAAAGGGAAGAGAATACGGAGAAGAAGATAGAGAGAGAGAGACAAATGACCTTGCTTAGGAGGACGAAATTAAGGCTCCAATTCTCCTTATCTGCAACCCGTAAAAATAAAGCGGGAGAAATAGCGGTGGAGCCGATGGAAGCGGAAACGGAAGCTGCTCTGCGGGAAGAGAAGCGAAATAGACTGGGAATGTTTGAGAGGAAACGAAGGATTAGCAGCGAGATGTGTGTGTTTTGGGGGAAAGAGTATGTGGGCGGAGAGAGAGCAAGTGGGCAAACAAGGTTAAGGGGCGGCGATAAGATGACGCGGGGATAATGGCAGGTGGTGAGAAGAGCGACGCCTCTCACAGGAGATAGCGGAGGGATATGGAGATAAGAGGAGATGAAGAAATTGCGCCCAGGATCCCGGGGAGATAGCCGTATGAGGGGTCTTAAAAGTTCTCCATGTGCAACAAAAGCTGTTCTCCCCATTCGGCCAAATCCGCGCACGCTTTTACGTACACGCGGGGTCGGAATTAAAACTCTGCCCGAATATGTCTGCCTCTTGGCGCCCCTAAACAGCATATGTTATTATTACGGCTCACTTTTATCTTGGAAAGTTTTAAATTTATCAAACCGAGAGGGTTGAAAGATGTTTGCGACATTTGCGTGATTAGTTTCTATAGCGATCGATTCTCTTCCATTATCCAGAAGTTTTGGAGAGTGTACGGATTAAATACATGGTTAGAGAAATAGTGGAAGCTTTTCTCCGCGTTGTTACACGAATTCGTGACTAGTTGTGTGTGGAGCTGTGAAAAGTGCTGCATTCGAGAATTAGTAAAGGTACAACGAAAGCAATAAGTTTAGCAAATAATTGCTACGACAAATGAACGAGCGTTACTCAGATGCTTCAAGACAAAATATGGGAATCTTTAGAAGGTAATAGAGTTAATCAAAGGGTTGATTTACTTAATAAACTGAAAGCAAGTGCTTTCTTAGAAGATACTGCGGATGTTATGCGTCATTCCCATTACATGGACAGTTCTGATACATCGAGGAAAATCAAAGAAATAGATGCAAGAATTAGTCGCTTCAAGAATTCATTGTCTCCCCGAAGGTAATCGATTAGGGAAGTAGAGCCATAGTGCAAACAACCCCTATCACGCACCGAAACACTATAGATATAAATGTAGACATGATATAACAACGCGATCAATAAATTATACAAGGAGCGGTGCAAGATATTTACGATTATCCAGTTGAATGACAGTTAATTTAGCATAATAGGTATTTCTGTAATATGTATTTTAAACGTTTTCTTACTGACCATGATTATTTAGTACGATATTTCATTATTCTTCGATAAATGAACACAAAAAATGCTGTTTCAAAGCCAAATTGAAATATCATGCCTGTTTCGCTGCTTAGGAAGGACTAACACATGTGTTCCAGTCGTACCAGAATATCTTCCTTACATTACTTTGCTTGTAAAATGCACATTTGCCAGTTTAAAATCATGATTATCCGTAAAGGATTATGGAACCATACAGTTAAAAAAGATATGTTTTCTCAAAACTTGCAGTTTACAAACGACGGTTTCCATAAGGTATTATTTTAAGATGAAAATTAATTATACTACAATAAACAACAAAAGAATCGGATGTATGTTTTAAAGTACGATACTTTTAATTATTACGGAAATATTATGGAGTAATTTTATTGATAATTATCTTTATCGAGAAATAGCAATCCGAGTGTATTGATTTGTCATGCAGTTCCTTTTTAAGGGTTAGATGTAAGAAGAGACCAATAATTCTCAATCTCGCCCTTAAATAAAGACGTTTTATTATTATTATTATTTTTAAGCACTAAAAATTTGCTCACCATGACTTCCTTCTATTGTATTTATCGCATACCACAAATAGCCGAGTTACACTAAACTTGGAGAAAAAATTAGGGGAATGAAGCCATAGAAGCACTGAATGCATCTTTAAGACGTTTATTTAACGTTTCTCAAGACTACTGCAAATGGCGCACGTTTTCATCAAGCGGAAGAGGCGTGATTGAGAAATTTCGAGATAATTCTGTCAGAGGAATCCTTTCAGTAGAAATCAAGGGCTGTCCAATCAAGAGACTGAAAAACGCCTCACCAGATCTAGAAAGTAGAGGAAGGTGCTGACAGATTTGTAAGGAAAGGAGGGCAACGAAAATAAAAATATGAAGCGTTAAATTGTACACGTTATCAGTAGTCATATTCGTGCGAAAGAAGTCGTTTATTTTCGGTTTCCTTAGCTTCTCGAACGCATAAACATAGAGATTTTGCACAATACTTATATATCGTTCTATATTTTCGACGCGAGAAAAAGAAGCTTTGTCACAATATGATTTGCATAAGGATTTTATACATAAATCTGACTGCGTGCCTGTCTGCCTTTGAGCCCTTAATAATAATAACGCCTTGCGTAATTTTTGCATGGCGAAGGTTAAGAAGACAACAAACAAATTCAATGATCACTATGGTATACTGAAACGTAACCATCTTCATTCGACAAAATTATTTGAATGATGGTTATAATAGTAAAAAGTAAAAAACACTCCAAAGACCAACCAAAACTTGAGGCTTATGTAAATTTGGTATATCATGAAGAACAGTAAAGACAGTTTTATCCTGCCGTTAGAGCTCTGAAGAAGCTCTAATTGAGGGCAAAATGTACATAACCCGTGTTTCTTACTTTTTATCAAAGTTATTGAAGCTATTTAGCTTTATCAAAGTTATTTAGCTAGTCACTTTCAAGAAATGCAAAGTAATTTAAATACTGGAGAAGTGATTTTTAAGCTATTATTTACCAAGGCCACCTATATATCGACTAAAATATAGCGGAAAGCTAGAGGTCTTTGTGAGCTGTAGACTAAATTCTAATTGGAAAAGAAGCAAACATCGACTGTGAGGTATAGTAGTACAGTAGAGTATATTTTATTGTCCGTAGGCTAAGTACTATTAGCATGGATTCGTCAAAAGAGTACTACATATAACCTTACATCTTACTTGCAGGAATATCAGATTCACATTACATTTTCATTTCATAATACTTTATCTAAACAACGATCTCCCATTACTTGAAAAAATACGTCTCAAGATACGATGATAATGTGATGTGGAGTTAAGACTGTACGTCACTCTGGCATTACATGGCACACCAGGAGCTTGGTTCACGACATGCGAATGTGCCAGGGCTTACAGGTTGTAAAGCACTGCGCAGAAGTATTACTGCTCAGAAGCGAACTGAATAATAACAGCTCACGTCATTTCATATTCTCCCCTATTTCAACACACATTTGTCTCCCTTATTCACCTTTTAAGTACATCTAAAGGTTTAACTGAAAACATAATACTCAAGAGTATTCGGAAATACGTACTGGAAGATCAAATATTAAAAGACGACCTTCCATCGCCGTGAAGATACGGCAACAGCGCACTTTGTAAAGACGATGTTCAGTGGAGATAAAGAGCGACAAGACAGTTGAACATTCGGTTATTCGCTAAACACGCCGAAGGAGTCGGAAAATGAGGAAACATGGAGGGAAGACGGGAGGGATAAACAAAACCTCCTCACAAAGGAGACAAGAGAGCCGAGTAACTCGACGTTAGAAGCACACCTAATAAAGAGGCTGGCGGAAATCATTGTGAAATTGCAGGGCGGAGAAGGGTGCTGTTGAACGAGGAAGAAGAGGGAACGCTGTAAAACGAAAGATTGGAAAGGAGTTAGCTGGTTCCCAGAATCAAAGGGTGGTTATTCCAGCCAACGCTCCTTGCCCTTTTGATACGGAATTCTATGGAAAAGGAGTTTCGAAAATTGCATGCACGCTCTCGTAATTTTTTGAAGGGGAGCGACGGTTACGCTTCATACGCAACGAAAGCTGCACTGCGAGTCGGCACACACATTATCCTCTAACTGGTAAACACCCCCGTCGAGCATGACGGAGGTTAATTTAGTTTAAAAATATATCTATTATCGTACATATCTGGTCCCCCTAAGTAAAGATTCTGTGATCTTTTTCCTTTCTTGTAACAATTGTCGCAATTTCGTGGGACCATTGTTTCTAATTTAATTTTGTAAAAGAAACAACCTCTGAAAGTCATGAAAACGTACTTTACGTTCATCTCTTACGGAAACGTATTATGGGCTCCTGGGCTCGAACTCGGGCCTTTACGGAGATGAGAATAGTTTTCCTGGGGGTTTCAGCATCGTAGAAACACAACGCAGTTTATTTCAGAATCCTATGTCAAGCCGTTTCTGAGATAGATGGGGGACGGACGGACGGACAGACATTTGCTTTTTATATGATAAAAATTGTGATAAGGCTAAATAAAATCACTCCAAGCTTAAGGATTGAGAAAACTGTCTCACCTTGGATCAATATCGACAAATTACATGAAGCAGCTGCTCGGGAACTATAGAATAACATCATAGTCAACCAAAAGCTGGTATTATGAGAGGAATTATCGTCGGCAATAATTATGAGGGCAATATCAATTTAACGCACGGGAAATGGCGCGAATATAACTTTGAATTCTACAGTTCTCTTCATCCACTAAAGATGGTAACTTTGTTGCTGAAATACGTATTGGAAACAATAAGCGGCATAGCACAGCCAGGAAGACCTGGTTGGTTTACCAGGTGGTGGGCGTTTCCCCACAACTTAGGTTTTTTAAGTTGCAAAGAAATTTTCCCCTTTCTTCCCTTGCTGCTTCATTAATCTTATTCAACACTAACACCACCTATGAAGTTAGCAAGCTTGAGCTTTTTGGAGCTTTTCTTCAATTCTATTGTAACACCGCGGAGTTCCTTTTTCTTTGTGGACACCTTTCTATAGCCGCAAAAACAAGCTCGTATGCAAAAGTAAAGTGAACATCAACAACACAAGAGACAGAGAAGTATGGCTAATCTAAAAATCCTTTGATCGAATTAGAACCGTTTTCAATCAATATTTTTTCAATTCTTGCAAAATACCCAGGAAATTCCCGCTAAACCTTTCCCTGAGTTAAAGTGGTAATCTGTAAAAGTGGTTTCAGTTTCAGCGGTAAAAAGAATCGACAAAAAGAATAACGAAAAGACTAAATCGGAACACTGGTGTTCCACGAAGAGCTTGTAAGTGTTCCGCGGAAGCTTACGAAGAATGATAACTCTTGTATGAATTTTAGTTCTGAATGAAGTTATAACATATTAAAAAATCATTGGCTCTTGTTTTTAAGAGAAGATTGGGTTTTCAATAAACCCTTGACTCTTACTTTAACGAAATCAATACCTAGTTGTTCCCCTGATATCATAAAATTGATGTGTTCCATTGGAGGAAAAGTTTGGGAAACTCTGCTCTGAACAACGGGGAATCCTGCCAGAAATGCAATATATTTTGTGGAATGAAGAGAGAGGTGTTGTACTTTTTCCACAATTACTTTTATGAAAGAACATAACTAGGTTTCGACGATTAATCGTCTAAAAACCGGGCGATTGCGATTATTTTGAGTTGCGTTTTTTCATTACAGAAATCGCAGTGGAAAAAATAGAACCCCTCTATTCATTCTACATAATGGATATCCACAAGACCTCTCCAACGACTGGCAATTTACTTCATCAAATCAAAGCCCTGTATATTAAGGTGAAAAATCAAATGTATCTAGATGCAAAAATAAAACATCTACATCTGAAACACATCTGAAAATATAAGCCAGAAAATAAAACTAAATAAACCTCGAAAAGTTGAGAACCAAGTGAAAAACTACCCGGCGAACTTCCTTGGAACGCGTACGACAAGGTTGTGGTTCGTAATCCCTGATCAGATGCACTTTAAGCAGAAAGATAGTACATAAAAGTCGGAAGGAAAACCACGCTTAACCTTTATTTCCGAGTCAATTGCGACGTAATCGGCGCAGAGAGATATTTATTCCTAAATGAGGAACTGCAGCACCGATTTTGGGAATAGATGAGGAACGGCCGTTTAAAATGAAAATTGCTGGAGTATCGACGCGCGTTTGCAGCCGCACTTAGGAGAATCGTTCCCGGCGCCGTTTTTCCGAGCAAATCGAGAAAATGAAAAGGTGGCAGGAAGTTCGAAAGAAATGACGATGAGAGGAAGCGAAAATACACCAACTCTTTTTTCTTACGTTCCGGAGTGAATTTTGCATGCGAGTAGAGGAGGCAACTTCCCGGGCTCCAAAATTTTTGGAAAGGCACTTTTGAATGCGAGTGAAAGAAACGAGCGATCATGAGACGCCTTTCCAAAGCATTACATAAATTACTAATCCGGAGAGGAAATTGACGTGAATTTGCAAAGAAAGTAAGCACCTTACGTGATAGTACTTAGATTTTAAAAGAATTTTGTTTATCACTATAATAAAAAAGTAATACATACATACAAATCCTTATCCGTATAAGTACCGACTGAGTACATATCAAAAGTTATGTGTGAATTGTATATATTTATCTTGACTACACACACGATATATCTATATTAAGTTCAGATTTAGGTATTCAGTTTGACTATGTACGTAATACATGTAAACCTTACAAACGTATTTTAATATGTTAACTACAAGGTGTATCCACGAATTATATGACACACTGATTTCAATAATAATATAAACAGTATGTGCATCTTTATTGTACACTTTGTATTCACTTGACTATAACCTTTCTATAGGTTTTATTCTATTAATTTTTCTTTATTTTACACTATGCACTCTGCATTTTTGCGGGTTCTTTTCACCACCAATCTACGTGTTTTCCGGCACAGTGGGGTTTTTATCTTCAGTTGAGAAGATTTTTCCATACAAACCCAAATAATTTGTGTTGATGTTGTATTGTTTCTTTTAACTCTAAACATTAACTTTAATTTATGCATTTACAATTGGGGTTAGTTGGAAGAGAGACCAACTTGGCCTAACCCTGCCTTAATAAATATCCTATTCATTCATTCACCGTTGTAATGGGCGTCCGTCGTTCACCCAAGAGACAGTTCAGTCAACGACAGTTAACCCTAAAGATTTTCCTTCTGAAGACAATACGCCCAAGACTTTTCACCCAAGAGATATTCTATCCATCAGATATTTCACCCTGTAAAAGTTTTTCTGAATCATATTAAAAATTGTTTGCATATGAATGGGTTGGGCGGAAATAGTTGTTTTCCATTCCTGCAAAATATATAATCACTGCGGGCGATGAAAAAAAGAACTTTACATGCATTTATTTTACGTTTGTCATAGCTATCTGAATGACCGGAGGCAGTTTGGTAGATAATGAGTTCCGTTATCCGAAAGGTTTTATTTATATTAACGCACAAAATCAATGCGCAATGTTTCAGATGCTTTCGATGAAGTATTCCAGAAAGGAGATTATCAAACTCTTCTTGAAATACCACTCGCAAAAAATAGCCTGAAGGTGAAATACTCCTTGGGTAAAGTAAAAGACGCAATTTTCGCACAAGCAGGGGAGGGGATGAATACAGAGAGCGAAATAACCATGATTCGGTTTGAATGTCAAAAGGCACCGAGAACTCGCACTACAGTGGAAAACAAAACGCAAACATTGGATCGATTTCCGGGAGGAAAAGCGAGGGTTGCGTCGGCAGGCGATTAATTCTAGTGCTAGGAAAAGAAACAACGACGGCAACGCAAAGCCGCGAAAGTGGTGATTAAAATTTCACGAAACGAGGGCCCAATCAAAAATTAACGAGATAAAAACGGCCTGGAAAAGGAAGAGAGGAAATGGAACCGTGAAATAAGTTTTTCAGGTGAGATCTGTTCCTTATCTAGGATATGTAAATTTACACCCCCCTACTTGCTCGCTTCCGACCTCGTTTTCTTAAGTTTGACAAACGGCGCGGAATCCAAGATTTTCGGTTATTTCCTTGGCTAAATATACTTAATTTCTTCCCTCTACTGGGATAAGAATTAAAAAACCATCCATTTTACGATAACGAACAAAAATGCCTTGAGATAAAAAACGCGTTTCTTATGGAGGGATCTATTTATTCTAGGAACTAAATGTTAAACAGTTAAACAGTTTCTGGCCTGGGGCCATCATAATTATATACATCTATCTTACTAATTCACTTAGATCATACAAACTAACAGAAAATGTCCAAGAAAACAATTAAGTAATAGTGATGTACTCTATAATAATCTAGATACTTAGGTTTTTAGTGGAATCTTAGAGAATAAATTATTTTTGTAAGAACGGAGTATTTTCCTAATATAATCATTTAAGAGCCGAAAGAAAACATTATCATTATTGTGAATGAATCTGTCACAAATGATGATGCCAAAACATGGATGTCTTTTTCATTACGTTAACAAAGTAATCTTTTAAAAGTGGTATTTTATTTATTTATTTTCTTTACTTTATAAATTTACGAATAATTATCATCCTTTTAACACATTCACTGCGGATTACTCCACCGTTGGAGTGATAAATGCATTGGAAATGGAGGTACTCGCAGTGAACGTGTTAATAAACATGTTACAAATATTGGATAAGGTTTAAAAATTTCACAAATTTCACGATTTCACACAAAATTTCACAAATTCGACATCTAAACTAAGATAACAAGTTTCCCATCGTTGAAGACTACTAACGTAAAAGATTGAAAGTTTCTGAGAAATAACAATTTTCAATTCAGGAAGCATGGTCAAATAACTAAGCAAATTCTAAAGAAAGATATTCTTCTTTCTGTTGTATTTGATTTGATATTTTACCATGCTTCCTGTTATGGAGTTCTACAAAGTTAAGGCTTCTTCAATCAATTTTGAATTCCTTCATCGATGATCTAAACAGAATAAGAAGTGAATAACTTTCCCATTTAGGCAATAAATTCAAAAGTAAATAAATAAATCAATCAATAAATTCAAAATTCTTGTCTCGAGTTCGGCTCACAGTACGGGAAAAGTTTTTCTTCCATCTTTCGTATCCGGTTCCCGTTCGATTCTCTGCCAGAAGTACCCTTCTAGAAAATGATCTTTCATTCGAGAGTAACAGCTTAGAAAGCGCCAACAAACTTTGCTTTGCTATTCCCAAGCACGCGATGAAACATCCGATTGACGTCAACCTTCGTTCAGCAATTTCTGTCGCTCAGCTTATTCTTTCAACCTTCTTCATCACTCTATTTAGAACCGCCACCTCTTCCAGAGACGTCAAACACCGCAATCCTCCTCCGACGACGTCGCGACTTAACTCCGGGGGAGACCATAAAAGCGAGAACCCGTCGAAAGGCAAGCTCTCCTTCGGAAAGGAAATCTGGAACTCTTGTCGAAGACCACAACTCACCGCAAGGGACTTGCCGTTTCGACCTCCGTTCGGCGGGAAAAGGAAATTGAGGAAAGATTAAAGAAGAGAGAGAAGAGATCGAACACAAAGAAGAGGTCGAGAGGGAGGAAATTGGAAGGAGAGAAGATTAGAGCGAGGGAGAGAGGCGTTAACAAAGGACAGGCGCCAAGGATAGGGTGCAAATATGAAGAGGGAAAGAGGATTGGAGTGTTGAGTAACTTCATTTCGGGCGCTTTCGGTAACGTTTGAGGCGCTGGAGGAAGAAAAGTGAGGCAAAAAGTGGCGGTCAAACAACTGAATCTCTGCTCGAGGACGCTGAGATCCCACTCGACTTCAATCTCTGTCTTTCGAATCTCACTTTGGAACGTATTTTCCTCATCTATAGCAACTGAGTTCAACTGGCGTTCTACTTGAGATGAATTCTGGAAGGACGATAACGTTGCAAATGTAAAACTGCAGAACTAATATTCTAAAATATATAAAAGACAATGCTAAGGACTACCTGTCGTCGAAGGTATGGGGCGTTTTCTGAGTAAGATCTTAACATTAACGTAAACACCATCGTCAGGCTACAAGAAATATATTTAATTTAAGAATTAAGAGGGATACAAAAAAAAAAACTCTCTCGAAAGTCATCAATGAGTGATGGATTTAAATTATTTAAGAATGTGTAAATATTGTAAAAAATTACAGAAATTAAATGATGGAAATATATTTACNTGAATAAACTACTTTTACTACATATTAAATACATAATTCGGAAAATATCATTCACATAATCTAAGGTAGTCAACACTGGGGTAAGGGAAGGAAGAGATATTGGATTTAACTCAGAAGTGTGCGACTAAAATCCCTAGAATAAAAAAACGTGAAAATATCGACATTTCTGCGACTCAAAACCAAGTATTCTACAGGTTCGTCATGTCGCTATTTTTCACATCTGTTTATCCCTGAATATTGCGGTAAAATATGGTTGCATCATCTTAATTCTTTTCCATGATGTGGAATTCAATAAAACATAACGGAGAGTGCTTTAATTCTCAAATTCATTTAATAAGTCATGTGCCATTGGAATTACACCGCATAGAAAAAGCTCATTCAACGAGAATGCAAAGTTTATATAAAAAACGATGAACTCATTAAATACTTCTTCAGTTTAAGTATTTTATGCAATAATAGTTTTAAGCATTATCACAATCTCATTTATAAAAGTGACGAAAAGTCTTTTTTTGATTCCTATTCAATTTTCTAAGCAAATAATTTCTTGTAGGACAAAATGGCGATTGCAACTACTTCTAATGAGTAAAGGAAAGCCAACATGGCACACAAATCCCCCCTAAAGCCCTCAGCCGTTGATTCACTACCAATGCAACATGGACGTTAAATTGCCGCGTTGGATACGTGACGTCTTCGTTTTCAGAGAGTGCTTCGAGCGTTTGTAAGAGTGTAATACAACTCATAAAAACATTAATGACATAGTTCTAGTGAATTATGCACATGTTTCGAGTTCAGTAACTTGCACTCTACACCGAAACAGGGAAATGCAGGATTCACGGCGAGGAATTTTCAGGAACCCCTTTCAAAATTCGCAAAGCCCGCTTTGTGCACCGTCTGGACTTTAAAATTCGATTTGCGTGCATGACGACAAATTTGCTTCGGAAAAACACGGGGCGTTTCTTTAAATTTGCACGACGAAAAGCCCTGCATTCGCCTACTCCGGAAGGACTAAAACATTCAATAAATGACCAAGCACGCAGCTTTTGAAACGCTCTAACGTTCGAAATATTCCATGCACACGATACTGATCATCAAGGTAAGAATTCTTTTGCGCAACAGGACCCATCCGTTCTTCTTACTACAGGTTCACTGGAAAAAGTACGAAATAAATTCGCTTTAATCAATGCGTAACATACATGTTCGCATTTAAGGAGAAGTTCCAATGTAAATATTGAATACGAATTGTGTTAATAGGCAGAATGTTCTCTTTCGATTATTTGTATGTTTTTATGTAGATAGATACATACATACCAGATACGTACTATACTGCAATGTTCATTGTAATTTCCTCTCTTTTTCTAAAACAAAAATACATTCTTTGCACTTTCACCAAATGTGTGTATTTTTACTAATAAAATATTATAAGTAATAATTATAAGTATTTATACTAACACTTATTTTTGTTTTTCTATTTTTGCAATCACCACCTTTGACTATTCTTACGGTTGTTTCTCCGCAGTTCTTTCACCCCCTTCTTTATAGGTGTTTTCCCTAACGTAGGGTTTTTAAGTTGCAAAGAATTTTTCCACAACCTTTCTCTTTACGCAGCTTCATTAACTTTTCTATATACTAAACATTGACACGATCTACGAAGTTAAGTGAGGTGTAACCAATTCAGGTTCCTATCATCTATCTATCAACAGAAATAAATAAATAACATCTTTATTGGAAACTAGATGTTATCAGTAGAACTGCAGACGTAAATCATTTACGCTAAGAAGTTTAAATGGTTAGATGATATGTACCAACCAACCGTGATCCTATCTCGACCTCTTTACAAACTCTCAAATGGTAGAATTGTCGATGTCGTTCCAACAATTCTTACGTTCACTTCGAAACAGGAAATTCGTATTTCATGGAAATTCAATTCCACTCTGCGACGCATCGTTTGGTAATAAATTGCGACCGTTTATTTTCCGGTTTAGATTTCAATCAAAGGGGAGAAGGAATCATCATACCGGGGTTCCCGAGGGAACTGAAGAGTAAACGACAGCGAGGGGACCCTCGGTGATTTTGGGAGACCCTTGCGGAGTTTAAGAGAACCCCTGGGAAAGCTATGTATAAGGGGCAAACGAGGAGCCCCAGAACGTTTTGCGTCAGTGCCATTTCATAATGATTCCGCATCAATAAGCCCTTGAAGGATCACAGAGGACCTCAACAGAGGCTGTGAAAGAGGTCAACGGACGAGAAGATGGGAAATCACAAGGGAAGAGAAGTGCTGTATATAGTCACGAGTCGGCATAAATGTCTATTTTTTCAAAAACTACATCGCTTAGACTTAAAAACACAGTTAATGTTACATCTTACTTCTGCGTAGATTCACCGTGTAGATTGCTTTTTATATACCTCCTGGGTTCGACCATTTGGAAGTTAAAGAGTTTTTTGCACGGTGGCGCTAAAACTTTTAGAGCGAAAAACGTTCAAATTAGATTAAATAATGCATTTTAATAATTTATTTGTCAATATTTCCTTGGAAAGGATACAGATAGCAGATTGTTTGGCGCCACTGTCTTTAATCTACTGAGAAAAACAGTTCATTCTGACTGTAAACAATATAGTATCTTATTAAATATTAGACAACTTTATACTGATATATTTCAGAACAGAAGGGCTAATGGAGTAATTATTTGATACCGAATTCGATAACTTCATAATAGTTATATAAGGGAATGGAGTTAATTCCCTGGAAACTTCTCATTAAAAAGCCGAAAAATGTTAAAAATTTCAAAATGAAGCTTAAAAGTTTATAAAATGTAAATTGTTTATACATATAATCCACGTTTCTAATCACTATTATTATCATAAAGCATACGACTATATTCTCAGATCTTTTTTTATAATGTACAATATTATGTATCAACAGTTTCCATTTGATTGTATCTGTATTTTGTGTAGGTTTTTGTATAAAACTAGGCTAAAAGAGTTCACATAATCTAAGGTAGTCAACACTGGGGTAAGGGAAGGAAGAGATATTGGATTTAACTCAGAAGTGTGCGACTAAAATCCCTAGAATAAAAAAACGTGAAAATATCGACATTTCTGCGACTCAAAACCAAGTATTCTACAGGTTCGTCATGTCGCTATTTTTCACATCTGTTTATCCCTGAATATTGCGGTAAAATATGGTTGCATCATCTTAATTCTTTTCCATGATGTGGAATTCAATAAAACATAACGGAGAGTGCTTTAATTCTCAAATTCATTTAATAAGTCATGTGCCATTGGAATTACACCGCATAGAAAAAGCTCATTCAACGAGAATGCAAAGTTTATATAAAAAACGATGAACTCATTAAATACTTCTTCAGTTTAAGTATTTTATGCAATAATAGTTTTAAGCATTATCACAATCTCATTTATAAAAGTGACGAAAAGTCTTTTTTTGATTCCTATTCAATTTTCTAAGCAAATAATTTCTTGTAGGACAAAATGGCGATTGCAACTACTTCTAATGAGTAAAGGAAAGCCAACATGGCACACAAATCCCCCCTAAAGCCCTCAGCCGTTGATTCACTACCAATGCAACATGGACGTTAAATTGCCGCGTTGGATACGCGACGTCTTCGTTTTCAGAGAGTGCTTCGAGCGTTTGTAAGAGTGTAATACAACTCATAAAAACATTAATGACATAGTTCTAGTGAATTATGCACATGTTTCGAGTTCAGTAACTTGCACTCTACACCGAAACAGGGAAATGCAGGATTCACGGCGAGGAATTTTCAGGAACCCCTTTCAAAATTCGCAAAGCCCGCTTTGTGCACCGTCTGGACTTTAAAATTCGATTTGCGTGCATGACGACAAATTTGCCTTCGGAAAAACACGGGGCGTTTCTTTAAATTTGCACGACGAAAAGCCCTGCATTCGCCTACTCCGGAAGGACTAAAACATTCAATAAATGACCAAGCACGCAGCTTTTGAAACGCTCTAACGTTCGAAATATTCCATGCACACGATACTGATCATCAAGGTAAGAATTCTTTTGCGCGATAGTCCCCATTCGTTGTACTTACTACAGGTTCACTGGAAAAAGTACGAAATAAATTCGCTTTAATCAATGCGTAACATACATGTTCGCATTTAAGGAGAAGTTCCAATGTAAATATTGAATACGAATTGTGTTAATAGGCAGAATGTTCTCTTTCGATTATTTGTATGTTTTTATGTAGATAGATACATACATACCAGATACGTACTATACTGCAATGTTCATTGTAATTTCCTCTCTTTTTCTAAAACAAAAATACATTCTTTGCACTTTCACCAAATGTGTGTATTTTTACTAATAAAATATTATAAGTAATAATTATAAGTATTTATACTAACACTTATTTTTGTTTTTCTATTTTTGCAATCACCACCTTTGACTATTCTTACGGTTGTTTCTCCGCAGTTCTTTCACCCCCTTCTTTATAGGTGTTTTCCCTAACGTAGGGTTTTTAAGTTGCAAAGAATTTTTCCACAACCTTTCTCTTTACGCAGCTTCATTAACTTTTCTATATACTAAACATTGACACGATCTACGAAGTTAAGTGAGGTGTAACCAATTCAGGTTCCTATCATCTATCTATCAACAGAAATAAATAAATAACATCTTTATTGGAAACTAGATGTTATCAGTAGAACTGCAGACGTAAATCATTTACGCTAAGAAGTTTAAATGGTTAGATGATATGTACCAACCAACCGTGATCCTATCTCGACCTCTTTACAAACTCTCAAATGGTAGAATTGTCGATGTCGTTCCAACAATTCTTACGTTCACTTCGAAACAGGAAATTCGTATTTCATGGAAATTCAATTCCACTCTGCGACGCATCGTTTGGTAATAAATTGCGACCGTTTATTTTCCGGTTTAGATTTCAATCAAAGGGGAGAAGGAATCATCATACCGGGGTTCCCGAGGGAACTGAAGAGTAAACGACAGCGAGGGGACCCTCGGTGATTTTGGGAGACCCTTGCGGAGTTTAAGAGAACCCCTGGGAAAGCTATGTATAAGGGGCAAACGAGGAGCCCCAGAACGTTTTGCGTCAGTGCCATTTCATAATGATTCCGCATCAATAAGCCCTTGAAGGATCACAGAGGACCTCAACAGAGGCTGTGAAAGAGGTCAACGGACGAGAAGATGGGAAATCACAAGGGAAGAGAAGTGCTGTATATAGTCACGAGTCGGCATAAATGTCTATTTTTTCAAAAACTACATCGCTTAGACTTAAAAACACAGTTAATGTTACATCTTACTTCTGCGTAGATTCACCGTGTAGATTGCTTTTTATATACCTCCTGGGTTCGACCATTTGGAAGTTAAAGAGTTTTTTGCACGGTGGCGCTAAAACTTTTAGAGCGAAAAACGTTCAAATTAGATTAAATAATGCATTTTAATAATTTATTTGTCAATATTTCCTTGGAAAGGATACAGATAGCAGATTGTTTGGCGCCACTGTCTTTAATCTACTGAGAAAAACAGTTCATTCTGACTGTAAACAATATAGTATCTTATTAAATATTAGACAACTTTATACTGATATATTTCAGAACAGAAGGGCTAATGGAGTAATTATTTGATACCGAATTCGATAACTTCATAATAGTTATATAAGGGAATGGAGTTAANATCACAGAAATTAAGTGATGGAAATATATTTACTTAAGTGTTCAGTTTTTATTTTTTTTGCATCTAATCTTATCGAACTTTTTATAACTGTCTACCTTTGTTTGCAATGTCTGTGAACTTGTAATTTTATTGTTTGAAGTGGATATTTTTGTAATTGTAAATATCGGAATGCTTTCTAAATGAATAAACTACTTTTACTACATATTAAATACATAATTCGGAAAATATCATTCACATAATCTAAGGTAGTCAACACTGGGGTAAGGGAAGGAAGAGATATTGGATTTAACTCAGAAGTGTGCGACTAAAATCCCTAGAATAAAAAAACGTGAAAATATCGACATTTCTGCGACTCAAAACCAAGTATTCTACAGGTTCGTCATGTCGCTATTTTTCACATCTGTTTATCCCTGAATATTGCGGTAAAATATGGTTGCATCATCTTAATTCTTTTCCATGATGTGGAATTCAATAAAACATAACGGAGAGTGCTTTAATTCTCAAATTCATTTAATAAGTCATGTGCCATTGGAATTACACCGCATAGAAAAAGCTCATTCAACGAGAATGCAAAGTTTATATAAAAAACGATGAACTCATTAAATACTTCTTCAGTTTAAGTATTTTATGCAATAATAGTTTTAAGCATTATCACAATCTCATTTATAAAAGTGACGAAAAGTCTTTTTTTGATTCCTATTCAATTTTCTAAGCAAATAATTTCTTGTAGGACAAAATGGCGATTGCAACTACTTCTAATGAGTAAAGGAAAGCCAACATGGCACACAAATCCCCCCTAAAGCCCTCAGCCGTTGATTCACTACCAATGCAACATGGACGTTAAATTGCCGCGTTGGATACGTGACGTCTTCGTTTTCAGAGAGTGCTTCGAGCGTTTGTAAGAGTGTAATACAACTCATAAAAACATTAATGACATAGTTCTAGTGAATTATGCACATGTTTCGAGTTCAGTAACTTGCACTCTACACCGAAACAGGGAAATGCAGGATTCACGGCGAGGAATTTTCAGGAACCCCTTTCAAAATTCGCAAAGCCCGCTTTGTGCACCGTCTGGACTTTAAAATTCGATTTGCGTGCATGACGACAAATTTGCCTTCGGAAAAACACGGGGCGTTTCTTTAAATTTGCACGACGAAAAGCCCTGCATTCGCCTACTCCGGAAGGACTAAAACATTCAATAAATGACCAAGCACGCAGCTTTTGAAACGCTCTAACGTTCGAAATATTCCATGCACACGATACTGATCATCAAGGTAGGAATTCTTCTGCGCGATAGTCCCCATTCGTTGTACTTACTACAGGTTCACTGGAAAAAGTACGAAATAAATTCGCTTTAATCAATGCGTAACATACATGTTCGCATTTAAGGAGAAGTTCCAATGTAAATATTGAATACGAATTGTATTAATAGGCAAAATGTTCTCTTTCGATTATTTGTATGTTTTTATGTAGATAGATACATACATGCCAGATACGTACTATACTGCAATGGTCATTGTAATTTCCTCTCTTTTTCTAAAACAAAAATACATTCTTTGCACTTTCACCAAATGTGTGTATTTTTACTAATAAAATATTATAAGTAATAATTATAAGTATTTATACTAACACTTATTTTTGTTTTTCTATTTTTGCAATCACCATCTTTGACTATTCTTACGGTTGTTTCTCCGCAGTTCTTTCACCCCCTTCTTTATAGGTGTTTTCCCTAACGTAGGGTTTTTAAGTTGCAAAGAATTTTTCCACAACCTTTCTCTTTACGCAGCTTCATTAACTTTTCTATATACTAAACATTGACACGATCTACGAAGTTAAGTGAGGTGTAACCAATTCAGGTTCCTATCATCTATCTATCAACAGAAATAAATAAATAACATCTTTATTGGAAACTAGATGTTATCAGTAGAACTGCAGACGTAAATCATTTACGCTAAGAAGTTTAAATGGTTAGATGATATGTACCAACCAACCGTGATCCTATCTCGACCTCTTTACAAACTCTCAAATGGTAGAATTGTCGATGTCGTTCCAACAATTCTTACGTTCACTTCGAAACAGGAAATTCGTATTTCATGGAAATTCAATTCCACTCTGCGACGCATCGTTTGGTAATAAATTGCGACCGTTTATTTTCCGGTTTAGATTTCAATCAAAGGGGAGAAGGAATCATCATACCGGGGTTCCCGAGGGAACTGAAGAGTAAACGACAGCGAGGGGACCCTCGGTGATTTTGGGAGACCCTTGCGGAGTTTAAGAGAACCCCTGGGAAAGCTATGTATAAGGGGCAAACGAGGAGCCCCAGAACGTTTTGCGTCAGTGCCATTTCATAATGATTCCGCATCAATAAGCCCTTGAAGGATCACAGAGGACCTCAACAGAGGCTGTGAAAGAGGTCAACGGACGAGAAGATGGGAAATCACAAGGGAAGAGAAGTGCTGTATATAGTCACGAGTCGGCATAAATGTCTATTTTTTCAAAAACTACATCGCTTAGACTTAAAAACACAGTTAATGTTACATCTTACTTCTGCGTAGATTCACCGTGTAGATTGCTTTTTATATACCTCCTGGGTTCGACCATTTGGAAGTTAAAGAGTTTTTTGCACGGTGGCGCTAAAACTTTTAGAGCGAAAAACGTTCAAATTAGATTAAATAATGCATTTTAATAATTTATTTGTCAATATTTCCTTGGAAAGGATACAGATAGCAGATTGTTTGGCGCCACTGTCTTTAATCTACTGAGAAAAACAGTTCATTCTGACTGTAAACAATATAGTATCTTATTAAATATTAGACAACTTTATACTGATATATTTCAGAACAGAAGGGCTAATGGAGTAATTATTTGATACCGAATTCGATAACTTCATAATAGTTATATAAGGGAATGGAGTTAATTCCCTGGAAACTTCTCATTAAAAAGCCGAAAAATGTTAAAAATTTCAAAATGAAGCTTAAAAGTTTATAAAATGTAAATTGTTTATACATATAATCCACGTTTCTAATCACTATTATTATCATAAAGCATACGACTATATTCTCAGATCTTTTTTTATAATGTACAATATTATGTATCAACAGTTTCCATTTGATTGTATCTGTATTTTGTGTAGGTTTTTGTATAAAACTAGGCTAAAAGAGTAATGTACTTTCCACGGGAGGTATTTGATATTTGAGGGGTTTTCCTCCGGTCTTTGGGAGAATGCCGGACAAATTTTATAATTATTTTTCTTACACCCCCTCGACCGTTGCCGTCAGGCCCAGCGACCAAATTACAATGAATTATTAAAGCATTAAATAAATGAATGGTTTCCTCTTTATAGTGTATCAACGCCTTTGAGAATTGGAGGCTTAGGGCTGCTAACGCCTGAGTCTAACGGTAATAAACGAAGGTTATTTGTTCGGCACTACACTTCAACCACCTATGATTACTCAGAGTTTTATCTCCGGTACACATTTTTACCGGCGACCTGTGGCAAAAAATTCCTAAAAAAAAGCCCAAAGATAAACTAGGATTTGTAACTTGGATCTGTAGCTTGGCTTTGAACCCCAGCCGTCTGCTAGGATAACGGCTACCTTATGCGCTATATCGCCGAGGCCGTTTCGATAACTTCTTATCAACAATTCTTTTAACATTCTGAATTTCATATTAAGCATATGTGACTTATTAGTTATTCACCTATTCTATAGACCAGATTACTCTCTCTCTCTCTCTTCCCCCCTTTTTGAGAGTCAACCATTGTTTACACGTCAGACGAGGGACGAATGTGCCGATATACCATCAGTGACGATACAAATTTGTTGAATATCACCTGCACCATCATCTATACTTATAGTTCATTTATCACCTCTGTGTTTTCGCGGGTTTTTTTTTCGTCCCCCTTCTTCTGTGGGTAATTCCCCGCATCGTGGGTTTTTCTCCAAAAACCTTCAGTTGAGGAGTATTTCCCCACAACCCAAATCTTTGTAGTTTAATAAGTATCTGTATTTAGTTATATGTATTAGTTTATATTAGCAATATTTTATATACTGTAATTAGAATATTTCTTTTATCCATGTTTGAATTATTGTTGAGATTTTTTTCTTTACATAGATTTAAGTTAATTTTAGTTATTAATGTAATATTAATAGTTATGCCATGTAATACCCCCAGAGGTTAGGTGGAAGAGAGGCCATTTTGGCCTAACCTCGCCGGAAGAATAAATAATAATAATAATACATGAGGTATATCGCTCATGTTTGATCACAATTACGCGAATAAAAAGGGCACTTAACGATGGCTATAATGAGGGTAATTTTAGTGATGGCCATGAAAACAAACCTGACAAAAACGAGTGAAATCTGACCATAATTCTCCTGGAAGCACATCCCAGATGGATGGATGGCAGACCTTCCCACGAGGCATTAAGAACGCCAACGGATTGTTGACTTAGTTAAGCGACTTCGGCGTCATTACACCCCGGCAGCTCGCAAGGCATAAACCGAGATCCTTAAATTATATTTAAACTTTCACTTCCGCGGCGGATTAGTGTAACGCCCCGTTATAAAACCGCCCGTTTGTGTTGATCAAGAAGAGGAAAGAACCTGGGAGGCGCGAAGAGTAGAAAATAGACGGGTCGAGAGGAAATGGATGCAGGGGGAAGTGAGAGGTGTGGAGGCTGAAGGATAGGGACGTTAGGAAAAGGGTGTTCCTGCGTCAGAGGGGCGTTAGAGAGTGATTGGGGAGATAAGGGAGGGAGGCATCCTCATACAGAAGGCGATGGGTAAAAGACGAATCGAGAACTTTCCGAATGGGTCGAACGTGGGTCGTATCATCCTGCCGAGGGTGGGATTTTTTCCGATGGAAACCCTTAAGGACAAGATGCGAATTGTGGTCTCAGATTACGGAACGAGAACGTCATGTATATGGAGGATGGTGAAGGATGACGAACGATTCTTACTTTTCCTTTGAGAAATGAACAGCGAATGGACGGAGCCAAAATGTTTTATGAACTGTAAAACAAAGGGATTCAGATTCCTGAGATCGTTTTATGAAGAATTCTCTCCGAGGGAATCTGCGACGAAATTGCTGAAATGAATATTTCATTTGTCTTTTGGTACAGGAAAGAGAAAAATGTATCTTTCACTTACTTATATCTCAGTTTTGTTCTCGGCTTTGATAATGTGAATGATACTGTGATATGCTGAATAATGACATTGATTAAGGTTTTATACATTATTATCAAAGTAAATAATATTATTTAATACACCTAAATAGGTCCTGGTACCATGTCCTGATGAATGGAATATTTTTCAATTGTTAAGGTATAGAATAGAGAAAAATTTATCTTAATTTACTATTATCTAATTTTTGTTCATGGCTGCGATAACATGAATGCTACTGAGATATGAGTAATGCTGAATAGTGACAATGAATAAGGTCTCTCCTTTTTGAATATTTCGAAAAGTGAGCCTACTTCACTTGATTGTTCTGCTTATGGCATTGTCTTAGTGAGAATAGCACTGCAAACCACTCCTCATTTTGCCTAGTCGCCTCGACCCCCTCTTCAAAGCTTTTTGTTGCTTATAATGAGAGGGATGAGGTTCAAACAAGCCTTCAGGCTGAAGACTGAACAGAAAGATAGACATAAGTGTATCTACAAACACCCATTATTTTAAAACAAGATGCTGATGAAAAAATTTTAATTCAACTCTTTCAAATGAAATTTACCAAGGAATTACTTCATACTTAATATTCGTTCGGTCATAAGTAGAGTATTAAGATTGTAATAACATTTTCATACAATTTTACTGCACTATATTAGTTTATTAGGAATAAACACGTTCTAAAGGTAAAACAAAAGGTCCACCTAAATCGGACCATTTCCATTACTCGCAAATAGAATAATATTGCGCAATATTCATTTGCATTTAATCAATTTCAAGTATGGATGAGCAACCTTTTCACATCGGAAAGTTACGCATGTAGCCACGTGCCATCCATGTGCCACGGTTTTAAATATTCCCTGTGAAATCTTCAGGTTGAACTTAAGCAAGTATTGCGTATAATGAAATGGTCCAAACTCGAAATTGTCCTCTGAGTACAGACTTTATCTAGCTAATGGAAATTATGGGGAGTATTATCATTTTGCTTTTACTTGACGTAGTGAAGGAAACTGAAAAATAGGAAGATATTTGAATACTTTTAATGAATATGAATATTTGTTACAAAGATGAAACAAAGGTGGAATACGTCCTGCGGGTTTCCTATCTGTAGCTTAACTGACAGTTTTTATCTGCAGGTGACCGTTACTAAAGAAATTTATGTAAGATATTATTATAAAAATATACTCATCCAGGCCATAGCTTAGGCGAAATGTCACTACTCTGGCGTTTATCTATCAAGAGAAACTACGACTAAAATTTTCTTTTGTACATATTCTCTTCCCTCTACGCAAATATTCTGGTAATTTAAATACATTAAACAATAACTTTGGAATAACGTTTGTTCGATAAGTAGTCTTATTTTATTTTTGCGAAATTGAATAAAATTGTAGAGACGCTCTTGCAGTTGAATCGGATTATTTATTTGAGAAAATACTTATACCAAAATTTAAAAAGACGTTAAAAGGGTAATATTAACGTTTATGCGCGCCTAAGGGAATACTCACAGAAAAAATAATATGCATTGTCTGTGAATTTGCTCTTACGACCTCTTATAGGCACGTATAATATTCATAATAAAAGAGAAAGAACGGTGAAGCAGAACGATATCTCTTTCATAGTTTCAAAGCCGTATTACTTGCAAAATTCGAGAGTGAATTTGATAAATAACAAATTTGGGAGCATAACTCGAAGCTCGTGAATAAAAAATACATGTCACTCAAAAACTTCATTCGCAATTCTTTTTCGAAAAAAGAAGTCTAAAATACCCTCTCATGAAGGACACAAATTTTGAAAATGTAGTTAGTTGCGATAATCTGACAATGCGAAATTTCCTAGATATAATTCGCCTGAAGTGAGCTTTCCCCTGAAATTTCTATCAGTTGAAAAATAATAACGCAGCTACCGCTCCACATCAAGTTAAGCTGTAAAACAAACTCATCTCACTTCATTGGGTCACAGAGGAACTACAGAAGTGTTTTTGAAGCGTTCAATGCGATTATAATTGTACATGTAAGTAATTGAATCTCATCGTCCTAAATGATTACGTTTCCAATAGAATAATTCGATAAACACATCACCGAGTTACAATAGATGTGGAAGTAAAATTGTAGCATCAACTCGAGCATAACAATGGCTTCCGTATAAATTAATTGAGTTATACAAATTCGCTCATTATGAGTAATTTACATAAATCCATTTTAATAGTTTTTCTGCCGATTTGAATTATTTCTAACATACACTTTTCATAGTGATAGTAAATTTTATGAATAAAAAGTATCGCGCGAAAGCTTGATTATAGGAAGTAAATTCAAGTAAATGAATTATAAGATGTAATATGATTATAATTACTCTGATACAAATTTTCACCTTTTAACTGCTCTCATCGTGTACATACATACAAGTTTGGCAATTTTCTCGGACAACGTTCTGAAACATACTTGACATTCGAATTAATATAGACTTATAAGAGTGCGACCCGAAAATATAAGTCTCAGCTTAATTAGGCAATTATACGTGAGTTACTGTTGTTAATCTGAAAGGAAACTTAATATCCTTGAGATGGCTAAATTTCAAAAGATTTGCACAGAATAAGAGATAAAAATCAGTCAAGTATGTTTCTTGAATTCTTTTATAGCTTACTTTTTCGCTATATTACAGAATATTTCTTAAACATAAAACGCCACATATGGAACGCCTATCCATGCCGTTATTAATTTTTGAATTACGTAAATTATCAAAATTTCGCTCAGCATTTCTTTGTAACTGCAAGACGAATTCTTATAAGTTTCGGTGTACATGAGATCGCCTTAACGAATTTATTCCTATAAATATTATGATTTTCAAAGATGCAACAAGAATCTCATCACCGCGTAAAATATTCGCCATTAAGTAGGACAAATCACATGGATTAACATGTCTAGATTATTTTTGCAATGCGGCTCGAAGTGTTGGAGCTAATGAAGTTCGGGTGATAAATTTACCGTAACTCGTACCCTCCTCACCCATCTGTCTCTCCCCAAACACCCGTACTGCTTCCTACCCTTCGGCCGATAAAACTGAGCAAACCGTCGGCGCTATCGAATCAAATCGCCTCAAACGCCGCTCAAGTTTCGCTCTCCAATAAGACCATAATAATGTCCGTAATCTCAACTCCCCGAAAACAGCCACCGCAGACATTACGCGGAGCCACGCACCCCGAATAGAACGTGTTAAAAGCCCCGAGGAAAATTTACGCCCTCGAAAGGGGCCTTTTTACCACCAGAACAGGAAGTCACCGTGATTAAGACATAAACCGACCGTTGAGGAGAGAAAAATCCGGAGCTTACGGAAGACAGGAAGAACCGCGCAGTTACGCAATAATCAGATCCCAACGCCCCGCAATCGGGCCCCGGAAAAGGCAGGAGTCCCGTGAGTTAATTGCGCTACAAAACATTCAAACCCGCGCAACTTTGGCGCGAGATAAGAAATAAGGCGGTGGAAGTTTAAAGAGGTCCTGCCGCGAAAATCCGCAATCTCTCCCAGGAATGGGAGAAAGGTGAGGCTGGGATTTTGGCCGTAACACAAGGACGGAATGGAGAAGGAAGGAGGATATAATAAGGGCAAAGGGGGAGAGAGAAGAGGTTTATCAGCACTGGGCCACATCTCTTCGTCGTTCATTTACGGGAGCCGCGAAAATGGGATCAGGATGAAGGGCGAGAGGGAAGATTATACGCCGAAGGGTAAGGAAGATGAGGTGGGGGAGACAATTAGGGCCGGTGTGAGGGGAAGGATTAAACAGGGGAGAGGGCCCTTGGAGGGGAGAAACGACGAAATTCATTCCAGAGGAAGTGAGACTCCTAAGTCCCTGCTCCAAATCCTTCAGCTCCACATGTTATCCTATCTAAATATGCGACCCTTATTACAAGCACACTTAATTACTTTCGTGTATGTGCGATGGAAGTGAATACTAAAGGTAAATCATTTCTTTTCATTATTTATCTTGATTGATTACTTTTCCGGCCTTGGCGTGTTAGCCTAGCCCCGTAGTGGTTAGCGTGTTAGCCTAGAGACGCAGGGGTCCCGGGTTCGAATCCTGGCTGTTTGTAATCGTGACTTGAAAAGTTGTAAGAGTGTTTCTCTTAAGACTAAAATTTGTCAGATGAAGTCGTCATCATTATTATTATTATTTCTCAGCACAGATGCTAAGAAACATTTACCAATCCCGGCTGCAAAGCACCAAATCAATAGGCTCGTCTATTGTCTTTTGTGGTAATTTAAAAATCTTTTCACTATGGAGCAAGTACTAATTATAGAGGTTTTTTGTAACTGAACAATAATTTGATCTTCTATTAGAATTGTTTCATGGCTTTGACGTAAAATTTTAGGTATGACTCCGGTTGCTGAAATTATTATTGGGACAATTTTGACATATTTTGAGGTTCCAAAATTCTTTTATCTCTTTGGCCAGGGGTATAGATTTCTGTATTTTATGCTTTGTGTCTATATATCCTGTGTTTGGAATGGAGATTCTATTAGATATGTAATTTTTCTTGTTTTCTATTAAGAGTTATATAATTGTTTGGTCGTTACAATTACTACTTTGCACGTGTATGAGCATGAAATTCAATCGTCATAACGCAGTAGTGAGCTTTAACAGCGCATAAAGCATGCAAGCTGAAATCAACATTCACAGAAAAAATGGTCATAAAGGCTTTACAAGATAGGAACTTCAATTATATTCGAACTCGTGAATGTTTTGATTCAAAATATCGTGGGAAACTATGAGCGCTGAAATTCTATTATTCACTGTTCTAATTCCCGTGCGAATTTCTACAGGAAATTAATGAACAAAGCACCTATTATTCGCAAAAATTATCTTGCATTGATATCAGATTAATCATGTAAACCAATCAGTGAGCCTGAAATACTGACACGGTTGGTATTCTAATAAACGTGCCAAACGAAATAAAAAATCTAAATGCTAACAGTATAAAAGTTAAAATTACTCATTGATTTTGATTTACCGGAAAAACTTTCCAACTACGGCTTTAGTTTAGTAAAACAGGAGGGAAAATACAGATAAGATAGTTTATACTCAAATGAAGGTCTCGTAAGATTGATATCAAAAATAAATTTCAAAGACAAGCATTCCCATAAAACCATAAAGTAAATGAACAAAAAACGTACTGATGAAGTTAAAATTAAAACAATTATTTTTCCGTTTGCTCGCACTTGAGATTCACAACAAACTTCCTTTAGAGAACTGCAAATGCATGTGAACTGTGGACGAACACTTTTGACATGCATACACCGTTCATTCTATTTATCAGTTAAGTAAATGTAGCTTTTGGGTGCGGAGCTTTTGTACGGTACTTTTTGAAGCCACCAGTCCAATCATCTTTTTCTCTTATTTTTCTCGCAGCATATTATAGTCCTATTCATCAGGTTAAAGGAATGACATCTAATACGTCAAAAAATTTGCTGAAATTTCACAATAAAGATAGATATTATTTCAATAAACATCTAGGAAACGATTCCTGATTTAACTGGAGCAATTCGTATACAAACCATGTGGCTTCCCGCAAGGAATTTTTCCAACTGACGAATACTTAAAAATATTTGTCTGTGAGGCCATCAGCCAAAAAACAGTTGAATCCTCAACCCCTTCACCATGATCAGGCAAGACTTTGAGAGGGAATGAGGCTTTCCACGTAAACTGAGGAATGAGGTAGTTCTGCCATCGCTTTTCTTGGAGGGTTCTCATTGTGTTTGATATAGATACGGCTTTAATTTTTTTGTTCCTTTCCTGTACATAATAATAATAAATTACTGTTCAAACAAAATTACGACCTTTCTTGAAAATTTATATTTTATTTACTCGTTTAACTAACATCGCGAACGCACCTAACAGTGAATCCAATGCTCATACTAGGCACTAAATTTATATTCAATATTTATCCAACTTTCATTGACAAAGAACAATTATGTTAAGATATTCATTGTATACGATTACAACTTTTGTAATTTTTACAATCCTTTATATAATCCATCACTCTCCAACTTTCGAAGGTTTCTCACACTCCCTTCTCTTTGTGGGTGTTTTCCTTCAGTAGAAAATTTTTTTCTGCGATAAAACAATAATTTTTACTCCATGAAATCATCCTTTACTTTCTTTTTTTATTTCCATTTCTATTTTCGTATCTGTAAATCATTTTGACAAGGATTAAATGGAAGATGGGACTCTCTAGTCCCAAGTTCGCCCAATACGGACGATTGTATGTATGTATAGAGAGACAAACTCAACAAGATGAATGCCATTTTTTTAGAACCACACGAATCTCAGCAGTCTCATATTATGGTATACATGAGCAAGATTGAGACAGAGATAAATGAAAGATACTTATCCCCTCTCAAACGACAAAACATTCATCATCACATGGAGTCAAAGGGCGGAAAAATGTCTGATCTTCAGCAAAACAGTAAACAAAAATGGCGATAGGAAACAGAGATGAAGCTATCTTAGCGTTAGTATCTGCACCAAATGTCGAGAAGAGAGAACGAGAGAATATAGTCTCTCTCTACCCCATACGAAGGCGGAGGGAGAGAGGTAAGACGGAAGGGGTGAAGCCATCGGAAGTGAGGCGTAACCAATGTGAGTAAGGGATGCGTAGAGAAAGGAGATGTGTGGCGGGCAGAGAGCGGGAGTTAATGGATAAAGGAGAGACAGTGTGATAGATAAGGGACGGGAGAGAGCGAGAGACCGCGATAGGGACGGGAGGCGGCCGCATGGATAAGGAAGTGGGCGATGCTTTGGGAGGGATATCAGAGGTGAATGTACAAAAGAGAGGAAACGAGAAAAGACGGATAATGAATAACAAGGAGACGTGTTGGTAATGAAAGGCGGAGTAAGAGGAAGTTTACTGAATCAACGAGAAACAAATGATTAAATTATAATTTAATCGCTGAGGGCAAATGACATCGTAACAGAATTTAAAGCCCGTCTGTACTCCATAGTCTACGTTTGGTGAGGCAAAAATTCAATTAACTGATACACTGTATACTTCGCCAAGTAGGTATTCCAGAAGAACCGAAAAACAAAAAAAAATGGTTAAGGATTAGGAAAAGTAAATACTTTGCACATATAGACCTGCTCTTTAAAACATTCCAGGAGGAAGATCTGGATTTAATTACAAGTCACGTTGATTTTCAGAATTATATTTAAACGGTCTTCTGCTACGTACGAAGTTTCAAATCAGTAGATGTGTAATGAAACATTGAAGTCCTGACTCAATATAAGCACATTAGTGAAGAGTTATCGTCACTAACTCTCCTCAGTGACACCTTAACTTCAAAATTCTAGACCATGAAGCAAGAAGCAACATACTTCAAATGTACCTGCCATGAAGTACGTTTATTTGAAGGTCCTCAACTTGTAATCATGCCAAAAAATGAATATTACATACACATTACCTATGCTTAACCTAAACTAGCTACACCGATAACACTTATAAACTGCCTTAGTTTCCAAAAAATGCATCTCACCATAATCGTCACAAAGACGTTGATGTAAACTGCACCGGTTAAGTGCACGTACTTACTTCACTCGCATAGCAAAGGAGTAAGTGGAAAATGGCGTCCTTACCTGAAAAGAGAGAGAAAAAATTGTGAGACAGACGTAACATAGATGTATGACTAACAAAATGAATAACTTACACTAAAACAATACAATAGAATTTCAATGTTAGTACTGAGTAGATTTTAACATAGCCAATGTCGGCGAGATACTTCAGATACTGCAACAGAAGGTTCTAAAATTCGATACTAACATTACTTACTTTCTACATTTAAGTACAAAAGGTTAATAGATAAACAATCCATTTCGCTGGATATCCATCTTTAAATGGATAAAATATCCAATTATGGTTATGGATATATTATTTATTTTCCGGCCTCCGGATAGCCTTGTTGAAAACTCGTTCGTTTTCGGTAAAGCGGTATCGAGTTCAATTCCAGGTCATAACTCACTTGCAACAAGAAATTAGCTTTTGAAGCACTTTTAACATTACAACGACTACCATTTTGATTACTTTGAATTAGGGGCAATAATTCCCTAGGTAGGTTGGATAAAGTTCTCTACGATGTTTCATACAGAAGTATTTCGTTGAGAAAGACTATTTTATGAATGTTAATACTTACCTACAATAGTAATGGTACTAATAATAATAATATTGATACTTTTAGTAATAATAATAAGTATTTACGTTCGTTGAATAGTCTGCAAGATCCATTTTGTTGGATAAATAAATCTTTCTACAAGAGATACTCAAAAAGGAAACTTTTATTCCGCCTGCGGTACCAAAAGTTATGAAAATGGGGCAGAGAGTGATTTCGCAGTTCTTCTCGGAGGGAAAGGAAGATGGACTTTAAAACCTTTCGAGGGATTTTAAAAATTTTCTTCAATGGAGACTTTTAGACGTGGAAAAAGGAGACTGCAGTTAGAGATGAAAGAGAAGCTCTCACTTGGAGAGACACTTGACTCCTTTTTATTTTTCTGAAATGGCTTCCATAAGAAATGGGGGCCGGCGACTATCCTCTGCTCCCCAGTCGTTTCTCCTCTCGGAAGTGACCACCGTGAGACTTCAAAAAGGAAGGTAAAGAGTCGAAGAAACCATGGAAAGAGGGAGGAAACTGGCGACTTCATTTCTATAGAAGCTGAGACCTTAAAGTCTCATTGAATATTAACGCGAGAGTCTATCACTTACAAAATGATCCGAAGGAAATGTACGGAAGAGGAATGATCCACAAATAACTCCAAAACTTTTAAAGTACTGAAAAGTAGAGACGTAAATGTCTGCAGAGGAGGGACATTAAACATGAAATTATTATTATGAAAGTCCGATTGAAAAAGTCCTGGAATACCTTTATGAAATAAGTGCTCGTCCTAAGTAGGTGTTTACCGAATAAAAGAATAGTTAATGGATACGATATTACGGGAAAAGAAAGGAATATAAGCTAGAAGAAGAAGAAACCGATGGTATGCGTTAGATGAGAAACTCAAGGAAAAAGAAAACTCGCAAATATAAGAAGATTCATAAGAAGCTCATAAGATGTCTAAAAATATAGAGGCAGGTACGTGAAATGAACTTAAAAGAACGGCAAAAAGACACCTCACTCCCAAACGGAATAATCACAGCAACAAAACGTCTACCATACTACAAAAATCTGCAAATAATTTATGCGCCTTTCACTATATACAAAAAAAATTTTTTGGAGTGACTCTGATTTTCTTTCATTTTGTACGGAATATTAAGATTCTTGAGGAAGAATAGGCGTCGACACGAAACAACTGAAGAGAAAGTCTAACGAAAAAAATAAATAAAATACAGCAATAAGACACGAACGATCTTTCCTGAAACTAACAGGATTGTTGTTGGATGTACGAATAGCCTCAAAATTACAACGAAAGAAATATTTACCGAACAAGTACAACTAAAATAGAATTAATATTACAAAAGAATAGCACTATCTATCATACGGAGTGCATTTGGTTAATACTGCTATGAAAATTTTGTCTTTTCGGGCTTTTTTTCGCCCCCCTTCCCGTGTGGATGTTTTCCTACATCGTGAGTTTTTCTTCATAAACCTTCAATTGCGGAGTTTTCCCAACAACTCTAATCTTTGCGTTTTAGATAAATGTGTATGCAATTTGTATGTACTAATTTCATTTCTTATTAACTAGACAGCCTCTCAGTTAGAACCTACTGTTTGTGTCAATAACCCTTGAGATGGATTTATTGATTTATTTTTCTAGATGAAAATTAATTGTAGTAAATTAGTTTTGGTTATCATCGTAATATTATTATCATCTAATATCCCCTAGCTTGGGTGGAAGAGGCCATTTTCGCCTAACCTCGCCGTATGAGTATAGTAATATTAATAAAACTAAGCAGCTACGTCGAAAGTTAAGAAACGTAAGGAAAAAAGGAAAACTTTTAGATTAGAAATTGTATAAATTAAACTCTCGAAGATTAATGATAAGGGAGGCAAGAAACCACATACATCACCACATAAAAAGGGTCCGATGCAGAAAGCATCTACGAAGGCACAATGGGCGTAAAATACGGCGCCAGTCCTTTCAGAGAATTAGGACTCAACGTGTGGTAGAGGAAGAAAAGGGAGAGAGGCAAAGGGTAAAGGAAGGGATATTAGGGACAAGTGTGAAGGCAGGGGTCAAGAGAGATGACACACAGAGGCGGGAGAGCGATGGTTAGAAGTGGTGGTAGATTGCCATTGTAGGAAGATGGATAGAAAGAGTGGAATTGTGTAGGGGATAGGTCATCTGGCGAAAGGGACAATGGATACGAGTCTACGGCGTGAGGAGGGCTCTGATAAGGTGTCACGGACTCCGCAAGTGGAGATTTGTTCCTCGAGGGGAGAAAGGATTTGAATTACACTCTACCGACAATGCCCACAAGAAGGTTCTCGATGCCCTTCGCTACTGTATTCCCCGCTTTCGAAGAGATTTCTAGCTTTTTTGAGCGACGTCGCTTACATATACTGTAATTTATCGCGTAGCAAAATTTATTCATTGGAAATTATCCACGCAACTGGGAATTATGCTAAATGAGTTATTTCACTATCGATATAGATTCCAGATTAGCTGCATATAATTTGGAACAGGAGAGAATATTTTATATAACACAGAAATATAAATGAAACGCACTGTAATAATTTATGCCAAACTAGACTGTAATAATCAACCGTTTGGAAGTTTTGAAGAAAACGAGGCAAATACTTTACCACATAGTCTTTTACTTCCCTGTCCAACTACACGAGACCAACTGTCCTGTAAGTGAAGACTTAAAGATATTTCCAGTCACTTAAGCCATTCCAGTTAATATTATTTGCTTAAATCTTAATATTCGTTGATTTAAATGACGCCACGTGAATTATTCAATTTTGAAGTTGAAGATATAATAACACATTATTTTTCAAATAAAATGTAAAACATTTATGTAAAATTCTATTTTAGGAAAATACTATTAAGTTTTAAGTGACGAGCAATGTATTTAATATTTATTCTATGAGATATAACTACAGAATATAACTTTATTGAAAAATATTTAAATCTAACTATAAAACAAAAGATTTCACTTAACATTTGGTGCAGGGTATTGCTTTCGCTACTATAACTTCTAAATTATTCATTTTAATATTCAGCACGAAATTCTATTCGCACCAAAAAAATTTTTGATGCTATTTAAAGTGAGTGGTGTTTCTCTGCCATACGTTTTTCAGGACAGTAATCGATAAATTTATATCGACCAACGAAAATCGCAAACTGTGACAAGTGCTCATTGTCGTAAACGAGATTCCCTTCCACAGCCAATTTCAGCCCACTTTTCACAGTTTATAATACTTCCTTTTTCAGTAGAAGAAATATACTGCGAAAAGAATAAGTAGTTTCTTTCAGGGTGCTAACAAGTAAAACGTACAGATATAACAAAAATTCATTTTAAACTTTGAGAAGTATTGACAGCCATATCCGTAAGATGAAATGACGCCTCCGTTTTAAAAATTCATTGTCATCAAAAAGGAATGAATTCTTTTCACAGGCTGTGGACGATATTGCTTAGTCAGACTAAGGACTAAGTCACCTTAACGGCATGTATAATTATTTTGGTACGATAGCTCAATCGGTTAGAGCAGTCACTCGGAAGATAAGGGTTCGAGTACTGTTCCTGTTAGATATTTTCCATGCCAGTTTCTCCTTGGGAATATTTCTAAAATGTGTTAAGTTACCGTTCACCCATTTCCTTCTGTTGAGAGAATTTTAGTAACAAATAAGAGCGGATCGAATTTGTGAATGTACCGAAGCTATTATCTCTTTCAATTTTTTTAAATATAAGGGAAACCAAAGTTAGTGGCAAAACTCAAAAATTCGAACAGTTTTTCGAAACATTAGTTACAGCTTGTACGGATACACATAGAATGGACAAACACTCGTATCAAACGTAAATCTGCCGTGAAAATGGTACAGCATTTCTCGTCACTACCTCGCCTTTTACGCTTAGATCTACGAAGAATTATGTAAAAGCTCGCATTAATTTGGTGGCAAAATTCGCGAGTCGCATAGTATTTGGTCATAAAACTTATATAAAAAGTTGTATAAAAGCTACACAACATCAAATCAGAAATTCAATCAAAGCCACCTCCAATATTTAACCACCGTAGGCAAAGAGAATATTTTACTGGCGTAGGGCCAATTATCAAGAGTACTACAGGATAGCCTTATTCAATCACTTCGCAAATATATTCTGCAGGGATAAATTCGTGAAATTACTTTTTGGGGCGCTTCCGTTGAGTTTGGGAGCATTAGTAACGGTGATTAGACGCCGGAAACGTACACACCGCAGTTTAAATAAAAAAGGCAATGAATATGGATTGTCTTCTACAACGATTAAATTTTGAGAGGGAAAATTTCCGACGTGAAATGAAGAATTACGGACGCGACAATGGTTATCAACGGGCTCCCGAAACATTGAATGGCGCTCGCACTGCTTAACATCGTTTGCTTGAACACAGTTATTATTCACGTTAGCAACGTTCTCCATAAAACACGAAAAGCAGTCTTATGGGATCGTCAATGCTTCACTGAGCCACAAAAATTCAAATATCTTCAATAAAATGCCGTAAAATTGAAAATCAACGCACCTTTGCTTCAGACATTGATTTTTCTTTAACCACCCGTTAATACGAGGAGACTGTGGCACCTGTATCGTATTCATAACTTACAAGGAGAGTATATATTGCCGGCCATGCAGATTTCGATGAAAATTGGTAGTCGGATAGATTTGAGACAAGAATAACGAATCGCCCACCAAATAGTGTTTCATGAGAAGTAGTTTTTCTGGAATATTGCCTTAAAGTATTACAATAACCCCATAATTGTAAATGTACAGCAGCCAATAAAGATCCCAATAAGGAATAATATCCTTCATGATTATCAATTATTAACCTTTAAGAAAACGTTGAAGACGTTATGACCTTTTTTTTTAACAGAATATAGCATTAGCAGAATATAGCAGACCACAGTATCTTATAGGCGTTCAAATTATGTGACGCCTTGTAGCTGTAACCACGCACGTCACTGAAGTAACACTTGCAGCATGACTATACGGAGTGTTTGCATGCGAAGAAAAGTCCATCTCAATTTCAACGTGCCATGCGTTCGGTCTGAAGTCCAACTGCATATTGACCAATGATTTAACCTAAATATTAATTTAAAACACGAATATAATTATATACGAATATAATTATTAAGGAAACGAACACGTGCCACAATGATTGCCACTTAAAATAACATCAAATTTAAAGGACCTTCCAAATCAAGTGAAATTGAAACCTTAATATAAAATATAGAGATATCTATAGCTATTATCTTGCATTGGCAGTGATGAGGTAGGCGGAATAGTGACTCAATAGAACAAAGACTACAATAGGGGATACCCAACATACAGTCTTAATCCTGACTTCAGTTGCTGGCGATGTACCTTCTAGAAAATTTTAATATCGAAAAAAATACATAATAGAAAGGCAGTTTATTTTCAGCCCGTACTGATTCATACTCCAAATAATTTTCGTGCAATGAATTCTCCCTATTCAGGATACTAAATAAACCAAACAAAAAAAGCATTGAATATGAAACTCGTTACTTTCCTTAAAAATTAAAAGCTAGGATTTATCTCTCGGCAAAGAATAACGAGAAAGAAGAGAGGTACAGAATAATTTCGCAGACAAAACGGAGGAAATTCTTTCGATGTTAAGAAGAATGAGAAGCCACGGTATTTTTATCAAAACGATGAATCACTCCGAGAAGAATTCATTCGAACAAAATAAAGGTCAGGGCGAACATGCAAGAGAGTAATTAAGATACGAACTTCTAAAAAAAACAATAAATATCAAAACACAAGGAAAGCGTAGCAGATGAAATACGTTCCTCATCGGTGCGGAAAAATAGAATAAAAATTCAAGCGACGAAGTCAAAGGGCCTACGACTCCATCAACGGGAAATTTTTCTCCAAGTGTAAGAACAAAAAATGTTTCATAAAGTCAAAAAGTTGCATAAGGTAAAAAGAACTCAATATGATTCGGATTTTTACGGTATGATCAAAACTTACGAGTAAGGGTTGCTATTTACACTAGAGATAGATACGTTCTTGTTCTCCGACCTAATATGACAGAATTGATATATTCTTCCATTAATTGTTGATCGACCTTTTGGCACATCAGTTTTATAATTGTATCAATATGAAATACTCATCTCTCGATATTTGCTGCGGATCATTCAATGCAAAAAGTAAATAAACCGTGATGTTGTATTATGAAATCGCGAAATGTGCGAGTTTTTCTATTCCAATTCGCAACTTATTACTTATATCAACAAATTGCGTTCTTCTTTGCTAATAAAAGAATTTATAAAAGTGTGATTTGAATTTAAAAGACTCGGAGTCATACATTATGGTAATTGAACTACGATATTCTTAACAATCATTTTCTTTCCTTATCCTCTAATCAGGTCGTATGTAAACTGTGGTATACAGGTGTAACAGTCGGATTTGCGAGGAGTGCGATAACCCAAGGATTAAACTTTCCGCGTCATCAACTTCACAATGTACTGTATAGCAATTATCTCTCTGAGAAAAGAAAATATAATGAACCACTCTTCGGTTTTGGAAATGGAATATTTAAAAAGACTAGGATCGTGTATCGGCATTATCGTAATGTGAAGATGGCCTGCATTTATAATTTGCAGAATAGGTTGACTAGGGCGTCATAATACTCAGAGAAAAATATCCAAAAATAAATAATTACAAAAACTAACAAATCGATAAAAAAAATTAATAAGACATTAAATAGACAAAGGTGCGTGTATATAATAAAATCTATTATTTGGGTTCCTCGAACTTAAACGTTTGGAGAACGTTACATTAATCAATCACCTACAACTTTCCAGGGATACAACGATTTCATTTTAAACGTTCTTACTTTCACACGCGAATGAATACTTCAACTTCCGAGAGCTGATCATTAACGGCTCGGTACTCATCAAAGCGGACTGATTCCCGATTCCGGCAGAAAACCACACGACAGCAACAGGGATTTCCCTCTAAAATTTCGCCCCGGATTTGATCCTCGGTAAAACGCGGTTCGCTGTATCATAGCACGTTATTCCTACCACGCCGTCGAAAAAGGGTTAGCGGCGATGAAAACAGAACAAGAACGCGGCGCGACTTAAAGAGATGATTGCGCCGTTATTGGAGACAGGCGAAACGTGATCAACAACGTCCTCCGCGGTTTGGGAATGCTTAATGGGCTGGCTCTCGAGGAGACAGGGGTGAGGAAACGACCGCAGAGCAACCAAACGATTCGCTATTTATAGGGCGAGGGATAAAGCCCGCCGAGGATTAAAGGTGGAAGGGGTGGAAATCAAAACTGCGGTGGATGCGAGCTGTTACAAAAAGACGAAACACTGGAGCGATATCGCCGAAGGATATCTCGGGAGCCCTACTGAGAGGATTTAAGCGAAATGGCCATTGTTATTTCCCGAACGATTTTTCAAAAGGCTGCCGATATAACGGGCGTCGAGAGTTCTTTGCAGCCCTCTTTCCGACCATCGTTAGGGTCACGCAGGGTGTTATAAGGGGGAGTGGTCGAAACGTTCACGGGTGATCTGCCCTCGTGATCGGTTCGTTTTCGAAAATGTTTTTCCGCGGGGATCGGTGCGCTATATGGTCTCGTAAAGAACGGATAAGGAGGGAGAAATCGGCGGAACGTGTGCGAGGGCTCGGAACAAGCAAGCCACGATTCGGCACGTTTCGTGGCATCATTAGTTGGAACTTGATTCCATCGGGAAGATTCTTAGTTATGTTTCGTAGAAGGATTCCAGCAAATTGCCCACGACCTGTGGAATATGACATTTGAATGGCTATAGAGGGCCCGTTTATGCAAAGGAGTACCATGCTAAACATCACGAAGAAAAGTCTTATCTTTAAAAAAGAATTTCGCAATCAATTTTAATTCCGAGAAGAATGCAAAAATCTTTGGAAATGTTTCAGGAATTTGCTGCATTCACTTTCGTGTTCATCAGAAAAATTTTACGGGGAAGGGAATTTTACCTGGCTTTTACAATTGATAACACGAACTTCTCAACCAAATTAAGTTTCATCGAAAAAATAATAACTTGACTCCTTCTAACCCGGTCACCAGTATTTTTTTGAATAAACGTTTAAATTCATCGATGGATAAATAGGAAGCATCCAGACTCAAACACATACAAAACTAGCTTTGATACTACCAGTATTGTTTTTACATAAGTATGTGTATTTCTCGTATATTTCAGAATCATCAAAATTATGACGTCGCTTTTCTCATTTCAAATTGGGATGAATGTAAAGATAGCTAGATGTTGGTGGAGAGTTAGAGTTGCAATATATTTGTAAGCATAGGAATACCGAAGAACATTTTCACTACGAATTTTATATATTATACTACAATAACTGGCGTAATACAACCGATGATTTTCACCAATACTTTGTGAAGCTTCATCACGGTAGAGGTGAAAATAACTTTGTTCAAATTTCGCCGGGAATAATACAGAANCAAGGGTTTTCAAGAAAAGACTTAAGTCTGTTGAATTAAATAATCTTTCCTTTATCTTTGAAACAGCAAAATTTGACGAAAAATTTCAATGTGAAAAAAGCTCGCAAAGTGATATATAATAATAATATTTTCTGAGGACTAAGAAAATATTATTTTCACCTACACGAATTAACGGTAGATATTTCAATTAAGTGAACAAGCATAGCAAAGGTATGCCTACGAATGATACCTCGTTTAAAGAAAATACTGGTTACGAGAAGCGATCTTTAACTATTGAAGCTCATTTCACAGAAAATTTCGCGAAACAAGAAATATGTTTCAACGAACACAACATGAAAATTAATGTCCGGGAAGATAGTCATTACCCTGATCGCAAATATTTTTTAGTAATTCATCGAGGATTCCAAGGATGTTTGGATGCGATATCTTTTTTATCAACGGCGGGTACCATTCCATCGATTACAACGTTACACTGCTCGTTCTCCACCACTTGTGCATTCACACACACGATAATTCGCTTCAGCGAATGTATTTCAATGCAACAAATACATCAGAGGACAGTAAAATAGAACTTCTCCATATGTTAAATACTAAGACACATAGAATAGCTGGCGATGAAAATTCCTCCTCAGAAAATTATCAACAGAAATCCTCTTAAACCCGATCCGATGATAATTTCCAATGGAAATTTCAAAATTACTCATCATTGACCCTGTAAAATGTTTCGATTCAAGACTCAATAGCAAATAGATGCTAGGAAGATTTATTTTCTCCAAAATAGTAACACCTGTAGTACTTGCAAGCACATGCGCAATGCTTGCACTTCCCCAAATCCTTTAGTTAAATCTCGCAAATCATTCAGAATGTTCAGCCCAGATATCTATAAAGATGACGAGATAACATTTCTGAATAAAATTTCTACCTATTACTCAAGGAAGACTAGGATACAGCTTGTATCTATTAGTTTTTTTTTATTTATCGACTAGATTGCCTAATGTTTGCATCTACTGTTTTACCAATTATCTTGTATCTATGTATGCCGGTTTAGATATACTGATTTATATTTCTGGATGTAAGTTAATTGTATTAAATTGTTTTTGGTTTATTTGCGTAATATTTTCATATAATATTTCCAGAGGTTAGAAGGAAGAGGGCAATTTTGGCCTAACCTCGCCGTAAGGGTTGAATAATAATAATATATGAAATAGCACTTCTAAATATAATGCCCAAAGATTTGGTCGAAGAGTAATGAGGAAGTACTAAGAATAAATCGCCGAACAATTCTTTATAAGTAAGAAGACATTGTTTCGCTAACCGAGGTTTCAAATGATGACGCTAATTTAAAACATTTACAAACGGGGAGTTTGGAAGAAATGAATTTCTGAATGAATAGTGAAGAATATTTAAACGGAAGGAAGGTCAAGAATTGCCAAAGAATTAACGAAGATACAAAATTCGCCACCTATAAGTAAGGAAAGAATCTATAAAATAAAGAACTTACGCTTCGCAGATGGGACAAAAGGAAAAGAAAGCATCGTTCATCGGGTGATGGAAAACGACGCAAGCATTAATAAGAACTCCCAAGATTATATTCGCTTACGGGAAGGTTAAAAGAGGCAAATATGGAATAACCTTCAAATTGAATAACGAGAAATAATACTCAATTTTAGTGAATGAAACGACCGAAATACCTCCCGTTTAAAAAAGCCACCTCTCGGGCCACCGAGAGAAAATGAAAGAAACTCCTCAATAAGCACGAAAGGGACGAAAAAATCCACTCGGGGGAAGTACTTGGAGCGAAATTTCAGGACAAAATCAAATTCTCCTCCCGAGGAAGATGAAAATGCCTCGGATAATGCAAAAGCAAAAGATAATAAGATTCGCCGTTAAAGTAACATCGCAACGAATTTACGCGCCAAATCTAATGAATTTCGGAGGAGAGGCTGCGTCATAAAATCGACCTGGAGGAAGAGGATTAAGTAGGTCGAAGGATAAACAAGGCGTCGTCTGAAGACGTCCTTTCGAGACGACAAAGCATCATTGCCCTTTATGGGGTCGAAGTAGGAAAAAAACAAGGGGACAAAAGCCCTGGCGCTCATTGAAACAATTAACTCCCACACAAATCCTCGTTTTACGCCTAATTGACGATAAACCAGGTCACCTCGTGCAATCTACAGAAGGAGATCTCTTTTAAAAAGATCTCGTCTCACGTGAGTCGAATTGAGAAGTCAAAGAGCCGCACCAATGGGACAAAGAGAGAAAAGTCGTCTTCCAGCTCGTAATCATGCGAAGGGATCGTCTTCGCCGCTATTATCGTAGAAGATAATGTTGCGGATTTCACCCTGAGGAGTTGTTTTCACGAGTCAAATGTGTCAATTTGTCTTCATATTGCAAATGGTGCAATCAAAAGGGGGAGACATGAGGAGCTTATACTCTCAACTTAGCAATGATCACGAAGGTGAAGTAGAGGAAAGAAATCGACCTGGAGATCGTATTGACTACAAATTTGCATAATCTAAGATACTGCTGGAATTATAGCAAAACATTCCACCGTAATTTGTGTGGTATTTTCCATTCCCACTTTAAAGAATTCAAATCGCTAAAAGACAACACCATCTACAATTTCTCCGGCTCTCGGGGTCCGGAGTGTTATTTTTTAACGAGGCCGTCTCTAGGCAAAATCTTTCCCGGTACTTGGCTGCCCATGTAGCACGCGGTCAGGTGACGCCTAACCAACGTATTCGTCCTAAAGCCTTTTCTAGATCTTAATCCGATGTAAACTTTCCTATGACTCTGAGAATTTTCTAATTCCTATAATATGCAGCTGAAATGCGATGAAAATGTATTGGAATTAAAATAGTTCATTAATATAAAGAAAGTAATATAAAGAAATCAATTAAAGGGACATTAATATAAAGAAATGAATAAATCGGCAAGTGCGGGTCGCGAAGAAGTCTTTCAATTTCCCTACGGATGCTTTGGAAGACCCGAGTGGGAGAAAAAGTAGGAAAGAAAAAAGTAAGACCCGGGTTCGAGACCCAGTCACGTCGAAATTTTCCGCTTTCATCTATCCAAGGGTTTTCAAGAAAAGACTTAAGTCTGTTGAATTAAATAATCTTTCCTTTATCTTTGAAACAGCAAAATTTGACGAAAAATTTCAATGTGAAAAAAGCTCGCAAAGTGATACTACGTATTCTATTTTACGGCGGAAAACGATGAAATAACATCTTTATTGCTGCTCTAGGAAACCTGTTAAAATTCAGAATATAGGAAAGATTAAATGACTGAAATTTCTAGCAAAATAAATCAAGGAAAAAGAGGACAATTTTAGGCATAATTAAATTCTTTAGATTATATCTTTAGTTCAAAAGTTTCACCTCATAAATCAGAGATAAAATCGAGGAAAACGAAACGGCTTTTTTTGTGCGTCATTTAGTTAACTGCAGTCTAACACGATACGGAGTATGATAAAACATGACATGAATAGGAAGTATAAAGTGAGATGGAATTAAGGTTATAATGAAGTAGACTGGTTCTTTACGGTGCCACGAAAAAGTACATACTTCCTTCCATTAGACACTGACTCATATTGAAAGCTGATTTTCTAATTCAAAAAACTTTCATCAACCACCCCGGCAGAAAGCCGTTGCCTATGGAAAAACAAAGGAAGATAAAACATATCATACATTAGACGTCTAACTTTCCAACGCCGCAATCCAGGTAAGAATACTCCGGAATCTCCAACCCGATGGAAGACTGTGAAAGGAGAAGGATTTTCCGGCCAATAACCCCGTTGGTGACCTACGTGAAAGTGCAAAAGGCAGTGGAGATATAAGGGGAGAAGCAGAGAATATCCGTGGAAGGCGTATGAAGAACATAAAAGATCTTCCTCTTCCACTCCACCCATAACTTCCCTCGTTCCCTTAAGAGGTCGCAGGCCGGCGTGCTCTTCCTTAAAGAGAAAAAAAGGAGGAGTTAAGGTCTGCAGCTACGACCCACATCGGCGAAATCGAGTTCCGATACTGGGGCTCGGCGCATTTATATAGGAGCGAAAAAGAGTCAAATTAATCGCAATTTCTAGGGGACTTTCGTTTCTTATCGGACGCGTGTCTAAGGATCCTCACTAACTCTAAACGATTTAATGGCCTCCAATTCCTCCCGCCCCTTTAGAGGGAGAAAGGCATTATGTTGCCTCTCGGGCCGGAAAAAAATTATTCAAGGAGATAAATTCGGGAGGGATCTCGAATCCGAAAAATGGGGACATCTGCGAGAATGATAAAATGAGCGAGAACAGCAAATCTGGCGGAGGAAAAAGAAAGAAACATCGAATCCTTTCATTCGCAGACGCACAAATCCGAGGGATTGAAGAGGAAAAACATAAAAAGGGACGTAAAAACCAGGTTCCTCGAGCGACAAAGAGGCTGCATGTAACACATATCGATATAATCGATATTATCGAATTAATCGACTTATCGAATTGGTCGATAGGCAAATCAAGTGGACAAGGAACGGCTCGTTTAATTTCGCGGGGCTGTAAAAACGTTCTCTTCGGCGATCGATGGATTATTTTTTTGCGAGCCAGATGCGGCACCACATTAGCCATTCCCTTTCGCTTGGAATCGAAATCCCGATATATCGCTATCGATGTATCGCACCTCCCAACCTATCACTTACGGAGAGAGATGGAAAAAGGGGAGGCTCCTCCTTTTTTATATGAAAGGCAGAGGAGGGGTGCGGGGATACGTGTGTGCGTAGGAGTGGGAAGGATGGGGGATTTCTCCAATTTCGAGGATCATTTCTCGGAGCCTCAGGGATTCCTTCTCCCTTTCACCTTTCTCCCGCAAGGTGCGCGCCTCGCTCGATATCCTCGACAAAGAAAGAGAAAGGCCTGAGAATTGGAGATGAGAAAACCGGAACCTGCGTATGGAAAAAAACCCGAAAGGGAGGAACACAAAGTAAAAAGGGATCTCTCCATTTCCCGTCTAACCCACCATTCTCGTACCCTTTCCTTTTTATTTCTCTCATTTAGCTTAATACTTCGCCATGTTTCACGACGAGGTATGACAAGATCTCCACAGCTCTTTAACAAACTGAATTATTCAACGCAAAACAACGGGAAAATATAGATTAATCTACATTGAGTGTACTAGAAAATGAATTTAATTGATAAACCGGAATTGCACCTAAGTTTTCTTTCTTTTTAAAGGAATGATACATTAGGTACAACACTGAATCTACTGTTAACATATAAACTTGCGTAAACAATTCACTTTAATGATTACAATTCATTACTTCATTTCCTATTCATCAAATTAGAAATACATAAACTATTTATATTAACATCAACTGAGTTATAATGATTTGTGTAATTTATGCAACAGTAAAGGATTAAGACTAATTGAACAGAGGTAGGCGTAACGATTACATATACGATAATTAAATAGTACTCCACCTAATATAAATAACGGACAAACGCCTGAAGGAAATATCGAAAGCTATAAGTACTGCTGCTATGAAAGTAACAAAATCGTCTTTTAAATACTCTTCCAAATTCACAAGCGGCTGAGGAAAAAAATAGTATCAGACGGTGACCATTATATCTCTCGCTACGGACTACTTTGAGGCTGAAAATTAAATTGTGATCAAATTCAGCCGCAAAATACGATTTAATGATAAAAACGAATTATAATCGCAATTGTATATGCTCAAGTGGCATCTGGCGTTTTTCTCATTCTACAATAATCTCTGACCGTTACATTATCGGAAAAAGAAGAGTGATAAATGAGTAAATAAATCGAATACAAGTAAATCGGTAGCTTTGACTGGTCTCAAAAAGAAGGTCGAGAGATTTAGCTAGTCGATCGAAGGGTCGAATGAAATCGACTGCGATCGATAGGTTAGCTGCGATCGATAGATCGACTGCGATGAATAGCCGACTGCGATGGTTTTGAACATACCGGAAAGGTTTCAAATCATAATTTTTAAGAGCTTCGAATAGAATTCAGCACACGAGGAATCATCCAAGATTGGAATACATGTACATCTACTCAGGACAACTTTATAGACAGATATTTTCCATCTACTTACAAGGGAAAGGCGAAGGACCTTCTAACCTCCGATCTCTCCATCTTCCCTTCGCAACACCTCTCTCCCTCTCGTCCTCATCCAATATTTCTCTTCGCCTTTCCATCTCTATCGCTCAAAAAATTCCGAAGGGCTCCGCAAGGGTGGGAAAGAGTGAGGATGCGAATATAGAACGATTTAGGGATGTAGAAATAGATTTTTCCCTCTGGCGTTCAACCGAGCCCATGAGGAAAACTGCCTTAAAAAAAGAGCGTTTAACCGCTAACCGCTGCAAAACGATGTTTAAATGGGCAGTATACGCAACCGTCTTCAGTAAGGGAAAGGAGTACGACGGTTTTTGTGGTCCATCGAAATGGTGCATTGAAATATGATTTCGGAGGCGTTAATGACGCGTAATATTTTTTACGTTTAAGAGCGAGAGCTAATCCAAATAAATTTCTTTCAGCACTGTTGACTTAGAATATGGTCGACCTAAAAATCATTGCAATGAATGTTAAATAAATTGAATGCGACTAATAAAGAAGTACATTTGATCACATAAGGAATTAAGGATTGTAAGTTAGGATCAGATTAAATTAGATTTCTTTCCAAAGTCCTGGATATTGAACCGTAATTTATTTCGTTCCGTTTGAATAAAATCGCAATTCAGTCTTCCAAAAGTTCTGAATTTCGGTTCAGCTCCAGTTTTGGATCCTCCAGCCAGAATTAAACCGGTTAGAACCGGTTTTCTTGTGGCGTGTGGAAATTAAAGTCAGCCTCGTTCAGGTTCGTACACCTATAAAAATCAGACTCTCTGAAAGGCATAATGCGACCAACTGGACTGTATTCCTTCATCATCTTCCAGTGTTGTCACAATCATAGTTAAACTACGACGAATATTTTCTAACTTCAAATGAAAGGTGTAACGCATTTATGCGTAGGAAATCTAATCACAGTATTTTACGCTCTTTATTTACGGTTGGTAGGAGAAGTATTTTTAGATTTTCCCCTATTGGCTTCCGATAAGTCATATAGAAATTATTTGGGAAACTTCCGGAAGACCTCGCCTCAAGATGCTGCAGAAGTTTATGAAATGAAGCTCAGGTTAGGATCAACAGAAAAGTGAACACTGAACGATTTCGCTATACATTTAACATAGCCTGGGATACGCTTAATGTGATAGGTGCTAGCTGCTCTAGGCGAAGTAAAAAAGCTTAAAACTATTCCAAGTATGGTGATTAAATTCAAATATTCGTCTTCACTAGTTGTTTGGCGACGTTGCGAACCATCGTTATGGCATTAAAGGGAATAAAATAAACTGACTGAAATAAAATGTTTCATAATAAGAGATGTTTAAGAAAAGAGGTTAGCTGAGTTAAAATGGGGTGGGCAAGTAAAAAATCGCTGAACTGTCGGGTTCTCCCAAGCTACGACTAATTTTTCTCTATCCCTATAGCAGTTGCCAGTTTAGCGATTTTGTTGCTAGATATAGAGAACGTTTCCTTCTTTTAGCCACTTTTGTTCTGTTCTAACGATACTCGCATCCTATGGAGCATATTCTATTCCGTCGACTCTCCTACTACTACTACTCTTACCACAAAATGTTATTGCACTTATTGCAACATTAAATTCGCATTACATTCAGTTGATTTAAGACAATTTTCCTATGTACATTCAATTTTCGTAATTTCTGAACAGGTAGTACCTTTATAGAAGGAAATGAAAGATCTTTTATTTGTTAAGCACTATTTATCGATATTGTATACTGATTTTAGCGACATTTTAGCTCCTTTTCAAGGTTTATCTGGTGACATTTTCAAAAATAGATTGGCATCTATGATCTCTATTCATAGATAAACATATTTGATCTACTTCTCTAACGTGGCTTTCATTAGTTTAACGAATACTGCAGAATTGCACGAATGCTTCAGAATCGTTAAACCGTTACGAGAACTTAACACGAATCGCACACGATGTCACAGGGTGTGGTGAACACATGTAATAAGTAGATGGCTCAACGGCTGATTCCCACTAGGAATAAAACCGAGCCATTCCCGAAAGACGCATCACTTGATGAGAGGCTTCCTTCGCCCAAATTGCGTTCAAATCCAATGACGGCGTCACCGAAAGCCATCGCGCTCATCCGATGAGCCAAAATATAAACGACAAACCTTTCCACGACACACGCTACGTGTGCAGCATTAGTAAGGATGTGGGCCACTTAGCCCTGCCTCGCGTAACAAATTTGCGCCATCGAGATCGGGGAATCGTTTCCGCCCTTGGTTACGCCCGTCGACAATTAGCGGGCCGTGTTTACATCTCATCTTGGAAGAAGGACGATTCGGGCAGGATTATGACGGCGTCATCAAGGATTGAATTACGCCCATCACAGCCGAGGCGGATCTCTCGGCTTTTAGGATGTTTACTTGTTCCGCTAACGAGACGGGGCGCCCGGGATGGGGAGACCGGAAGTCTAAAACATAAGACGGGGATCAATCGAGGAAAAAATAACCCTTCGGGAGGAGCGAGAGCTTGGGGAATAATTGGGATCCTTTCCAAGATGCCAAGTTTCGGGAAGAGGCTGAAACTCTCTCGTTCTTAGAGAGCGAGCTCTCGAAACACGTCCAAAAACTAATGAAGGAATGACAGGGATTGACAGGAAAATTATTAGAGACTGAATGGCCCCATCAGCCATCGACGACATTCGCCAGTTAGGGAAACTACCATATAAAGAAGACCGCAATTCTGATAATACTGTATGGAATATTGCGAAACATGACAAAGAAATGAATATTGATGAGCCCATTAAAACTTGGTGATTGACGTTGACTGATCTTGCAGAAATATATCGTGAGTGAATGTGGCCCTAAACGAGGAGGGACTTATGAGGTGGAGACCGATGATTGAGTGAGAACGGCTGTCTTTCGAATTGTCTAATCACATTAACGTATATTGAAAACGGCGGATGAATCGATGTTGAACCGACGCGAAGCTTGAAGGAATCTAAACGAATAAGATTATAATTTAATGCAATAAGGGCTACGATAATAATGCTACGAGCAAATACATACTAGGCTCGTAATTATAATGTATATTTAAATCAGACTTTAACCAAAGTCCACTTAAGGCCCAGAACTTATAAAGGTTTGCTAGAGTTAAAGTGGAAACTGTAAATTATATCCATCATTCCAAAACCTATCATATATACATAAATAGGAGATTAACTATACGATGTAATACTAGACCCTAAAGTAAAATCTCAGTTTAAGTCCATTTTATGCGTAAATTATAATACTGTGCCATAGAGCATGCCTTCCTCTTAGCGCGTGGAAGGGGTAAATATTTACACCCTAGATGTGTTATTATCGTTGCAGCGTGTTTCACCTAGTTAACAATGACTCCCTGATTAGTTTAGATTGATACGAAAAATAGGTATTGATGTTATATTTTTGTCAAAGGAGCTAAGAATGGAAATGAGTAATTTCGAATGATCCGCTTATAAAAGGTCGTTGTTGTTCACTAAATTATCACCACACATTGCAAAGTCAATAGGAACCACTTGTTGTGTTATATAAACGGCGGATATGTTACCTGTAATAAACGTATAGGATGTTGATGGAGGAATTTCAGGGCACAAGTGGCAATTTTAAGGCTATTGCGTATATCATACACAAATTGAAAATCTCCAACTCTTTTCGAAGGAATCTATCGAACCTTACATAACTTTTTAGAACACACGTAAGAGACTAACCTGAATGATATGAAACGTAACTTGATAGGATTTCACCTGTTAAATTCAAGAGAGGAGCACGATTGATAAATGAAATAAGAATTACTAAGGCTCTTCATTTTTCCTAATTAACAGTAGACAAATTGAAACTTCTATGTTTTCCAGCGTTTCATATTCGCTTGGTAAGGTTATCTATTCATCTATTTTAGACCTTTCTCTACTTCTTTTCCATAACAGAAACTTATTTCGGATTATTTTTACTATCTTTCCTCCGTCCATGTAGTTGTGTGATCATTTCATGCGCGATTTCTTTTCAAATAAAACTCCCTGATATTTTTTGCTCTAATGTAATGTTTGGCCCGTAAGTTTCTTGTTCCAGTTTCCAATATCCTCATGTGTAAGGCTGAATCTTCGTCACAGTTGGTGTTTTAGTAGCTTTATTTGACTGTAAACGAATTAGGTTCAGAAGAACACAGAGCTGATAGCACAGTCGGATAAAATCAAAAAAGGGCCAACTGGATAGGTCCGTGTAACACATTTTCACGGTCCCTGATAAATATAGAAACTAGTGACAACTAAGCAAACGTGAGCGACATTCAGGAAGAATCGAATCCGCAATCTTTCCACCGCGAGCAACCACGGAATGAACTTTACGTCCCGGCAAAACAAAACCCACCATCGGAAAAACAAGAGGCGAAAGGCAACGGTCAAAATGGAACAAAAAGCCGCTACAAGGCGCACTGACATCTCTCACTAACCTCCAGTTAACGTTCGAGTTACACGGTGATGAGTCACGGAAACATTTCTATTTGCGTCACACCGACGTGATGGGCAACAACGGTCGGAAATCGGCGTCGAAATTCGGGAAAGAGAGGGGCCTACGCGTGATTATTCGAGATTTATGGACATGGTGACAGATGAAACATGACACGCGAAAACACAAAAGAGTTTCCCCAGCTGATCGCAATTAATTAAGGACGCGCGAAAAGCTCCTACGCTCGTTCGGAATAAAAATGATCCGAACGGGAATTCGGATACGAGCGAAAGAGACATTCCAGGGATTGCGAGTTAAAAAGGATTCGTTCGGAACGGTCCAGTTAACTCGAAAAACGTTTTTGGAATGTCACATCTGAAATTAATCCGCTGCGAACGTGGGGTGTTTTTAAAGAGGAGATAACGCAAACATCCGAGCCGTATCCCGCTTTTGGTCCAAGGCGTACGTTAGATACACTCATACGGAGAGTAATAAAACGATCTCTCGATCCATTCTCTCGAGAGAGCGATCTGGTGGAATATGCCACAAAATAAAAAGCGGTTTCGACGAAATTACTTGTGATGTTAACGAGTAAAGCGTGCTTTGACTGCAGTTTCGCTAGAAAATTACAGTGAACGGTTTCATTGTGATGGTTTTTGATGTACGGTTCTAAATCTCCAGAAATATTAAAATCTTTGTTGATATTTTTGAGCATCCAGCAAATGCATTACAGATAGAAACACGTCAAAAGTAAAACATCACTTTGTAATTATGATTATTTTCTAAGCACAACGAAAAAATCCTAAAATCCTTGACCTCCGACCTCGATCACCGTCGATTAAATATTTCACGTGCATTTACTATACTTTTTCACTTTTAGTAAGTAATCTTACGAGCATTAATGGAATATAGAAAGAAATCACTGCGATTTACCATTTAGTTCCACAATTAGGATATGAATTTCCGCTGATTTTTTTGGACAATACTCATCTTCAAATGACTCAATGATCATGGTGATGAGAAAATGGTACCTATAAAACACGCTTAGCACAAGGGTTTCATGAGGCTAAATTTTACCAGTACTGACTCGGACCATATCGCTCTCTAAAAACAAGGAAATATTAACACATGTTAGGTCAAGCATGACTTCAAAGCATGATGTGATTCTACAGTAAGAGATAAAAATGAAAAAGAAAACTGGAGAGTTTACAAAAGATAAAATTTACATGAAGATATGGAATATTATATAGAACGTAAAATTTATGAAAAAAATGATAATAGCCAGCAAAAAGCGCTACAAAACTGGATTACTAGTTGAAGTTGCGCTGGAATTGAAATGTAAGGGGGAAAAAAAGTTCAAATTTTGTAACGTATTTGGCAGAATGGCGAGCGACAGGATCTCCAAAGATCTTCATTTATGTTACTTCGACGATAACGATACATTAGTTAAAGATGAAATTTTTAGCGCCTAAAACCAAAGAATACCAAGATGCTGGATTAGATGCTAGAGATAAGGATGCTAGCGCTCCATCCCCAAGGTTTCGGGTTCGAGTTCCGAATAATCGGTTATTTCTGATTTGGGAATGGTTGTGTGTGTTTAACAATTATTACAACTCTCTCATAACTGTCCATTAAATAGATGTTTGTGAGGCCACCGGGAACACTAAATGACTATATGCTAAGCCCTGAGCTACTTCATTGACATCGATCTACATCTACATACATATTGCCGCATTTCAGGGCGGGGTGTATAAAAACCGAGCGTTCGAGCTACTTCTTTAGCTTGTCGTTATCGCGTACCGTACGCGGAAAAAACGAGTCCCTAAAACGATTTTTCCCATGTTAAAATCCGTTACAGACCCGAGTTGGTGACGGCAAGGCCATTTTTAATCAAAGTATTGAGCCCCATCCGAAGAATACGAATCTCACTCACGACTCCCTTGGTCCCGGACTCCCAATGTCAGAGCAATTCCAGTGTCCAACGTAACGTAATGTCTTCATGCACACTCACCCAAGTCCTTCGTCCATTAGCGACAGATATTCGCGAAAGAGGATCTGCAGCCAAACTTCCATTACCTCCACTCAAACTCTACATCATACGCCTTCGATTGAAACAGAATGGACGCTTTCATCTTCCCTCCATCAAGTTACCTCCCTAGCCATCCATAAAAAGTAACGTGGTTTCCTACAGCTCCTGCAGATACGAAACAAAAGACACGCGACACCGCCGTTCCTGGTCCTTTTTCCCAGCGGCGATTGTCATCTGCGACAAAAGGGAAGTCCGTCTCTTGCGGGGAAAACCTCGGGGAGATGGGCAACTTGTACATTTAGATGGTAATGCGAGAAACCGACGAGTGGATACTCGAAAAAGCGTTCTGCATCGCCGAAATGGGACACTTTGGAGAAATGAGACCGTGAGACCCAAGTGTTTTAAAGCGAAAAGTGAAGGAAACGGCCCACTCTTGCGCCAAAAGGGGCGCTAATGGAAAGAAACGGGCAGAAGGGAAAGAAATGGGAGGAAAGAGTTGAGGAGGAGCAAAGGGAGCTTCTCTTTGATGCGTAATTCATACGTGTAAAAGGCAGGTTCGTCCTTTTTTTTGGATGTAGCAAATAAGATCCCCAGCGTCTTGAGGGCCCGTGGAGAACAGAGGAGGAAAGCTGACGCGGACATCAAAAGCATTTTTTCATAAAACGCACGGGATGTGAATTATTGATCGCTCTGGAAAAAGGAACACGAGTTATAGAGATGTAATTTCCGAGGAACTATTAAGTACACCGTCGGCGTTCGTTCCTTCGTTTCGCATTTACATGAGATATGATACTGAGAAAAATTGAAATTAGTGGAGGAAGAGGTGAAATCTCATTACGGAACCATAGGGTAAGGGGATTATCTCGCCTACCGTTCTAGATGAATTCCATGCCTAGAGGTTAAACGCAAGAAGGAAAATTAAAGTGCTATCCAAGGGTTTTCTGGAAAATATTTCTTTCTGTTTTGAAGCAATTCTTCATGGTTTACCGGAATGAGGAAACTTATCATTCGGGACAAACAGAACGGTTATGGAGATAAAATAACGTTATGTAATACGGAGGGGTTCACAACAAGTGATGTAATAAAACTACTTTCAAAATATTTTAATACCAATGGGTATAGACTAAAATAGGGACGACGGATCTTTTGTTGCTTAAGCACCACATTTGATAAAGGATTTGCGTGCCTGTGTGATGCAAAACCATAGAGTGAGATGCTGAATTATCAATTTTATTACGTCAAAGATGTGATTAAGATGTTTTAATTGACGTATACAATCAATAAGCATCATTATTAATTAGCAGAATCCGCGTTTATTTTTCATTTTTAAGGTAATAATACATAAACAGGTAGTACCATCAGAGTTTCACGGGTCAAAATAATTCTCTAGCATGCCACCTTCGGTACGTGTGCCATAGACAGGCCACCCCTGTACGAGAATTCAGTTTTATGTTAATTAAATTTTTTTAACAATAATTCATGGATCTAAGTCAAAGAAAAGAAATAGTAAGGCCCGATATTGTAATGTATACTTAATGTGGACTTTTAAAGCTCATTTATGGTCTAGTATTATAATTATTTATTAGAGTTAAAGATCTTATTTAATCTCCTATTTATGTGATGAATTATCACGTAATGTAGGTTTACTATAATCTTCACTTTAACTGTAACAAAACATTATAATACCAGGTCCTAAAGTGAAATTCAGTTTAAGTCCATTTTGAATATATATTTTAAGTCTGGACCTAAATAAACTAAATAATTTCATGTTTCACTCGGTGAATTTCCATTATTTACTATTAGTGTTGTTACTACAAGCAATTACAATTCTTTTCCTTAAAAAATAAAAGTAAAATTATTTAGGTGTTAATTTATTGTTAATTGGTCGATTATGAATAACTGATATTAAAATATTAACAAAGGTATTAATCCAAAGTTTTGATTTTCCTATGAATATGTTAAATTGAGGAAATAAGTCCATTTGATAAGGATTAACTACATAAACTATATATACACATCAGCGTTTCAAGATTCCTTAAGTTACATTCTACCAACAGTCACAGTTACAGCTCAGTTACCAAAGTTCACTCACAATGCAGTTGACTGGTTAGCGTGAAGAAACGTAATTTAATTACGCAAGATATCTTGAGATTGAGAACTCGTGAATTTGTGCAGAATTTCTCCCATGAAGAACTGAAAAATTGACCATAAACCCTATCTCTGTCATTTTATTTGATAACTCAGGAAATTAAGTGCTGATTTTCAGGTTTTGGCAAGTTTATTCTAGAGCGAGGAATTCCCAAATATAGGTTCCGTATAAATCAACTAGACAAACGGTCAATTTATAGTCTTTACGACATTGCTCCGTATTATAAATGAGACTTGGAAAAATCGTGAGAGGAAGAAATTAGAGATAACATAAAATATGACTAATATTTTTTGGAGACTTTTCCTAATTGATGCCATAAATAACTTTCTAATACATTTATAACGAATAAAAAATATCTTTCCCCGAAGACCGCTTAAAAAGCACGCAAAAACTTCAGATATGATACTCGCTGATTAAGCTGAATTCAAAGAATTTATGCAGACAATCCAAGGTTATTAAAAATTACGACGGATATTGATTCATGCTCAGAACCATACAGAATAAAAACTTCAAGAACTACAACAAAATGTATAAAATTTAAGCTTTACTCCGAAACTTTTTTATTTCGCTCTCCGGTTACGAGAAATGAATTTGGATCAGCGAAATGCGAGAAAAAGAGAGTTTTTCATTTAAATTGCACCAGGAGAAAAGAAAAAGTACTTGAAATACCCGCAGTCACTACGAATTGGAAAGGGCATCAATAGAGAAGCGATAACGCAGTCTATCTCATAAGAATGATGCGAGCAGCCAATGAAATCCTGAGAAGGAACAATTGTATTGATTTTTTCAATGACTCACTCCGTATCTTGAAGCATAAATTGTATACTACTGTGTCTTGCTAATAATTTCTGTGTATTTTTTAAATTCTTTTATCTTTTATGTATGGTTTTATTATTATTTATTTATTAATTATATTAAATCACATATAATTGGGTCGACTTACCTATTTGTGATAAATAAATAAATTATTATTATTATTAAATTATTATCGTGTTCCCTAGTAGCATGGCTTCCCAAGCAAGAGATTCATACTTCAAGAGATATTTCCCGCATAAATCGGATCTTTCTTGTTGCAGAATTAATTTCTGAGCGTAGCAGCCTAATCTGACGTGTATTCATTCGGGCGAAATCCGACATTAATTCGCTAAATGAATTCCGGGTAAATCGTAAACTAGCAGTATTATTCGTTGATTCCCTCAGCAAGAGACGCCGATAACATGGTCATGACATGATTGATTTCTTAATTTCACAACCGATCGAAGAGGGTAATAAACTTCATAGATATACTATCTATATATCTAGCATTTCTAAATCTATATGAGTTGGCCGGATATCGTGGAAACCCACGGCAAAGTTCTCAATAAACACAGTACTTCGTAACTCCCACAGATTGTTTTATTTTACGACCAGCTTCGGCCTAAGTACTGCGATCATTAGGTACCTTTTAACAGAAAGTAAGCCTTTTTACACACATCAAGGGTTTTTGGTTGTTAGGGTGGTGTACAAAACAAATTTTAAATAATTTAAAATAATTCGTGGAAGTTACGAAGTACTGTGTTCATGGAGAACTTTTTCATAGATGTGAAATACGTAATTGTTTTTTTCCGATATTAAACGCTAAATTTCCCAAATGTATTCTTCTAAACTCCTTTCACTTTTCTACATCTACATCTACGTAAGTACTCTGCAAGCCGCCTTCCGGCGTGTGGCAGGGGGTGTATACACCAAGAGTAGAATTACTTCTTTAATTTATTATTATCGCGTATCGTTCGCGGAAAAAAAGAGTCCCTAAAACGACTTGTCCTAGCGTCTATTTCTCTAATTTTACGCTCACTGTCGGATCGGCCGAAGTAGCAGAAGGGGGTCGCATAATACCAATTACGTCTTCCTAAAATGCATTTCCTCTAGAATTTATCTAGCATTTCTAAAATGGAATAATCTCCTATTTGACGAATTATTCGGGAAACGTGTATTTTTGGTTTTCTTCGTAACTAAACAATGGAAGATAAAAACGTCTAAATGGGGCTTCGAGCGAGGATTTGGCGAAGGAGAAATTTTTTGTGAATGACGGATTACTGAAGGAGGAAGAATAAAACGTGTATTTATTTAACAAATGAAAAATAGAGAATAAATGGGTAGGAGGGATTGTATTATGCATACATAACATTCTATTTTTCTGAAAATACAGAAAAATAAAAGGGTACCGTGGCTTTCCTTGTATGGCACTAAAGAAGACAGTTCGATTCAGAGAATTTCAGATTTAAGTTTAGGAAATTCAAATATACATACGAGACCATAGATAAGTAGCACAACAATTTAACACGTTCACTGCGGTCACCTCCAATTCAAATGCGTTTATCACTCCAACGGTGGAGTGATCCGCAGTGAAGGTGTTAAGTAAAATCCTTGACGCTCATCCCTTACGCCTGGGTTTCCCAAGCTTTCCAACCTCGCGGACGACTTTGTAAGTCTATTCTCAAGCAAACCGTCTGTTATTTATTTGTACTCTAACATAATTAATTGAGCTTAATTCTGAGGGTGTACTAACTATTAAATTACATCTAAATATTAGTAAAATTGATATAAAAATAGATAAAAAATTATACTGATTGTGAGATGAACGAAGATAAAACCACCAGTCCTCTCTGGTGTTACCCCTGAAGCTTTGGTTTATACTCAACACCAACAAAAATATAGTCAGTACCAACTCATAAGAATTTAAAAGCACCTCTCTCATGCAAATTTGAATACCCGTATTAAATATAAAGCATTGAACAAATAGAATCGTATTGTTTATGAAGGTACTCGAGTCCTAAGGATGAACAGTCAGATGCTAAAACCAGTCGTTAAATGTTAACAAAATGTAACTTATTCTTTTTTAATATTAACCGTACTGGAATTGTATCTGTTTACTGGTGTTTATTTTTAGAGAAAATAAAAATATTTGCCAAAATGAGGGTACTTCCCTTCTTTTAAGTGCGAGGCTCCACCAGGAATCGAATTCGGATGTCTTCACCAAAATCGAACGCGTTACCCACTTGGCTATTGAAAGAATACAAACGGATACCAGCAATAACTACAAATAGAAAGGAAAGTAGATTAAAACGCACGTAGATGGATAAATCGTAAAAGAAGATGTGATTTCAGAAACAGAGCAATTTAAGAAAACATTAAAAGATCCCGATTTTCAGCAGAAACTACAAAAGAGTACGTGTCAGCCTGCCTGATTGGAGAACACCAAATCCGTCCCAATCTTGAATAGGGATTTCATTAAAAAAAATCGGATTCTGCCGGATTCCTAATAAAAGAAACGAGAAAAGGACAGCGAGGGGAGCGAGGTTTAAAAGACGAGCAAAAAGAATTAAACGAGGAATTTATATTGCAACCGAAAAGAATTTCCATCCGAGGGAGACCAAAGACGGGGAGGAAAGGTCGGAGCGATTTTTTCCATCGAAATAGCTTCCGCAGATAAAAAGGGAAGATTAATGTACGACGGACGTTTAACTAGACATTGCGATCGGTCCGACGGAGGTCGAGATGAGGAAAAAAGCGACAAGGCTTCTATTGGGGGCTATTTCGAACCAAGGAACAGACGTCGCCCTAGGGAATATATAAAGAATGATTACGCCATCAAGCGATAAGAAAATTAGGTTTTAGATGGAATCATGATCGAAGAAAAATCCACAAGGTGCAACTATTGGGATGTTTACGTAGATAGTATAGAGTGTGTGTGATATTGGACTCTCAATATTCCGATAAAAGCCTTTTGTACTCCAAGATATTGCAACGCAGAAAACACACGGTCTACTAGTAATTTCTTCATTTATTATTTAGTATGTCGATGCTACATTGATATTCTAATAGGATCGATCGTTAAATGTAAAAGTACACGCGCGAATACTAACAGACAATGCTTTTTTCAAGGAATAACAAGTGTGAAAAATATCGAAATGACTGAGATTCTGAACCCAGGTCTCCAACTTTCCTGGTAGGTATTCTGACCACTGAACTAACTACCACGCCGCATCTCTTCCACACAAAGCATTCCCTAACAGTGTGGAAGAGATGCAGCATGGTAGTTCAGTGGTTAGAATACCTGCCCGGAAAGTGGGAGACCTGGGTTCGAGTCCCTGTTATGTCGCCATTTTTAACACTTCTTATTCCTTGGGATTCATCCGCACTACTAACCGTGCTCAGTTAATTACACCTATCCTTAACGTTTTTTCCATTGAGAAGATAGAGTAGCACTTTTCGAATTCCACATTTTAGGTGTTTGTAACTCTTTGATACCCATCAAATATACCTCCTACTAAGCCTCCACTATTTTATTAAACAGTTCCATAAAAAATAAGAAATAGTTCCAATTTCAGCTAAGTTCTTCGAGGAACCAAAACTGCCAACGGAAGAGAAGTTTCATATTTACAAGTAGTTGTTAATATCAGTGGAACGGAGCTCTTCTTTAATATTTAAAAATGAAAATGAATGTAATGGGTTGGTTATGAGAAATAAGTAAACGATACTTAGGTGACAACAGAAGGAAACAGGTAAATCATGGGGTCGGCTGCATCTATACATGAGATCAGTTTCCGTGATATGTTCCAGCATTAGATAAATGCATTAAAAGAGTGAAAAGCTTAAGAATTATACTTTTATATCTTTACGAGCATTGGGTGATAACAGCAACCGGTAGGAGACATGAGTTATAAAGTAAAAGAATTGACAGATAGGCAATGAATGATGATACAGGAGAAGAGCCGCAGCGGAATAAAAGCGGTAGATAAACGGAGAAAAACGGGTTTGAGGACGAATATTTAGGAGGAGGGAAGATAAAGACGGAAATGGATGGATAGAAACGAGGAGATGATTGCGATAAGCAAAGAATGACACAGAAGACAGAAAATAAACAGTTAATATTTCGAAAAGGAACGGTCGAATTTTCGTAGAGATAAGGGGAGAAATATAATATTCCGCATCATTGCAAACTGAATTGGACAAGGAAATAACGCCGATAGATAAAGGAATGGTTGATGGATTCAATAAGCTTCTAGTAAAACAAATGCTGTAAACATAATACTTTATCAATGCAGAGCTTTTTTAAGTAATGTAGAAAATGGAAAAGAAAAAATTTCGGAAATAGTAATTTGACAACTTTTTGCCATATTAATCTTGAAAAATAATCGAAATTTATTTACGCATGATAAAAAGCTACGTGAAATAGCATATACTATTCATTTTCTCCACAGAAACAAAGGATTAACACATTTCGCATTGACAAGTCTAAATAAATAACCTGTGAGCCGCCTTTCAACGTGTGGCAGGGGGAATAACACCATGACTCTTACCATACCCATACTACGCATATCGTTCGCGGAAAAAATGAATTCCTGAAACTAAAGAAATTAATTACTTCTACCATCTATGTCTCTGATTTATCTCGCAGTATCAGAAAGGAGAGAACATAATATCGACTACTTCTTATAAGAACGTGCTTGCTCTGAACTTATTACGTATTTTATCTGAACGAAGTCTTAAATCTACCGAACAGAACTTACAACGTAAGCGATGGAAGTGATTTTAATGATTTTCAATACAATTAACGTCAAGTTGCTCCCCGAATTATAGAACACGATAGATAACTCCCTAAAACGATCCATCCTCGATCCATACTTGTTAGTTAAACTCCGTCAAAAGGTGAATAGATAAAAAACACCGACTTAGAAACATTGATAATAGTAACATCTCCACATCACTCATAAATAAAATTAACGGCCCACCTTAGCACTCCGGAGGATATCGACTCTGAATAGTTTTACTTTTAACCAACCAATATCTCAGAGGTGGGATCTGGAAAAATTTGGAGAGATGGAATTGGATGAAAATAGGCAGGAAGAGATGAAATAGCAAGTTCCTCGGAGAGAAGGTAAAAAGACTATGAGACTACTAGCGAGCATCCCTTAAGGCCAAAAGATCGACGAGGGGTTGAGAGAGGGGGTGAAAAAAGAATTCGGAATGAAAAGGCGGCCGAGAAAATAGAAAGGGATGAAAAGAGGCCGCAGGAGGAATAAAGGGAGTATGTCCCTACAGTTCCGCTCCCTGAGGACAGTGACAAGGGGTTAGGCGGATGGAAAAAACGGACGGATAAAAAGGGAGAGCGTTCTTTCTTCATCGAGGATATATTCCTCCCACCGTACGCATCCCAAACCCTTAGGCGATCCTGTCTCTTGGACAATGTCCACTTCGTCTTCCAATCTGCCGCTGGGGTGAGGATGCAGGAAGGAAAGAAGGAAGTGTGTTTGGTGCAGGGAGGGGATGGATACAAAAGATAATTACGTAGCGAGAGAGGAAAGAGGGATAAAGTACCGATGGAGGGGAATAAAAGAGGAAAAGGACTAGGAAGGACTGAGACAGAGAACGTAAATTCCAACAACAAGAGTCTAATCTTAGATTCCGGATTTTAAAAAATCGTATTTAAGGGAAAAATATTCCTCTATAATATAGCCTTAGCTTAAAATGTAAAAAAATTGACATCTTAGTCAGTTAATCTTCAAGGGATCGTATCCATTGTTTGTTTTATGGAATTTGAAACAAAAGAGATGTTTTATTGTTATTATTCAACGATTAAACGCATCGTACAAAATTTTGAGGAATAAAACGGAATTTAAGATGATTAAGATAAGCGATGGATGGGACTGACGAAAATCGCGCACTTCTGTGTACAACTATATATTTAAAAAATCAGATTTAAAAAACAACAGTTTTTAATATATTGGTTTAGTAAAAATTTAATTCTTCGTAAATATTGATACAAAAAGTAAAAAATGACGCGATACGGAAAACGATATTTATTTCGACGTCGATGGATTCATAAAAATCTATCTATAAAACTTTTCTGACGACATGATGCTTTCTATTTTCCATACAGTACACCCTAATTTATAATGAGTGCAAGTGACTTTTTCTGGAATAAGATTTACGGGATGGCCACAAAGAAAGAGGACAAAAGGGAGAACGGTGCAAGTAAATTTGTGAAATCCTGATTAAACTTCCTAGCATTTTGAAGAACTGTTTACCTTGTACTTCGCTAAGGAAGAAATCTGCTTAAGAATTTAGACTAAATTCATAGACATACCTTGCTTGTAATATCTGCAAGATAATTGTACTGGTAATCATGATAATTCAGAACCTTAAATTATAAGGTCAATTATAGATAACCTGGCTGATCTCTTAACGGCATAGAAAGAAAGAAAATCATAGAAATAGGAAAGGAAAGTGGGGTGGAAGTCGGATTCCTACTGACGTCAGGGTTCTCAAACTTTTGCAATCGAAGAACCATTCTTCCAAGTATGTAACATACTCCTTTCCCTCCATCGTTTCACTACCTTTTTCCTTTCCTTCATTCCTAACTTCTGCGATATTTTTCATTTGTGAATTAATCGTTGAATACATATCACATCTGAAAATAGCTATTTTCGGATGTGATATGTTCAAATCTTAATAAACCATTCTTACATGATGTTGCCCGGGCAAATATTCAAATGAAAATAAACCAGTTTCATTATAAAGTGATATATCATGATATGGCCGTGATATACATTCATAGATGTATCTCTGAAAAGGAAATAATGTTGATATTGTTTTCTTGAAAGTGTATCTTCCAGCCGAAGAAGCGTAAAGCTTTAATTCTTTATTGATTGAACTACAGCGGCTAACACTTCTATCAACATTTTCTGCAGCTTAATCAAAGATAATATTTTAAAATTTACGGTCAATGAAGTGATGAATGCGCAAGCTAAAGTAAGATTGTACCCAATTGTTTGCGGCTCAGAGGAAATCACCCTGGATACCAATTTCCAAAAACAGCTAAAATTTTAATTCTTTAATCTGACCGGGCAACTAAAGGAAACGAATAGGTGAAGGTTCTCGAAAGTAAGAATACTACAAAAAGATGGCGAATACTTTAAAATGTTTCCGTTGTACAAATTAAAACAAAACTTTTCCACTCTACAAAGTATATAGATATATTCAAAAAAGACATGGGCGTAAGAATAAATTTTAACGACATTGTTCAGTAAAATAAAATACCGCATTCATCTAAGATATTATAAATGCACTTTGCCCAACATATTTGCGCAAAAAGACTGAATTAAACATTCAGAAAGGAAATGGAAAAAGTGAAACGCTTTGAAAATAGAAGCGTTCCCCTTGAGACTCAGAAATAAACAGAAGTGAAAAATATCGAAGTAAAGGGATTTGATTCCCGGTCTCCCACTTTCCAGGCAAAAATTAAGCTTTCTATCGCCATTTTCTATCTAATCTGTATAAAAGGAGTTAAATTAATTTCAGGTTTGAAATGGAAAGGTAAGTGTTATAAGCCCAAGAGACATGTTTTAAAAGTCTTAACCTCGCCTATAAAAATAGTCTAAGATTAGTTGTCGCTAACTTATTTATTGCTTATTAATTGATTTAATAATAATAAGTTATAATAATAAAAGAGGCTCACTAATCTTAATATCGCGAGGAGATAAAGTCGTTTTATTAAAATTATTATAAATAGTATATCCTCTCAGGAAAAAATAAAAATGTCAAGTTTGGGGAGAAATAGCCCACGATTCCAAAGAAATCCTCGGCGTGCGATTATACAAGGGGAAGGCCGGCATACATCCTTATGTGTTCCATCTGCCGTCCCTTCCGTCAAATCCCCCTTTTCCCTGTCCCCCCCACGCCACCCGTCCGCCTACTTCTTTATCACGACTTCCATTCCCAATATATCTGTCGGGAGCAGCTACCTTCACTCCGCCTCCTCAAAAGACCTTTAGCACTCCCCACCTCCCGCTTATATTCTTTCTCTTCTCACGGCCAATCTCCTTTGTTTTCCTCAAAATCTCGCCTTATTTACCGATTCCTCTTTTCTCCACCTTACCTCGGACGCTTCCTCTTTTTTAACCGACTCCTCCCTCGCGTTTTTCCTCGCCCTTTGTCCCGTCACTAATTCGCATTTCCTCGCCCGAAACGCCTACCGCACCTAATTTCCAAGTGCGCTCTTCACATTAGCTTTAAAAACGTCGAATTGAGTGTCTTTTTTCCCTTTGCAGAGCTCTTGATCAAACTTCACACTCTTCATCCTCTTTCTCGGGAGGCAAGTGAATGGAGAAACTCAACTATGGTGATCGTACCGAAAGAAGGTCCCTATTCACGAAACTCACTATGAGCTGTCCGCGAGAAGACATTCTAAAAAACAAATTTACGAAATAACGTTTTATTCACTCGAAAAGAGGCTTTATTAATCTCGCGAATATTTTCATCCCAACTTATAGCTCGTAAGCCTTTAGCATCTGATGTTAAGAGTGCTGGCGAGTGCGACCAGCCAAGTCCATTCTGGGCGTACTACTGTTTATATAATTAGGAACTTCCTGTTTAGCGCCTACTTTACAAAAGCTCTCCATATGGTTCATGACGGAGCGATTTTATCTTCTTTATTAACGTTGTGACACCAACAGGAGAAGATATCCATGGCAATTACGAGACACATCGAGACATTTAAAATTTTACGGCTAACAATAAATACAAAAAAATTTATACTTAAATTTATCCTTAAATCACTTTTTACATTCAACCTTATACTTTTAAGGCATAATGATTTTTAGTTAGGAACAATTCACAATTATGGCATTCAAATTAGTTAATTTTCTTATGAGAAAAGTTAAGTTGTACTACACATAACTTTCAGCTACACAGTTATTTTAATCCAAACTTTGGATCTTTTTTTATCATAATTTCAAACGATGCATTCTAAGATGCAGAAAGAAGCATTCCGCTGGTCCTTATCCTTCTTTCGTATTGTCATGTTTGGCATAATGTTTAGGCAATAAACCTGCAAAGATTTGTTCTTCACTTGTCAGTAATGTCGGACTATCAAAAAGTTATAAATGTTCATAAACTAACGCATTCTAAAAATTCGATTATAGTTCCACAAATACGTCTCACCTGCACATTTGTTACGGATATTTTCTGTAATCCATCTGCCGTATTCCGTAATATCATCCAAAGAAAGTGTTACAAATTTTCCAACTAAAAGTCACGTGATACTGAAATAAAATTTAGGCAATAGATCGTCAGGCAATCAAAGATCACACTAATAAAATACAAATGCCAATTCATCTGGAACGATCCCCCACGGTTGCAAAGAATACACGATGCGTGACCACGATTAGACATAAGCAAAACGTTATAATATCAATACCTACAGCGTCCACCGCATCGCTACCGGAATGCTCGAGTTGGTCGGGAGCAAAGATATTCCAAGAATCCTTCTCGTCAAATTTCGGAATCTTTCCGAGTAACTTTTCTAATACGACCACAATAAATATCGCAAATATTCTAAAGGAAGACCGAGATAATGGAAAATGTGGAAGGATACTGACGTTGCGGATTATACAGAGAATCTAAACCTTATTAAATTTCTTCGGAAGGAGTTCCATAGGTCCGATCGTTGACTAGTGCATGAATTTCCTTTGCATTACTCCATCAGAAAACTAATAATACGGCGAGGATGACTGTACGTATAAAGAAAGACAATATTATATTTATCCGAGTCCCAACACAAAGGATTTATAAACTTCAAAAAGCTCGAAATGAAGCAAAATTTGAATATATAAGCCGCAAGACTGGTGATATCTTCCTGTATAATGTAATAAAAAATCTAAGAAAATACACATTCACGATCGCTTCTACAGCTTTCATCCTACCTCTATATCGGTTATTTAAAAAATGCTTGATTCATAACATACTTATGGATTCCAGGACAAGTTTAATTTGCAGATACTTGATGGCTTGATGATAACTTGATGGAGAGGATGGCTCCATTTAATTTTCTTTAAAGAAATTTAACCTCAACTGTGATGAAATACTGACATATCTAAAATGCATACGTTGTAATGAAATATAAAATTTAAATTAGTTGATGCGGATAACCCATCTTACTCAACGAATTAAACTTACCCATTACTCACCTTCACCAACGAATCACTCAAAATACTGCGGACTATAACTCAAAGCAGTACATGATTTTGTAATTTCCACACATTTTGTAATTAAAAAGAAAAATAAAATTTCGAAAAAATAAAATAAGCTTTCCAAACCAGAGGAAATTTCAAAATTGTGTGCTCTCTTTAGCTTCATGGCTTTTCACGAAGTCCCACCTTTTCATACTGATTTATTTAATACGAAATGTAGTGAAATTCTAGCGAGGAAAAACAGGTGTGAAAAAACTGAACATGACTGGGACTCGAACCCACCTCGAAAAATTTAAGACAGTAATTGCAATAAACAGTTCAATTTTTATCACTAGCAGGTAATAAAAATGCTTAGTAGGCCCACTTATTCCTGACTAAATATTGTCCAAATATAATGCATCATTTTTATGCATTTTGCAGGTACAAAATAAGTAGAATTGCATCTCAACCAGCGTTTTCCGGCAGCAGGCTCGTATTTTTATCATTGAATATTAAGTGTTTCTTTAGAACCCCTCTAATATCATTCATTTGGAAATCGACGGTGGTTCCAACATTAATGGAATTTGACATTATAAATATAAGTTCCAAAATATCTCTCCTTTTTTTAGTTTTAAGATTTTATAATCCGCGCAGAAGAGAAGTAAAACTTTGTGCTTTTTCTCTTAATGTATTCTTAGAACAAAGTTTTTTCTCTTCTGTGATATGCTTTTAAACGAAGTAACGCCTGAACATATCGATTTCATCTATCGAGTACTCTTTGGCCATCCTATTCATGTGGTTTAGAAATACCTTCCGATGTCATAAAGACTTTTGATGGTTTTCAGTCCAAAAAAGAAAAACAAGGGCAGACGTGGAGTATAAACCCATATTGAACACATATGTCGGCCTAACTGAAAAACTGCTCGAATTCTTTAATTAGTCAGACATTCGGAATTCCACGTTCCTTTGACATTCCCCTCCTTTTTTCATACACAGCACGTGGAACCTTCGCCCTGTCTCCTCCACTTCCCTTACTTTCTCTCCGACGTTTCCAGAGCCACATTTTTCTTCCTTGCCTCCAAAAAATCCCACGCAATCCTTCACCGGATCCCTCCGCCTTCATATCCTTTTCTTCCCGTCCATAACCCTTTACTCCCTCGGGGACTTATTCTTCTCTTCCCTCGGACTACCCGCGGCCTTCCGTCGCTTGTCCACATTCTCCGGCGTCTCCCCCACTGCCCCATTTAACTTCATACCCTCCCCAGCCCCATTTTACTTCCCTCCCCCACTTCCTCGAGAAAAACGTATTCATCTTCACTAGTAGATGTTGAAGACACCGCATTTTTTTAACTCGCAGATTTTTCCTCTCCTTCCCAGAGCTTTTACCCCACGTAAGGCGGTCTCCCCCTCCGGCAGAAGTCTTCTTCCCTTTTGCGGTGTCACGCTGTCATGAGTAAGATTCTCCTTTATTCGAAGAGGAAAAAATGCGGGGAAGAAAGTGGTGGGAGTCATTTTATCCTCGACGCGGACTTCTGAAGAGTTTACCCGTTATTTTTTTACCTACTTCCTCACTACTCATTCCTTTTTCCGCTCTTTTACCAGAAACTTTTTTCGGACGGTTCAATCCCTTTCGGGAAATGTTGCGGGGAGAGAAACGAGGATTTCTTTTCTTCGTCATTCCGCTCGCGGAGTTTTTCGGCGTTGAAATTATAAACTGGAGACACTGAGATTTCCTTCGTCGCGTGCGTTTGCGGATAAAGAAAATATCGCTGATGGGGGGAGTAAATGGAGACAGACAGTTAGATGGGTGTTATTTTCTATAAGGTCTCTACTAAGGCGAGATTGAGACTAAATGTTTCTTTTCCTATCCAACCTGTCGACATAAATAAAAATAATTAATTAATAATTTGGTAACTAAAAATAGAAGAGAAAACTTAAGAAGAATATTTGGATGCAATAAATCTAAGTAATATCTTAGATGAAAAAATTGACAGCGCGAAAACACCCACCCACAAAGAAAGGGGGGTGTGAAAAACCTGCACAAACCTATTAACAGTACAAGCTAAAAGATGTGAAGGAAACTGTGTATACAAAAGTCACCCGAGCAGTACTGTAACAAAATTAAATAAATCACAAAAACACTAAAAACCACAAAGAAATTTGTATTTTAAACAAAAAATCCGGAAATTAAAAACGGTTGAAAATTTAAATAAGAATGTTCAATAGAAAAATTACCTAAGAAGCACAAAGGGAATCAATCACAATGAGTCATTAAAAGAAAGAGATTTAAAAGAGTTAAAAAGATTTTCTCTTATATTTCCGACGAGATAGTCTACTACTAGCTGCTCTTCATTAAGGACTTCAAAACGTGTGACGTAAGAAACAGAGAGATACGCTTATTCGATCACAAACCCTCCCTATCCAGATAGTATATTAGTAAAAAAAACAAAAGGATTGATAGTGAATTTACATAACGAATAGAGGATACTTTTGTGATCATAAAGAATAAAATGAAAAACTTTCTACACATTGGGTACACGGCCTGTGACCCTAAAACGGTTCGCCACATACATTCAATCGACTCCCGAAGATATCAGATTCGTAAATAACAAGTTACCTATTGCTTAAAAATTTAATGCTCTCAGAAGTTAATTTCAATGGTACTTGGCCGGACTTCGTGGAAAGCCATAATAACAAAATAACACCTGATGATGGCGCGAGCCGAAACCGGTCGTTATATTAAATATTCTCTGTGGAAATAACGAAGTGCTTGCTTATTTTGCTCTCAGAAGTTATCCCCGATGCCTCAGTAACCATCACTAATCTATATCTACAGAAATACGAGAAATACATACGTGATGAAATAATCAAACCTAATCAGGGCGAAGATCTAAAATTTGGAAAAGCCGGCAGCCCACCGACACGTGGTATGTTATTTGGTCCTCAAAGTAAACATTTTTGTCCTAATAATTAATTATCTAATAATAACTCGCAGTTACACATCAGTCATCGTAATAATTAGAATTAACAATGATATTTTTAGGGAAGCTATCCGTCATTCAGGTCTATACGTCTGAAATAATGTTATTCGATCAAATGTAAGAAAAGGTATAAAAATATTGACCTAATTTCCTCCTATGTACAACAAGAAAAATGCACAAAAATGAAATTGGCGTAAGACGAAGAAAAAGCATAGGGTAATCTCCCTAGCCATTCCCAAGGGCTCCCGGATAGCCAAGTGGGCAACGCTTTCGACTTCAGTGAAAACGGTCCCGGGTTCGATTCCCGGCGGGGGCTTACATGCGAAATGACCTAAGCTGTCGAAGTACTTTTAACAATACTATACTACCCATTCCGCAAGAACTGTTGCCTAAACCCTTATTACCGATTTTCAATAATTTATGGCAGCAAAACTAAGGCCCATTCACACGATATTTTTTATTGCTCCATTTCCTACGGTACAACAAAAATTTTCATCAAAATCTCCGGACTCCGGAAAGTGAGAATCATTGCTTTTAAGAGCTTAGTCACACCGCTTCTGCAGTTTGTGTGTTATTAGTAGTAGTATTGTTGAAAATCTGAGGTAATTTCGCACGTAGACACCGGAAATCGAACCCGGGACCGCTTTCACCGAAGTCGAACGCGTTGTCCACTTGACTATCCGGAAGCCCTTGTGCGTTATTATAATTAATAATAAACTCGAGAAATTTGACATATTTTCATACTTTGTTTCCACCAGTTAAGAAGAGCAGGGACCTCAAGAAAACTACCTGAGAGAGACATTCAAAGTTTCTTAGAGATCCTCCTTCCACTCGAACTATTTCCGGCATTTTGAAAACAACACATCAGTAACTTCGTGACGCAATAAATAGCATTTCGCATGGAGGACTCGTAACTTGCGTGTATACAGTAATATCCCATTCCAGGTTCGGCATTCAGAAACCCAAGTTTTTGGACAGAAATTACGGGACGAAGTTGCATAATTTTCGGGATGTAACTTCCTTCATTGTTGTCAAACTGAATTCGTTGAGATATATATAGTAGAGAGCAACACAGAGCGGAAGGTGCGGAGAATAAGTTACTTCCCACGTCTGATAAAACACATCAAAGGTCATACCTATACTCTTCACGTTCCGTGCATTTGTTTTAGTGGAAATGAGTCAAAAGCCTTTCCGAAAGTTACGATGTTACCCAGCGGCGCATAGGGTCATAATTTATAAAAATTCTGTCATGATTTTTAAAGTAGAATTACTATCTGTTGTAACATGAATACCGCTAAGAGGAAATTCTTCTAGTCCAACCAAATTCCAAACATTCCTTACATGCCAACTGTATTATTTCTTGTAGTAATAATAACATAATAAAACTATAACAATAGTTAATACTCACCAAACTCTAAATTACCGTAACAAAATTAATATTTTATTAATTTCCCTTTCTTAAGGTTCGATTTTTGTCTAATTCGTAGATGAGGTAAATTTTGACCATGATGAAAAACATGTTAACCGATTCACAAAATCTTGATCTCTGATCGGTACTAAGCTGAAAACGCGTAAGATGAATACCAACAATGAGGCTTCCGGTGAGCAAAGAGGGTGGCACATTCGGATTTGATGAGAGCAGTTCTGGTTCGACCCCCGGTGGTGGCGCATACGTTCTTAGCGAAATTTTCTCAGCCGTCGAAGTACTTTCTAAAATAATGCTACGTATATCAAGAATGGCTACGAAAATTAGTCTAAGGAAACACAGCACAATACGTATAAACTGAAACGCGTCGAATGAATAACTGTAATTATCGACTAATTTGTCAATAATTACTTTAATTTAATAGAATTTGTTAGTACCGCACCAACAGAAGGGATTTCGTCAACGATTTTTAGCACATACTCAAGATGGCCACAAAGTGATCCGCAAGATCGTAGGAGGGATTGAATGGTAGAGGAAGAAATTCATCTTAGCACTGTGCATATTACAAAAAATAATCCTGATATGAGAGAAAATTTCAATTTAAATGACATCTGAATCAAAGACATACAGAAGTAGCGTTAAAGTAAAAGCTATTCCAAGGATTAAATGGATGGAAGAAGCCGAGACTAGGTGCAACTCCATAACGTTAATGGTTGAAACAACAATGCTTTTTAGTTTCACAGAAGCATTACATTTTTCTGTGAAACTTTAGTATAGCTATTTCAACCATTAATATTCCAAAGATAATTAACTATTTCATTTCTCACTAATAATTTGATTAATGGAGCTTCATATAAGAGAATTAATTTTACTGAAATTCAATCTCGGCATTAAAGATTCTTATCAAAATCTTTTTTAGCTGATAGGTTCATCAGTCTATCGAGAATGATCTTGAAGAGAGCTCAAAGGTTGTAAAAACTTCTATATATTTCGCAATTATCTGTTTTTTATGGGTTCCTATTGGCTTTCTCGATAATTCCTATAGGTATATATTGATGATCCTGCTACCATATCTTGTTGAATGAAATATTTATCATTTTCATTTTGGTACAGGATAGAGAAAAATGTATCTTTTTTTATACATTTGTCTTAGTCTTGTTCATGGTTGTGGTGATATGAAAGCCATTAAGTTGTGATTTATGCTTAATAATGGCATTACTTTAGGTTTCTCCTTATGCAATGTTACGAAATGTGTTACTCGTAATGTCATTGTGCTTAACTAACGTGGGCTTGTTCTGCTTACAGCATTCTGGCTGAACGAGGAAAGTAAGGGGACACTACCTCACTCCTCATCTTGCATAGTAAGCCTCATTTCCCTCTCCTGGCTGATGTTAGATGGGATGAGGTACAAACCGGCCTTCGGGCTGAATACTTTACAGACAGATATATATGGGTTTCCGTTCACTTCCTACTGGTTAATATTGGTTTTATATTGGCTCCTATTCGTTTCCTAACACAATAAACCTAAACGATAAACACAACACAATAAGAAGCATTTATTACCTCTGTGTTTTCGCGGTCTTTTTTCGCCCCCTTCTTTTGTAGGTGTTTTCCCGCATCGCTGGTTTTTCACCAGAAACCTTCAGTTGAGGAGTTTTTCCTCACAACCCAAATCTTTGTTTCTATACGTATCAATGTTTAGTTCTACGTCTTAGTTTATATTTGCATTTTATACATTTTTGAAAGCAAAAATGTACTTATCTTCCAGCTGTAATGGGCATCCCCCAAAGAGCTAATAAAACGTTAATAATAATAATAACATTTTATACACTGTTTGTAGTATTTTTCATTCACTCATGTTAGTCAGATTGTTGGCATTTGTTGATTTTTTTAGATTTAAGTTAATATAATAAATTTTAGTTAATGTAATATAATTATTAATACGATGCAATATCTCCGGAGGTTAGGTGGAAGAGGCCATTTTGGCCTAACCTCACCGAAAGAATAAATAATAATAACAATAAACGTCACGAATGCTAAATATTAACAATTTATACTGTGTATGCTTTTCACTCGATAACTTCTAGCTTCCTCGTCAAAGATTGCGAATACCTTACGAGCGTTGACGTCACAGAAGGAGAGGCACACCAAAAAGCGTAATCCCGATGTGTAGCGCCATTCCATAAATCTAACTTGGGCCACGATTGCGCAAAAAGCCGCGTTAATCGATGGGATTATCTGCGTTCGTGTGGAAGGCAACTCTCTTCCCATCCATCAAACCTGTCTTCCATTCATCCGTCTTCCCTTTAACTCGTCCGATCTCTGTACCGATCTTCAAACCTTAAACTCTGATGCACTCTGCCGCCCCTCGGAAATTGAAAACCGCTCTGATATTTTGATTCTCCGCAGAACCTGTCCGAAATTCAACAGAAAACGTCAATTTCTATATAGGTCGTTAAAGTTAATCTTTCGGACGATTTTTTGACAAGGAGGCGAAGTAAATGGAAATAATGGGTTCCTCCTCCTCGTGGCTTGGTAAAATTCATGCGAGGATGGATAAAACATCCCGAGTTCCTCCCTTCAAATTGCAAACGAGGGAGCTCCTTTCTCCCGTCACTTAATTATTAAACTCCAAACGACGATAAATCGGTTTACGGCAGTCAATTTAATCGCAGAAATTTAATTCGGCAAAAAATACGCTTGCCAAAATTCGAAAATTGAGCTTACTTCATTGATGATGAATGTGGAGCAGGAATCTTTTTTTAATAGGCTAAGGCCTGATATTAATGTAATGTTTACATAAAATGGACTTTAAAGCTACTTTAGGGACCATTATTATAATGATTTTCTAGAGTTTTATTGAAAATTAATCAACGTCCATACTATTCCATTATATACAGAAGGCAAAACCGTAACTATAACCTTCAACTAAACCAGTATTACATCGAGTCCTAAAGTGAACATTAAAGTCCATTTTAAGTATACATTATTATGACGGGCCTGTTTCACTGTAGTTATCCTTTCTTGTATTAAAAGTTCAGCACCTAGATTCTATGAGTAATAAAGTTTTGTTGGTTTTTTACTACCGGTAATTCATCGCCCCAGATAATCTCGTCAGTTGATTAGACCGTTTATCTTCATTTACGCTGTTAATTTTTGAAAAAGTGAGCGGAATATAGGTAAATTATATTAATCTTTATTCTTTATTTTTTTCCTTTGAAACGAAAGATTATTCGTGTTGCAATGCATCTACTCAATGATATATAACTTAAATATCAATTTTAATCAATCGCTCACTTGCATCAAAGCCAGAGCATCGAACGATTTTACCTTTCGTCCCCATTTCTCTCCGTCAGCCTACGTCGAACCGGTTCTTTTCGTTCCGTCCGCTAAAGTATTATACCCATCCGAATATTATTTTACAGTAAATAGCTTATTTCAATTACAAAATATTAAATATTAGGTTATAACTAGTAGTATAAAAGAATGATGATGATAATACATTTAGATATTAGACAAATTTCAAAGAAAATTAAGCATTTTAGTTAGTGCAAGCCGCCGTTATAAATAATTAGCATTGTTTCGTCGACTTACACTTAATTAATGGGTTCCCTTTGATAGCAAAATTCGGAACGACATAAATACCGGTTTACGGTTCCGATTCAAGAATTTTGATTTTTCAATTCTGGAGCGATTCCCCGGTTCAAACCAAGAAGAGACGAGAACAAAAATACACCTTCTACACAGCATAATAAAGCTATAAATCAGAAAATGTTCATTGCCTCTACGAATTGAAATGAATTCAATGAAACACCTACGGGAGAAGAAGAGGGCGTAAAAAATGTAGCACCAATCCTATGGGTTTGGTATTTCTTTAGCAAAAATGCCAATAATTGCCCATGTTGGTTCCGAAAAACTGGAGTACGAATGCTTTTACTACGACATTGCTTAGTTAAATTTAAAAAGAAAAGGCACTCTAACTCTTCTTGACCTCTGAGCAAAGTAACTGAGCTAAGAAAGTATTCGAAGTGTCACTGAGACAACAGCTCAGTATACTGAAGTAGCTGAGGTCCATCTCCCGAGGATAAGCCAAGATCTATCACGACGGACCGAGTTCACTTGATATCCTCGGAGTCAACTTTTACGCCTCAGTCTCATTAATCTTTCGCAGCAAATCCGACGCACAAACACACACGAGACGACTCGAAACATCCGAAATCGAAACAATGATTGATGATCGGACGCTAGACGCTGGATTCCTACGCACGCAATATTGCAAAATACGAGGACACGAACTTCGCGCAAGAAAGCTTGACAGCCATTCGAAAGAAAGCGCGTGAAATGACGCGCCGAAGACCAGATCACCCTTATCGCTGAGACATCGCGAGCCCTCCGAGAACAAAGTGAAAAACCTTGTAGGGCGATGGGTCGCCACCCTCATCTCCATGGTTACTCCCCACGTGGCAACGAGACCCACTTTATCACTCCTCAAGTAGGATAGAGAGATAATTAAGAATAGATGGACCAACTGGAGGGTGTCGGAGAGAACGAGGAAGTTGCCAGAGTTCGCTTTCGCAGCAACTGGAGGTGGCGAGAGGTTGTCTGTCAATCAAAAAACCACGAAGCAAATGAGGCGAGACGAGACTTCAACGCCCACAAGACCACGTCCACTTCCTCCATTTGTTTCAAAATCAAAGAAGATTCAGAAATTTCGGAAATGTATACATAAAAATACGCTTGATCCCAATTGACAAACGAAAGAACGGAATATCTAACGAGTTTCATGCAAAAGGTATAAAATTACCCTTCAAAATTACAATGTAGCTGTTGATTCGAGTTTCGTTCAATAAGTCCTTAGAAAATCCAAGGGATGGTGCTCGTAGTATCATAAGTGGTTTGTTTTTAGTAAGCATAATTACTCACTAGCTAGCTGTTAAAGTCTCAGTTAAATCACATGGTTTCATTTTTATTGTCGATTGAAGCAAAAAAACTTTCGTTTATTTAGAGAAATGGAAAAAAGTTAGTTTCGAGCGGTATTTAAAAAGCTTAACACCGAAAGAGATTACAGCTGAGTTGGATGAATCGTCATATATGTATGTAATTGTAATGTAGCTTAGATTGCTATTAATATTATACTCATGATGATGATTTGTGTTCTGCCATAGGGCAGGTCCTCACACTTCAGTCCACGCTTCTCTGTCTTGTGCCAACCTTTTCATCCTGTGGTAGCTCTTGTCTTTCTTGATCTCATTCGCCATCTGATATCGCTTACGTCCTCTCCCTTTCCATTCATTAACCGTTCCTTCTAGCGCATTCACCAACAGGCAATCCCTTCTCAACCAACGTCCCAACCAGCTTCTTTTCCTTCTTCTTATAATTCCTACCAGTGTTTTCTTTTATCCCACCCTTCTAAGCACCTGCTCACTGAAATCATTGTCAAACCTTTATCTGGATACGTGAAAATATGGTTATATTCATATAACATCTTACTTCCAAATATCTTTGATGTCTTTAACTCAGTATTATGATGAATTTAATAAACTTTTATCAAATAATTGTATATAATACTTGACGGAGCTCGTCACCAGTAATTGAATATTTTATTTTCATTATTTTATCATCGGATTTATTACTTTCATTGCTATCTTGATACTAGCCTACTCCGGGAACCATAATATTAGTATTTCATAATGTTCTTTTCCGGTTTATTTTATGAAAATTTACTTATAGTTGTTACATCTATGAAATAATGTATACCATGTTGATTGCTTTCTAGATGTGATTTAACCGGCTTTTCCTTGAAATTTGGTTGTCAGTAGGTTTCGCAGGTTTTTCACACCTTCTTGTGGGTGTTTTCTCGATATGGTTTGCTTCCTAAAAGCAAACTTAGGAAAACCTAGGTTTATAAACCGTAAAAGTAGTTATCTTCTGTGGACCTTTTTCAAGCTACGAAAATACGTATCTCTTATAAATCTCACACGACGAAGGGTTAATTGTGAGAAGAGACTTGGCCGTCTCAATCTCGCCTGAATAAAGTTGCATAATATGGTTTCAATTATTATTAATATTGTTTCTCAAGGATCTACACTAGTACAAAAATTTTATATTATAAGCCCGACGATAAATATATATAATAAAAATTGTCCAATTTTCCCATCTCCATGGACGCAGAAAAGAAGAGAAATGGAGAAGGAAGCGAAAGGCCTTCCGAATCGGGCCCTTTAAGGCTTTGACCCTTGGAGCCCCTGACTCCACTTTAAGGGAAAGAGAATAAAAAAGGGAGCGTCCTTCTCCTTCCCTCTCCATCGAACGGGGCACGGATAAATAACTCGACGCCCACTCAGTAAAAATGTACGGCAAAGGACATCCGGAAACGTCTCTTGCGGAGGAATGGAGTATTAGGGGCATTATCTGGGAAACGGTACAACTAAACGAGAGAATGCCCAGCAATGGCGCGGGTGAGCGATGGAATAGAATAAAGGAGAGGAATAGTCTGAACAGCATCCGGGATACGTCCGAATTTTGCGAATCGCGTGACGAAATTTAATTCCCTTTCCTAATTGATGAGGGCGTCAACTCCAATTAAATTCTCGTTTTCATTTGCATTTCTATATTAGCTTCCCGTCTCATGATTATTTATTCGGAAATAATTTGGCGCTGAAGCCGCGCTTGCTGAAGATGAATAGCGCAACTGAAGCTATTCCGAATAAAACTGTCCTTTGATGAGTAATTTCGGGAAATAAACCATAATTTCAAGACAATTTAAATTCAATTTCATTCGATCGTTACTCATCAGAATGAGTCGTACTCAAATTGAAGAAATCGCCATGATGGCCCCTTGATTAATTTATTGAACAAAGTTGACGATGCTAATTAAGTATAACCTACTTTCTAGGTTTACCAGAGGCATTCTTATACATATAGGGAAAGTATGCGTTTAACAATTTCTTTGACGAATGAATTAATAAAATATGAAATATACTTCATTTAAATGTTTACAGAGTACAAGTATTAACAATTTTACATTATAGGAACTCATGAGTAGCCTCACGTTGAGTGTAAGAATATCTTCGAAAGAAGTATGCATTATATGCTTGTGGTTTCTCACCCTGTAAAAACCAGCCCTTCAATCACATCCAACTCTTTTCTGGTAATAGGTACGTTTTAAAAGTCGCGAACACCCTGAATTAAAATGTTTCCTTAGAATAGAACTGCTTGAACATAAAAATCCTTTCAAACATGACAATCCCATGTTTTTCCCATAATCCTAAATGGATTAAATGATTTGAAAAAACAGTTTAATTTATACACTACTACATGAACACATACGACGCGCTTTTCGATGAATGGCATCATCATCAGCTAAAACACAAACTTTTGCAAGGTATGTTTAATCACCAGTTGGAGAAGTCCAAGTCCATGTATTGCGGTAGTGTATAAATTAAACTGTTAGTTCAGCGGAACAATTCCATTCCGTTATGGTATTCCACTTAGAGAAGGCCAAAAGTATCGACCTATAATCTATTTTTATACTGTATTTCGTAAAGTTGTCTCAAAGATTTTCATGAAACAATTGCCAACTTAAAGAGAAATATCACCCTTTCCATCGTATTCTGCTTGTGAAATACTAATTATATTTCTTCTCTTATACCTTAAATTTAAAATTTCTTAACTTTGGCGTCTCTGTGAACACTATAAAAATACATAAAATAACAACAAATAGTAATTTAAATGAGTTGAAAGATAAAAAGAAGAACGGAAAGATTCGGTGTAGGAGACCCGATCGCATTAATGAAATAGAAGCAGTCGCTCCACAGGTAGATGATTATTAACTTTCAACATTAAAATTTGTAGTAGAAGTAAAACTTCGTGATTTTTCTAACCAAATCCCCTTGCCTTTATTTTTCAATATTATGACAGCTTCCATAGATAACAAACGTAATTAATTAAAGACTTTAAAGTGATATTACTTGAAACTTATACACGCTTAACAAAAATTTTGTAGTAGAAGTTAAACTTGATGGTTTTTCTCAATAAAACTCCTGTCGCCCTTATTTTTCAATATAATAGTTGCTTCCTTAAATAATAAACGTAACTAACTGAAGGCTTTCAAATGATATTACTCAAAAGTTATTAAACTTAAAGATCGTAAAACGAGCCCTATTCGACAAGTTAATCCACTTAATAAGAGCAGTGTTTTAATTCCACTGCTCTTTGCGCAATACGGTGATTTATTTTATTGCATAATTTGCGAATAAAATTGTGGAACAACTTTTGTGCTGATAGTTGTAAGATTGATTGTGCCGCACGTTTGCAGTTGGATCGCTACCGCTAGGGGAAGGAAAGTTTGCAAAGTGACTGCCATGAGATACCAAGATTGCCTTCATGTAAATGATTCTTCGGGATGACGACCGATCCCAAACACGTTAACCACCACGCCTCCTGGTCACGACAAGATCGACTTTGCGAAGAAGGACGTGGAGGCATGAGGTCAAAAAGGAGCGACAAGCACCTCAAAGTGGAGGAAGATGAGCAAAAGGGGAGGGATGTATACACATGCGCACGTGGGACATGGTGGTGTAGCAACTTTGCTCCTATATACGATGATCCCTCCCCGAAGGCAAGTTGACGCGCACCCAGAAGTGACGGGTCCGGTCAAAATCGCATCCTTAAGCTCTCCCAGGGCGAAAATGAGAAATGATTGATGACGGGCGAGGAAGGATGCTGCGAGCGGAGTTTGCTAACGCGGAGAAAAATGCGAGGAGGGAGGAATTGGATCGCTCGATCCCGGGAAAAAACGAGGCAGTAAATTTTTCCTCGTCGTCTACCCAATAACCCCGTCGAATTGATTGGTAGGGAAGGGAATTCCGCAGAAGTCATAAGAGGTGTAACTGGCGTCGTTCGGGGAGAGCAAGAGGGAAGAATTTGTGCCGACACGGGGGAATATGCGGCGAAGGAGAGAATACCGAAAACGGATGTCCTTACGCTGCAAATTCTTGAAATACGATCTTCAAGGATGACTCTCGCAAATAATGATCTGCCTCGGAATTAAAAACGAAAATGTTTCGGAGTTCATAAGCCACTTTTTTAAAAGCTATACACGAAGCGTTCTTGTTATTAAAATAATGAAGGTGCACCATTTTCTAGGAAAAAAGGCTTCGATGACTAACAGATCCACGAGGGGGGCGATTACCCAACCCTCCCTCTTGGTGACTATGTACTATGTAGGTATAATAAATGATGACAAAGAAATGTCACGGGTAACGACGAATTGTTTGGTTTACGACGACTTCTGGTAAAAATTGACAATGAAAAGCTTCTTTTATGCCTATTGATTTTATAAATGATAATTTTTGTTGCAAATATAGTAGATTAAATTATGTACCATATGTAAATGATTTTTATAAGCATATTTGACACGCAGCTTAGCTGTGGAAAATCGCGCCTTGGATAACGACGGTGTTTGTCTTGAAAGGGATGAACGTCGTTACCAAGGTACTACTGTACCAGCAATTTCCCTAGAATTGGACAAGGAACTTGAAATAAACAGAATATGAAGTTTTTCCACGAACACCATAGACCTACTTCATTTCTTACGACAAAATGGTGTTTAAAAAGTAACTTCGACATGAGTTCATCAGGACATCGTCTTGAATGTTCCCCCGTTGGCATGTACGTCCCACCTTATGTAAATTTCTAGTTTCTCTTCTGGTTTTGATTGGACTTGGGACCAGGATTCTCCATTACACCAGCAAACCCCAGGGAAACTTTAAAAACATGCCTCCCCTATGATTTTGTCCTAATGGGGACATAGTTTCAATGAAAACTATTTCTGTTCTTGTAGTCAAATTTTACGCAAAATACAAGCGAGCGGGTATAATTTATTTTGAGTTTTAGATTTCTACTAATACAACCAGACAAAATCTAAACTGTTTGCCATAAGTTACTTCACCTAAGCTTCTTAGGATAAGATAATAAGTTTCAAGATGATCCATCAAAGGGAGCCACTCGAAGGCTTTACCAATGATTTAGGATGAATGTTAAAACGTCGAAATATCAGCGATCAAAACTGAGCCAGTGGAGTGATTAAAACTGAGTTAGTAGGCGTGATTACACATTAAGTTACCACGCTACAAATGAAGAAACAAACTACGATCACACAGGCGTTTTGAGAACATAATTATATTCCATAGAAACCTCTAATACAAATCAAAATCTTCCATAAAATAGGGACCCTTATGGCAGATAATTTGTATCAACAACCCAGGCACATAAAACTTAAAGCTTAAATATGCATAATTATAGGAATCGATTAAGGTTGCTAATTAAATGACATGTTAGTGAAGACACACCAGTAGAAGAAATTACGTTTACAAACGGAAAGACTGGGGTGAATTCGCTCATACCAAGATAAATTAAACAATTAATCCATTGACATAACAAATTAAGAATCTTTCAAACAGACATGATTAAATTCATTTCCTTTTTTCCGCGTAGTAATCAAAACAGAGGGACTTGTTTCGCTTGAATTATTTATAGAAAATCAATTATGTTAAGCACATAAACGCCATTCTTTATCCTGAATTAACGCTGACGTCAACTTCCCTTTATCTTATCGCATTCAAAGTAGTTAACGACCCTCTCTCCAACCGCAGAGCTTTCTCTCTGGATCTTCTCCAAAGGATAATCTCTTCCGTCTATCTCTTGTTATAACCACTATGCTAATGGGCGGATCTCTATAAGTAACACCATTAAATAAATATGGATTTTGAGGAGACGATAAACGGCGAGGATGTCATCCATTCATCCATAGCGAAACAGCATTAATTCAAGCAAGAATCCGACTGCCCTCAATATACTACCTTTAAACTACCCTTTGACTACCCTTCAATACACGAAACTTATTGTACACGAATAAACGTATTGTACCAATGCTGCATCATTACACAACATATGTACTAAAATTATTCTATTTATGTATGATATCTGTTCTGTACATGTATTCTATTTTTGTATGAGATTAATTCTTCTAATGTATCTACTAACACATATTGTACACGAATAAACTTATTGTTTGTACATACCAATACAGCATCATTACACACCTTACGTAGCTACTTGAATTATTCGACTTTTCTACGATATCTATTCTACACGTTTGAATTTTTATTCTACTTTTGGATGAATTTATTCTACTAATGTTTGAATTTTCATTTTATTTTTGTACGAATTTTATTTTAGTAATTTTGGAATATTTACTTCCTTTTTGTATGAAATTAATTCAATTTATATTTCAATATTATCTTTAGTATATTCATTTACTCTCTATTTACACTTTAAATGCATTCTATATGCGCTTAAATTACTATTTTCTGTAGAAGCGTAAGAAGGCATACGCCAGCGATTAACTTTATTTATGCTTTTTATTTATTATTACTAAAGAATACATTACTATTTAATTTACATTAGTCATATATTTAGTTTATATTTTTATTGAATACTAGAATACTCTTTCGACTACACGAATGGACTAGTGAATAGTGCACGTAGGATTTACGAGAAGCAAAGTTCACCGAGAGTTATCTTAAAATCCTAGGAGTATTCCTGAACAAATTGCATTAATTCTTCTAAAATAGGGAGGAGCTTCGGGTGTGCACGGGGAGAGATAGGTGACAAGTAAATTCACGGCCAATTTTCGTTCGGATTACGCGGGATTTCAGACTTAAGATTAAAGCAGATGGTTTGCATACTATGAAGCATGTTCAATTTACTGCCGGCAAAGCTTCCGAGGTTAAGGGATGTGTATTAAATTCCCTTGGCGGCTATGGAACAGCATTCAGACCAATTGCGTTGCGTGCGTCAACGCCGGAGAGAGAAATCAATGAATGCAAACATCCACGCCCACGCCGGGGTAGCGAAGTTAATAAGGAAGCTAATCTAAGGATATTACGCCGCAAAGCAATCGGCATGTAATATAATGGTTTAATTTCCGTGGAATGCTGCATTATTACTCGCTTCTGGCAGACGTCCTCAAATTCGTCTTCGAGGAAACTATCCAGATTAAGTCGTTCCAGGCCAAAATTGAAAAGAAAAGTTACGGAAATCTCATTTTCTTCACGACTGTGAGGTTATTAGATAATTTTGTACGTGATACGCTTTTATGTTGGCAAATATTTTCATCAAATAAGTTCCTTTCATTAAGTGATGGCGACCTCATTGCTATTAGAGAATTAGAAACATTGATATAACTTTAATAGACTATTAAAGATAAAAATCATCATAAGATTCACCGAAATATTATAACTGATGGATTGAGGCGAAAATAAACAAAAATTAATGGAATTGAACCAATTTTTGCTTAAATGACTGCTTCCCGGTTTATCGTTTTATTGACAAATTGATATGACCATTGCATGCGATAGCAGAATCATCTCGCATGCTCCTCACAAACATAGAATTTAGTAAAATGGTATTGCATATTTATTTCAATTTTACCTCACAAAAAAGTTAAATAAATTGTAAATAAACCGCTTAATACTCGTCTATAGTTAACAACCGCATAGCTTAAGAAAACCGTAAGAAAATTTCTATAGCGTGTCCTATTTTTTCGAAGTTATCCTTACATTGTGAGACAGTTCTCATATCTTACAGGATTGATGGAAAATCAACAAGTACCGAGAGATTCTAACTCAAAGAAGAAATAACAGTAAAGCAAGATAGTGAGACTGCAGCGAAGATCTATTCGTGCCCCATACCTTTAGAAATTCCTTCGGGGCTTCTTCACTGGGCTAGAAAACTGCTGGTCCTAACATACTGCCCTGAGGCACTCGTGAGATAAAATTAGAATCCTTTTTTCGCAGAGAACATCTTACAGCAGTCGTGTAATGATCGCATCTCGGTCACCGGAGGACTCTCGGAACGCTGTTGAACATCAATCCATCACACAGGAATGTCGAGAGGTACGTTAACGACTGCATAGGTTGAGGTCTCCAATACATAAGTCACTCAGGTGTTCTTGGGAGGAGGAATGGGGACAGAAAGAAAGGGAAGTGCGAACGGAGGGCAAAGGTCATGGGATGAGGAGGAAAAAAAGAGAAAGGCACTTCGTATAGGGGAAAACAAATGACCGTAGCCTTTGGAAGGGTCGGAGGGGCTGAACGGAAGAAGAAATATAGAGAAGAGACAGACGAATCGCAGCGAGGAGACATATGGAGGGCACGCATACACATAAACGAGTTCACGGAGATGAAAAGCTAGACCAGAAAGAATGCAAGGGATTGCAAAGACACTTAATAAAATACGTTTCAGCAAGAAAGAAGTTATAAAGGATGAAGAAAGATTGATCGATTGGATCTGTTCTAATCGTAGCACTGTTTCTTATCTCGTCACTGTATATGTATGTACTTTAAATACCATAGAAAAGGATAGAAAAGAATCAGTGTAGAAACGAAGACAAAAAGTCTCGTATTTTCGTATTTGTGGTCTTTATAACTGTAATTATTTGAAACCAGTCACCAACAAGGTATTGACATCTATATCCTTATGGAAATCCACATAAAAAGGTTAATCCAATTATTATAAATCTGTACTTTACGCTAAAATGAAGCAGAGCATATTCCTTTTTATGGTAGAATTCCATTTATTTGTATAAACGCATCACTGCTAGAGGAAAGATGAAGAATAAAAATGAGAGAACGTTAAATCTGATCCAAGGATTGGAGTAGTAGTATTGTTAAAAGTGCTTCAACAGCTTAGGTCATTTCGCACGTGGGCCCCCACTGGGAATCGAACCCGGAACCGCTTTCATTGGAGTCGAACGCGTTGCCCACTTGGCTATCGGGAGCCCAGTAAGAATTGGAAAAACGAATAGAGAACAAAGAATGCTCCGAGACTGAATAATGAAATGATCCGTTACCTCGTCTCATAGAGAGAAAATTTTCCTATACCATCATCCTTCATCTTCAAAGTGACTTAAGACGCAAACCCAACAATTATATATTGAGCTCTAGGAGGCAAATTTTACTGATCAGAAGAAAATATCATTTTATCGTAAGCCATACACAAGATCCTTTGCTCTCTATTACACCTCTTTCCCCCCTTATTCCATTGTTCAATTCCATTTGAAAATGTTACAGGATGCGAACATCTGATTGAGAAATGTTACAAGATTTTCTCCATTTAGAGCACCTTTTTCAAAAGCAGTAGAAACGCCACAATAAGATTCACCTCATTAACAAAAAAAATATTTGTGAGGCTTTCAATTACTTGCAACCTCAAGATTTCATTGGAAGATAGGTGGCAAGGATTTTATATATTTTACAGTTCACGAGTTCAATCTGAATATTAAAAAAAGAAATTATTTAATCTCGCCGATAAAATGGGACATATAAGGTTTTTCCAATTATTTATATCAGAATCTGTTCAATTATTTCGTATTCTGGCAGATTTATTTTCATAGATACGTTCCTGTTGATTACAACGTACACTTCAGTATTATAATTATCATTCGTCGAGTTAGATGGAACAGATTTCTCCGCTACAATACAGCTGTTTTATAGAATGAAAAGATGCGTTGTATTTTTTCCACAACAATTCACCAAGTAGAACGCAAGTACTTCATGCACCAAGTACAATAAGTACTTCATTCTACATGATTGAGTTCCAAAAGACCTTAGCTATTACTGTGAATTTATACAGCAGTTTTGCTAAAATACGGTTATCGTTAAAGGATGATGGAAGTATACACTGAGATTTAAAAATTTTCTGGTTTTCTTCAAAATATTTTTCCTGCATTTGATTATTGTTGTCTTGTTTATGATGACTTAACGGGGATAATATATAGGACAGAACTCAAACTGCTACGACTTCTTAACTATTGTGCTAGATTGTTTTTACCCTTTGTAAAGCTGATCATGTTTCTAACTCTCGTTGCAAATTGTCGTGGCTAATTCCAAACATAAGAAGGAAGTTCAAGCTTGGATTTTTTCTATTCTTGATGATTAAAAACTTCGAGCCCAGCTACATCTGTGACCTTTTTACTTACAAAAGGCAGCCACCTACCAGACCAACTCGTAGCTGTCCCGAATATAGCTAATATACCCTACACCGCGACCAAATATATTTTAAAATTCCTTCCAGATCGCTGGTTCTCAATTCTGGAACTCTCTACCTGACTGTGTCAAATATTCAAGCTCTGTGCGAGCATTTAAAGAAAAATTATTTAAACATCTTTTAACGGCAAATGTTTAAAAAATTGTTTTGTTTTGTATTTCACGCTCATGTTTGTATCCCCTTCTGTATTTTATATGGATGTCTATTGCTGCTGAACAATGTTTTATTATTTTTTTCTTTTGTACTATCTTTGCATTTTTTGCATTTATTTCACTGCATGGGAAGATCCTAGACCAAATTAAAAATTATTATTTTATTAAAAGAAACGGCTGTGCTTGGCAACAACGTCGGTCGATCACGGAAATGCTCCAATTATCAATATTTAGACAATCAATTAATGGATTTCATTACTGGATCGTAGTCAATAATACTTTTGATGGCGGAATCCATCTAGATACGACCCAGAAAGCTCCTAATAACAAAGTTTTGATAAACCCTTTTCCAGAGGCAAAGCCTCTCTTCAAATGCCCTCAGCCGCATCGAATCCGATTAGCATTGGTGACAGATAAACTGAGGAAAGTGGCGGAGGTGGATGATCAAAAGAATCTGAAATAATACTCGGAATCGGGAGGGAAAGGAGGCAACAAAAAGATGTGCGCCAAAGTGAATATTCCGCCAGATGCAAATGAGACAGTCGATAACGCCGCAAGAGAAGCTAGACAGACGTCGGGAGCGAATCCCGGCACGAATAATTAATGGCGTCACATGCTCATTTCACCTCCAAAAAAATTTCAACCTTCACCGGCGCCATACTTTTTACGTCCCTTCTCTTTCTAGACGGTTAAACTTTCTCGCACGGATTCGCAGAGCCACATTAAACGGCGAACTGCTGATATAGTAATCCTGAAGGCATTCATTGGGAAGTCGACTCAGGAGCGAATGAAGGAAAAAGCTGAAGAACCTGAAAGGGCTGATGCTTCCCTCGATACGTTTCCGGCGATAGCTTCATAGCGAACCCGCGTTTGGAAGAAACTTTCTGCAGGAAAAAAACGAAATGTAACGCCGGGCATGGAAAAAGAGCAGGGAAAAATGACATGGGAGGGAAAGGCCCTATTTCTCCGCCTTGGAGACATGCTTAAAGAAACTCATTATTCACACTTTCGACCCGAGAATAATTATTCATTATTATCGGAGCAGACGTCTAGGAAGAGCCTCGGGAAATGCTAAGACTGAATCGGGAATGCGATATCGGATGAAGAGCAGAAAAAAGGAGGAGGGAATCGAACTGGATCGTGAAGAGCCACTGGAAAGAAGACTAGAGCTGGAATATTCGAACGACTTTCGAATTAAGTCTTCGTTGGGATTCCGAAATACCTTCACGTACTTCTCAAGTGCCCAATAATGCCACCATGTACTTTGGAAGAGGATTAATGCATAAACTCATGAATGTTAGAGAGGACGTTGAAAATCGCTAAGTTCAAAATAAACGCTTTTGAGGTATATTTTGGGGTGTATAAATTAAAGAATTATCGAGCGGGATTATAGTTACCTACTGACGCATTTGTAAACGCATAATTAGTATATCATTAACTTCATACTATCAGCTGTATTAAACCCACACTAAAAAATCAAAAACACATTATTGTTTCGGTAAATTCACATTAGAAATAGCCGCAGATTCTTTTAAACAAGCCTTTAATTGGGAGGGGAAAACTCTTTCCCTTTTCGGGACCAATCACCCGGCTCTCAATGTGATTGTAATACATAGCTTTTTAATTGGGCCGGGAAAGGGTTATATGGAGTAGGTGACTTTAAAGTCTCAATTTCATCCAAAATAGAGACCTTATCAATTTATTTGCTTAAATAACTCTGGATTTAAAAAATGCTGTAATTTATAGCATTTTTAGTTCCTACGAGCTCGTTATGCACGACAAGAATTTTTCATAGACATTATTTGGTTAAGCTCTAGGGTTCCAGTTGAACATTTTGTTTCTATGGAACCATACATAGATTTTGGGTAAGTCTTAGTAAGGATTCGGGTACTCATGGTTTGGTTTTCGTCTATATCAACAACTATACCCTCCGAGCTCTCTCTCTCGGCGAGTGGCAGTGGGGGAAGTTCGGGGAATCCGTTATCGGCTTTGGGGATAATAGTCTTTTAATCAAATTACATCTTTCAGCGACCTATATGAATGAGGCACGAAGTATTTTCTCGAGCCTTTAAAAGTAAATGTATGTAAAACACTTACCTCCGGCTACTTTTCTTCTTATATTAACACAAAACTTGGTGTTATATTATTCATAGCTAAACTCCAAAGAAAGAACGGACATGAAGAATTTCGGACAGGACTGGAATTCTTACCACTTTCAAAGCGGATGCTTTAACCAATTAAGCTAACAAACCATTCACATATGCCGTTTAAAGAGGCTTTGCCAGCAAAGTAGTTCGTCTGATTGCGTGGCATCGTCCGCGGTCATCGTCCTCATTGAGGATCAAGGAATTTTTTTTCGTGTCCATATTTCCTTAGGAATTTTTCTAGAAATACGTCTTTACATGCAAAGTCACTTTCAACCCTTTTTCTTAGCGCCTACATTTTACTTATATAGTGGCATTCAGAATATCCAGAAATATTCAAATGAATAATACTTTTCATATATATATATAAGCAAATGCTGCATTTTTAGCCCGTGCTTCATTACGGGACAAACAACCCTACAATTATCGCTAGGGTACTCATTAGGAATTGGTAATGCCTATAGTATAATATATATCTGAAAACAAAATACTCTACTAATATTGCACATTTAGTCGAGAATTTTTTTTGCCACTTCCCCCTTCGTTTTATACTCTAGAGTTTACGCTAACGTATGTATACGGCTTCATCAGAGAACGCCAATTACAAAAATTCCGAAAAATAACCGACGCAACACCGCATCTGATCCTGCAGAAGAAAGAAATATCCCTCCAACATTCCAATTTTCCACGGCGAGGCTTGGAGTAGAATATTCTATGCCACCGTTTGAATTTCACGCCACACTACCTAGTTATTACCCTAAAAAATATGGCCGAGGGTCGTTCACACCGAAAAAATGAAACGGTTTCTTCATTTTTTCGCGGGTGGTGTCATTTACTTGCGACTAAAACGCGGTTTTCCTTCTTTAGAGGAAGATACGCTACTTCCCTAAAGGCTAAGGGAGTGAAAGGGTGATTGTCACCCACGTTACGAAAATATGCACACAGTCTTCAACGGCGCACTCAAGAAAGGAGTGTACGGCTGAAATATCTCTGGAGTCGGAGTTCCTGGGAATGGGTGACCGCCCAGAGTTGGTTGTCGCATCTACGAACGGCAAACCAGAAAAATTACTTTTGAAAATTTTGGAAAGGTCTAGAAAAATTGCCACTCTCATCGCTCGAAAGAGAAAATGAGGATATCAGCCATCTTCCAAAACTCAAAAAAGGAGGTGGCATGGAAATGAAACGGCTCTTGAATTCCGAACGTTGAGCTGAATACATTACATTAACGCCAAAAAGTATGACACAATACTAACAACGATATTCATTTCGACCGACTTAGAGGTTATGTTGATCCCATCTTGTAATGATAAGGCCAAATGATATCGCAGATGAAACCGTATATGAGTTATCATTACCGCGCCATATATAAATCAAAGCATCCACGAAGTATGCTGGATCGCAATATTATACCGGTGGCATTGATTTCCAAAAAGTTATAAACATTTTCATGGAAATTCAATTAAATAGATATTTTATTTCCCGTATACCCGATTTATTCGGGTATATGGGAAATAAAATATCTATGAAATTCGGATATATGGGAAATATCTATGAAATTCGGGTATATGGGAAATAAAATATATGAAAGTAATATGTGATTTAATTAAAAAGACGTTCTTTTCGTAATTTCAGTAGACTTTGTTTTAAATTTTCATTCCTTTATTAGTTTATTAAATTCCACGACAGATATTTATTTTACATTGGAAAGTTATTGGGACCCTCTAGCAAAATAATTTTTATATATGAATAATTGTAAATTATATATACGTTAACTTTTATTTAATTAATTCCCAGTTGCGTTTCCTGGATCTGATCTCATTTTCTAAATATAAAATGAAATCTGCAATAAATTGTATCAAGTGGAAAACATTTCCATTCATTCATATCGTAAATTTTTTTAGATTGTACCGATTGGAATAACAAATTTATTGCTGAACTTAATATTATTCCCGAAATCGTTCCAATTAGATTTTACAAGCTTCTTTTTTGTTTTAATTAAGACAGCCTTGGCACTTCTTCTCAATAACCTACATACATAAGAAAAATTTACAATTTCCACGATTGGTAAGTTCCCAACATTTTCTCTGATATTTACACACTTTTATAATATCTAAAAATTTATGCATAAGAAAATGATTTTGTGTCATACGTGCTTCATATATTTATAAAGTTATAAGCAGACAATGGGTCCATGTGCCCACAACTGGAGGACTGCTATCAAATGAAATAGAAGTCACAAAAAGTGAAATAGGTAAAAATTTAAAAGTATTTCAAAATTGTAGTAGGTATATTATTTTGAAATTAGAAAATCCAGAGGGCATTTTTGAGGCATATCAAAATCTGTGTATGTTTTTATTTCCAAGGACACGCAAGTAAGAGGTTTACGCCATATCAATGGGTAAGACGGCGTCAATGTGACTAGGGGAGAAAGGTAGCGCCTTCCTCTATGCGATACCCCCTTGAGGCATATCACACCACCCTGTCCACCCCAAGCGTTTCAGATGGCAGAGATGGGAATTCTTAAAAAAATGCTCCTCTCGCGAAATAAATTCCAGGCTCGCAAATTATTTCGGGACGAGGGAAGACCTCAAAAATAAACCAGCGAAGTACTCGGGGTCTATAAAATTTTTAAAGCTTGGCTTTAGCATAAATGAGTGCAGAAATTTCTAAAGAAAGGGTTCGTTGAACTTGAGGCGAATGAAGAAACGGGGCTTTCACACGACGCTCCTAAAGACGCTATGGATTCCCGCGAAGACCTCGTTCGTGATATGATGTTGGATCCCCAGATATACCGATGTAATGAGAAAGGTCCTTCATCCTTCAATTAACGGAGTAAATGTAAATAATTACGAGGATTATTTCATGAAATAACGGTGGACCCGTTTAATCGAAAAGTACTCGGAATCAGCATTTTTCACATATTCAAAGAACATAACGCAATATAAACTCCTCTTTCACACTGTGTAAATAAGCTATAAAAACGCATGGTTTACATGCTTGATTTCAGCTGTCTAAATTGTCGAATAAGTTTACTATGGCAGACGTTTTCGACAACTAAGGTTGCTTCGCATTTGAGCCCTACCGGGAATCGAACCTGGAACTGCTTTTACGGAAGTAGAATGGCCAACATGGCTATTTGGAGGTCCGCCACTAAGCTTAAAAGTCAGAGCAACCTCCCAGAAAGTGGGAGACCTGGGTTCGAATCCAGGCTACGGCATACTTTTCCCCTCCATATCTTCATCTTAAATGGGGAGTTAGTAGTACATATTCCCATTCAAGGAACAGTAGGTAAAAAAGCTCCTCTGAGAGCCAGAATATGAACATATTTCCCTTGACATGATGCCAGCTTTTGTTTTCAAATTAACGTAATTTCCTAAATTATATTTTATAACATACATTTACTTCTCAGAGACCTTGTTATCGAAAGAAAAAAACGAGGAAATGTACGAAAAATTGCCGAGCCCCGCATGAGATAAATTTCTGAGCGCAATCGATCACAAAAATCAAGTTCAGGATCGTCGAAGGATTCGAAACGGAACATTAAAGTCTCTGTGAGGCATCGGGGAATCTTCTTTCTCGTGGCTGCCATAGGTCCAAAACGAAAACAAAGCCTAAAGAGAATCTCTCCTTCTGGGAAATAATCTTATTTAATCTATCAATCATCCTGCAGCCATCCCACGCCGTCTGCGCCCATCCTTTTTTATTTCATCTTTTCGGAGCACGTTCTCGAGAAGAAACGCCCTCTCACACACTCCCTCCCCCTCCTCAAGAACCTCTCTTTCTTTCACGTTTTTCCTTTCCCTCCTCAACCCTTACCTCCCGTCTCAATTTCACCTCAAGACAACTGGCATCTTCCCACGATCCTCCCTCTCCCCACGCCCTTGTTTTTTCCATGTCATCCTTTCTCCTCGTCCTTCCCAACGAATGCCTCCGTGCGCTCAACCAGAAGGGGTTACCGTTGTCTCGTTTCAGCCAGGATTTTTCGTGGGGCGTTTCATAAGTTGACCGAGACGGTTTTCTGGGAAAGTTTTTTATCTCGAGGAAGAAGGGCGCGATTCCCGTCGCCGCGATCGCTCGACTCGTTTTCTTTTTTTTAACCGAGGAAGATTATTGGGGACGAGGATGAAGAATTACGAGGAAAAAACTAAACTCGATTGACTTTACGTAAGTGCCTGAAATATTAAAAATTTTCATCTCTTTCCCTCTCATCCATGAATTACCATTTCGGGAAGGAAAACATAATCTGACCGTAAAACTAATTTCGTAAATTAAATATGAACGTGAAGGCATTGTTAATAATAATATAATAGAGTTGCCATATACATAACTTGTATAATGCTTGACCTAAACAGGGTTTCCGGAGAGCCATGTGGGTATCGCATTCTACATCGGTGGAAGCGGTCCCGGGTTCGATTCCCAGTGGGGGCTCATGTGCAAAATGACCTTAGGACTTTTAGCAATACTACTACTTGACCTAGACTCTTTTAATTCTTTATTTTTCTTTACTCATCTTCATGACACAAATTTAAAAATCATACGATTTAACAAACATAAAAAGGCCGTCAAGAATTATAACCTTAATGCAAAATTCCCACGGTAATATATACAATCGAATTAAAGAAATACCTAAAATTGTAGGTAATTGAAAAACGCAACAAAGAAAATTCAGCATTAGGAATAGAAATAAACGGATGGAATGGAGCATATTAGACTAACACGCGGAAATGTGGAAAATGATAACCAAATAACAACAGAAAAATTTAGAAGAAAAAGTGAAATTGCGAATTATTAGAGGAACATCATTGAATAGAATAATATAAAGGCATACAGGTATAGAATTAAAAAATGACGAGACAGAAAAAGCTAATAAGACGATCCTAAAAGAATTGGCGATAACAGAGAAGTAAGAAACTGGAATTCCTTCATCTATAGGCTGCACATAAGGATATCTATAATTAGAGGAACCGTGAAGGAAAATACAATTAATCTCGAAGGAGAGATTAAGAAAATTACGTGAATTAGAAGTAGGATTAGACAAGCTTCATTCTTTCCGGATTTCAAGGACTGAAATCAGAGGATTTTCAACTCCTTTCCGAATCCAATGAATGTTCCACCGGCTGCATACGATTGAGGGGCGAAAGAAGCTACTAAAATTAAGCATGCTTCCAAGACACAGAATGAGTTGAATTCGAGTCGTGTAATAGACTTTCAAATCTCCTACGAGAATTTACAAGGGCACCTTTACGACTGTGACAAACGAATCTTAATCATACGCCTAAGGATAGACTCCTTTTAAAAAAATAAGGACTAATATATTCTGGTTTTGACTAACTTCCTAGTTTCTCAGCGGACGAGTTTTTAATCAGCCTAAAATCATCGATTTAGAACTTTGAATAACTACTAAGACATCGGGTACATACAGTAACGACAGCCAAGGTGTAATAGTTATCGGTAACAGCGTAAAAACAGCAAAGAATTGATCCCGAATATAACATTAAATTGATGTCATATTCACGAAAAGGAAATAAATTTTCGAAAGAAAAAATGGAGATGAAAAATCATTAGATTTTTGCCAAATTATCGTTAATTACAAGGCTGGCAGCCACACACAATAACCACTACATTACGCCTGACGCTACTGTATGTACCCAATGTCTTAGCAATTATTCCGAAATCGATGATTTTATAGACATTGGTAGACGCCGTCACTTTGCGGAATTCTATCAAGTGGGAATAGAAAACACTGTGTGAACTGCTGATGACTATTTATTAGCTGAAACAAATTATGTTAAGGAAATTGTGGAAGCTTTACAGTGTTTTTAAAAATCTACGGAGGTGGCCGTGATATTGTGGAAATTCATGATATTACACAGATATGAATTGCAGTGAAAAAAGTATAAGTAAGTAATCTTAAGTATATCTGTGTAATATAAAGTGTTTTTATTCCTACTTGATGATTTTTACTGATTCTTGTACTCATTTTGATGACAAAACTTGGAAGTTATACGTAATACTGGGACACATCGGTACTTATTTTTGCCAAAGAAACCCTTAAGTCTATCATTAAGATCCGTTTGACGCAGTGGTAAAGGTTCCATTATTACAGGAGATCCTGTGCCATTAGTTTCTGTATTCATCCAACTAAAAGAAAAAGAAATAAATACGGCTGGAATTGAGACAGCATAAGGTGTATCCAGTTAAAGTATTCTATCGAATTATATGGAGGAAAAACAACAAAATGACAATACAAATTACAGAAATAAATCGAAAATGTAAATACAGCAATATTTTTCATACATCGAAAACTTCTGACTCAAATTTGTTTGGCAGCATTATTCATATTTAGTGATGGATTCTCATCAGCTCTTAAGTGATGGGATTCTATTCAAACGGAAAATATGGAGATGTATGAAAAGAAGAAAAGCGTCATCGATTTTCCTCGCCCAGAAATTTAATGAGTTCCTAAAACTCCAGAACATTGATATTTATACCCAAAAGACTCCAGCCTCATTAAGGGAAATGATAATCCACAGTGACATTCTTAAGCAGGACCTTTCTAAATATACCCCTAATGAAGCAAAAATTAAAAGGGACCAACAAGAACAAAATAATGACTGAGAATAATAACGAAATAATGTATATTTATCAGTCCCAAGCGATACGTACTTTTTCGGAATGAAAATAATGATGGTCCAACTTTTCAGGGGCCACGAAATAAATATCAATTCCAATTTCTTTAAAAATAATACATTTCTGTGACTAATTTAATTTAACTAAATTATTTGAGCTAAAACCTGCTCATGCGTGTGAAAGTATAAAAATAGGTTTAATTTTTATTAGGCATATATTTTTTTTCAAGGCATAATTGAGAAATAATTGATCAGTTAGAATTATAACAACATTCTAGAATGGTAACTGAAAAATGAGAAGAAATTGTAATTTACACTGATTTTATTTCGTCTAATAAACAAAACGGACTTTTACTTTCAGGCTCTTTAATAGCGATTTCCACATTTCCACTTATTAACATAATATATTCCCCCAAACTACGCCCACATCTACGACTAAATATATTCTAGATAAGTCCAACTTATCCGCATTTAACTTAAGCCGCATAGATTAGACCAAAATTGATATCGGGCCACAGATAATGAAATTTCTAAAAAAATTATTAAACTCTATGAAATATATTATATGATTTTAATTAAATAAATAAGAATTTAAAATTGGTAATACGAATACATTATTAATGTGATATTTTTTCCAATAACAAGCACGTTGCAATTTCGAATTAAATTAATTTTACCATTTTTATTATTACGTCTAATTACTATTCATGAATTGTCCCTTTAAGAATCTACTTTTGAATAAGGCGTTTCGTTGTAAAGTTTTAAATAGTTGCCAATTTCCATGAATAATTAAATTTTTAGTATGTAGCCTAGACCTGTTCTACACTTTGAGAAAATTTGGAAGGCAATTCAAAGATATTACCGAAACAATCTCCTTTAAATTGGCTAACTATCATAAATCCTTTGAAACTGGAGAGTTTAAACAAATAAAGCAATGTTTCTTTTACGCCTTCCACACATTTACATGCATGGCCAGTCGTAAAGTTCCCTAAACATCAAATATATAAGCGGAAAGGCGCAGATGTATGCATGTATGCCGAAGCCCCTGCTTTAAGAAACGCTTTGCTAAACCGAGCTCACGGAGAGAAAAACGCAACTTTCCCGGTCCTCCCGAACTTATCACCCATAAAAATCCAAACGTTTTCGGCGACGCAGAAAGATTCGGAGCGAAAAGAGGAAACATTCTCCGATTTCGCGAACGTTTCTTTTTTTAAAGGCTCGCCTCACCCACTTGGCATCTCCAGATCAAGAGTCGTAAATAACTGGAGAGGAGGAAATACCTTATAATAGATGGGCGGGAGATAAATCAATCCCACGCTACCGAAAATGGAACTGATATCTTGGGAAAAATCAAATGATGCGATACATTTCCACTCCTCCCTCTCACGTTTCTAAAAAAAACACGGCATGTGTATGGGTGCGTGAAGGAAAGCGTGTGGGTGCTCGGGTCCGAAGCACACGCAGATAGACGCTTCGGAGGCATACGTTTTACGGGGCTTATCTTCATTTTTTTTACGACAATGGCAACGGGGTAGGCTAGGGGCTGCGGCATGACATTGCAAGGGGTTCGGAAGACAAATGGCGAATGAAAGTGGAGAAAGGGGAAAAATCCTAGGGACAAATGACGATCGACGATACTGTGACGGTTGAAAAGATCGCGTAGCTTTAAGAGGGAGGAGGTTAACGGTGGACGCGAAATTATGGTGGCACTTTTATGGAACTGTTTTCCAGTCCTAAGTGAAATAACAAACGAAGCTACAGCGAGTTAACGCGAGCGAAGACAAACTGCAAGTGGAGATTGCAGCGGGCGCTCAAATGAAAAGAACCCTCATAATTCAGAGGGGCAAAAACAAATGAGAGGCCTCTATATAAACTTAACTAGACGTTACCTAAGCAATGGCGCAACAATTCGCGTTATTACGCGTGGAGTGCAAAAGAGAGTATTCAGAAACTGCGGACTTCACTCTGTTTCCTGCGAAAATGAGAATTCGTTCGAATGAAAATACGCGCGAAACGCCTGCAGCGGAGTAAAATGAAGGAGCGAGGGATTGAATAAACAAATCTCATTGCATTAGTAACAGGAATGCAGTTATTTGCAACCTGGAATGTGTTTTCATTTCACTCCATTCGGAAAAGAGTAAGCATTTACGTTTCAAATTAGGTACTTTACGTTTCCGGTTCACGGATATTTTACCCAAGAGACGCTTGTTCCTGAGATATTTCGCCCAATACTATTCACCAACGGATTTTTACCCAAGAGTTGGTTCAAGCAAGTGCCGTAGTGGCGGAGGGGTAAGCATGCTAGTGCTCCAATCTTAAGGTGCCGGGTTTCGGCTGACCAGATTTTCCTCGTCATGTATTTACCCTATTAGGTTGGCAGCATGAAGGGTATCCGGTCGTAAATAACAGCGCCAAAATCAACATCACCAAACGTTAGCGAACGCATAGGTCATGGGAATAATATTAAGAAGAATTAGTTTACGTAAGTTCTGTTTTACGAAGGTATTTCTCACCCAATGGATATTATATATATGGATGAAGGTCAAATTTAAACTTAACACAAATAGCCGTGAGGCAGGAAGCCAAAGGAAAATGGACCTTATAAATATGGTAGTTTAGTGGTTAGACCATCAAAATACTATTTAAAAGCTGGGTTCGAGTCACACTCATGCCGATTTTTTTACTCCTCTATCTCCTTTGGCGTAATATCTCTGGGTACAGTAATTGAGCGAGACGTCTCTTAGGTGAAAAACCTTCGAAACATTGTTTCCTTTTCTACCATTAATTTATCTGACAAGAAAACTTATATATTATTCGATTATGGCCAAGTTTTCATTATTAATTGCAGTGAATAACTCGCGAAATAATACGTGACGTAGTTCTTTATTAGCTACCAGCAGCGTTATAACTGAATTCCTACTGTTTCTCTAGAAATCTAGGCATTAAATACGAGGAAAGGGGAATTTTTGGAGCGATGTCAATAGTGTCAGTATTTAGCAACGCATGAGTATTAATTTCAGAGTGATGAATTCTAAATACTAAAATGGAACTATCCAAAAATATGTGATCTTACGCAAGAAATGTTACTTTCAAAGCGGTGTTGTAGATATTTTCTCAATACTACTCTTCTCTAAAGTTTTTCCTCTTAGAAATCGTATGAAATTTTAGAAGCGCCAAAAAAGGTTAGAATGACAGAGAGATATAGAATATTTCCAGCAACAGCTGACAAATGAAACACGAAAAATAAATTTTTAAGTAGACCTCTCGAGCGGTAATAAATAACGAAGGTGATATTTGTTTACATGTGATTATGGAATTTTTTGTTTAGTTAATAGGTAAGCTACCATTCTGTAATAAGAGGATCATAGTGTGATGTAACAGATACCATTAGGCTATTTTAACCAACGTTTTTACGTACATTCACACAAATTAAGCGAATTTGGTGTTGATAACTGGGAGAACCAGCAGAAATATATTAGCTATATAGACTAATACAGCGATCAAAAAAGAATTTTACCGACGAAAAACCATATCGGTGCATTTCTGTGATCATTATGTAACTCACTAGGGTAGCGATATACAAAGGGAACGAAAGGAGAGAATAGCAACAAAAATTAACGTTCGGTATAACCAAGCACATACCTTCTGCCACACGAAAAGAAACCCGCTTGTGTATAATTATGGACGTAAATATAAATTAAAATCGTCCGAGAAAGCGTCAACTAGAATCCTTCAAGGTGGTCCTGTGACCTTACATCCACTTCCAATTCACAATACCTTCCCGAAATTATTTCTCAATAGAAATTAATTGGAAAACAAAATGGGAAGCCCCGACGCGATCAATTATCTTCCTATCGATATCCCGAATTTTTTCTCCATTTATCCCCGAACGGTTTCGGTCCGCTCGCATTTCCCTCGCGCAAATTAGTTGCGAGGTAATTTAGTAGGCGTTGTGTACGGAGTTAGCCGAGGGTCGGCCGCACCAATTTATCCGCTCGGAGGAGAAAGTGAATGAAGAGAAAGGCGGAGAGAGAGGGACAATCCGCAAAAGAACCGATCCGGATTTAAGAGGAGAGCGGGGATATTAAGCGAGGAAGAGTTAGGGGAAGGAAAAAAGGCGGCGTGTAATGACCCCTAAGGGAACTTGAATAAGGGAAACACATGGAGGGGGATGAAATGAATGCGGTGCGGGGGATAAGCCGTGTGAGAGGGATCGATAGCGGAGGGGAAAACACGGGATCGGTACAAGGGCCTGGGAAATGAGCGGGGACTCGGCCAACGCCAGACGTGATTAGAAGCCAATGTCAGGAAATGGGTTACGCGAGGTAGTTAAGAAGCTGACTTTTGTGCGGAAAAACGGGTTTTGGGCTATGACGCAACCCGGATGACCTCGAGGTGAAAGTGAGGAAGAGGTGAGGGATGGGAAAGATGAATATTCCCTAACTCCGTTTTGAAGGTTCGGAGTCGCCTAAATAATTACCTCTCTCAAACGCGAAACACAAGATGAATAATGATAATGATACGCAGCGGCTTTATTAGGGCGAGATTACGGTCTTTTACTACGAATCCTTCAAAAATAAAATCGATGAGAAAGATCGCTTGGAAAAAGTACACATATGAAAACTACTTTGCGGACTTAAGCCCCTCGCTGACAATTTTTGAACTTGGAAAAAGCATATTTTTTATTTGTAAATTTTTGTGATTACACCTGTACCTTACTAAGAACGGAGAGAAAGTTTTTTCCTTTTGGAAAGCTATTTAATATAATATTTCACTTCTTTATTTCCTTACATTTTAACCTGTTTACGGTATATCCACATGTTGAATAAAATAGAGACGTAAAAACAGAACGCAGATAAAATAAAGCATGTCAGACAAACTTAATACTTTTGACAGCAGAACTGGCACATCTTTTGAAAGTAATAATGATGAAAAAAGCAGAGAATTCTATATATGAGATATCAAGGGTGTGACAGGATTTTAAACCACTCTTCTCTACAAGATACTTCGGATGTGTCAGGGAAGTGGTTAAAAAAATTAACTTGCACTAATGAAAAAATACACCACAGCAGGAAAACACCCTTGAGAAGTGGAGCGGTAAAAAATCTGCGAAAACTACTTATAGTTAGCCGAGATTTAAGGAATAAGCCAATTAAATCAGGTGAGAAAGGCACACAAAAATAATACATATACATTTTTACATAAATTAAACAATCAGAAATAAATTGACAAGAAATAAACAAAAAGAGCGTTACGAAATAGAAATAATTTGGTTGCAAGATAGCTCGGTAGAAAAATAGCAAGAAAGAAAGATTAAGTAATGGAAATTAAAGAGTTTATCAGTGGTAGCCGGCCTTGTCAATGTTAACTGAATCGTCACTCTAAAAAGAACAGGATTACTTAATAAGAGATAAAAGTTTTCGTCGCGACTTAACGTACGCTAAGGCAATGTTTCAATGCCATTATGCTTCGCAATTAATTTGAATTGATACATGAAACAATGAAACATCTTACAAGCGAATCACCCATGGGGTGGCTTTTTTTGGCTTTGGCTAAAGCAAGTCGAAGATGCAAGCAATATTTCGAATCGAATTAAGTAAGGAGAATCAATTATTAACTCACATATTATAGCAATTTGTACCAATTAGAAATCAATTGTGAATAAAGATTCTTTCAGATCAAAAGAAGAATTTCAGGTAATTAAAAGGCGTCACCCCCGTTTTGATGCTAGCCAGAGGATGTAGAAACTTAAGCGAATGGATGAAACTGAACATAAACTTCATTGCGTACGTCAAACATTCATACTAATATAGCATAATTATAATACCGGTAAATATTCATAGAAATACCTATTAGAATTAATTTTTATAACACTACTCACCATTAAGTCCCCAACTATAACGCAGTAGCGACGATTACTCATTACCGAGTGACCAGATGAATCATCAAGAAAACAATAGCTTCTTACCTGTAAGAAAAAGAGAAAATAATTATAAAACATCATAGGAATCGTTTTCCTCAGTAAATGAGAGACAAAACTACTTTTACAACTATGGGGTCTTCACATTACTCCAAAAGTGAATTCCATAAAGAATAATTGTGACTTTTTCTTCACTAACTTAGACAAGGAATAGTTTTGAATAACAAAAACTTAACAATACTGAGGAGCATTTGTACAACTATAAGTTATTAAACCCATGTTCAATAAATCAAACACAGTAATGAATTATATAATAATTTATTAAAAACTTATATCGTTGATAAAACTTCTATCGTTACATTATAACTGTAGCAACCCTTTTTGTTTTTGGACTAACTAGAATGACCTAAATGCACGGATAAAGTAGATCTATACTTGAAATTAAGAAGAAAGCAATGCAGATAATTCCGTCAAGATAAAACAAACAAACCTATCTGGGTGGGAATCGCCATTGAGCAACTGAAATTTCCGAGAATCACAGAAATTTTCCAGTAAATAAGCGCAAAATAGACAGGAAGATCTATTTTCGAGTCTCGACTCAAAAAAATAGGATAGAGCAACTCTGGCCCTTTATTTCCGCCCAACACGATACACTGAAGGGTCGAGATAACGCATCCAAGTTTAGGAGGAAAAACAGTCTTCAATTCTCACTAGTTGCGCGGCCCGGGATGGCAGATAAGAAAAATCCATTACGGAATTCACGCTTCCGTTCGAAAGTAGGGAAGATTACCGGACGAAAATGATTCGACGAAATGAAACAAAGCAGGAACGGGTGTGAGAATCATGAAAACACTCACAGCAAATGATACTCAATTTCTGAGGTGAGTGGGAAGAAATTTCGCAACGTGGATTTTGTTAAGCAACTCAGAATCGTCAGGGAACATCGCAACAATTCGGGAATCCGCAGCATAAAATCTGCGTCATTGTACAAGAAAATTATCCATAAAACTAAAAATAATCCCAAGGATTGAGTTATTAGCAATATTTTTCCAAGGCTACTACCACAGCTAAAGATTATTTTACCTTATTTGCTCAGTAATTTATTTTACGCCCGCGTCTTACGCCGCGAAGGAAAAACAAATTCCACAATTGTTTGAAGGCGTATGAGCTTAAAAGAAATAATAATAAATAGAGCATACTAGATAAATATATCACAATTTACCTTCAATAACTTTTCTTGTGATTCTGACTTCGCTAATCTAAACTGCTTCCGTAATTTAATTAATATTGGTATCCATACTTAATTTCAGAATTAGTTTATAAGGAAGAAAACAATTCTGGTGATGAAAACGATTATTGCTCACAAAAAGTATTACACGGAATATTTTAATAATTACATATTCACTACGAGGAAATAATTTTTCGTTCAATCCATAACATTCAGCCTGACGCTTTGATTCCATTGCATAGGATATGAATTCACCCACATATATCATCTACATGTAACATCTTCACTTACATACATACAACGCAGCTGTCTATTTTTAAAAGCAATGTATTACAAATTCTCCAACATGATGATATTAACTAATGTATGACTACTTTACGCACGTATAAACCTTTTTCGATTTCTATTACGATAACTTATCGTACATTAATATCAGTATATTTACTCATGTGAGAAACTAATACCGTGAATTACTCATAACTTAAGAACACATCGCAATATTTGATGACACTCTTACGGAATGAAAACACTCCTGATTCGTAGAATAGTAGCAGTAGACACGACGTATTAACTTTATCAAAATAAAAATCATTTTCGTGTCATAAATTGCAGAGGTAAAGGGTACATAGGGTATAAAATTACTAGCTACAATAACTGACTTAGACAAAATAATAGCTTAGACAAAATATAAATATAAAACCATGAAGAAATGCCTTGAAATCCATGAGTGAGAATAAAAATGCCTTAGTTATAATGTTTGTCTTGATCATAGAAGAAAGCTCAATCCCATACGAAAGCATCCACATTATAAAAATTATACTACTAGAGTAGTAGAGTAGTAGAATGCCATGCAGCCACCAATTCGAATAAGAAAGACATTATTTTTAACCATACATTGAAAAAAGGATATCTTAACAATACAACAATTGTCTCATAATACTCATAATCTTATGGACTAAAGTAGAAGTAGCGTTTCAGGTGCTTCGACAGCTGATATCACGTATGGGACCCCTCCGGGAATCGAACCCGCTACTGCTTTCACCAAATGTGTACGCACGTACCGTTTGGCTATTCGGGAGCTCTATGGATAAGATTATACGGCAATCTGAAAATGGCAGCCATCTCTTAGTGACATGTTTTTCGAAAATTATGTCGAACTAACTATTCTAAATTTAGTCCACGAGGGTTCAAAACAGTAGTGCCAACATTTTTTTAGATACTAAATAAATAACGGTGAAACGAGCTTCGATAATATATGAAAACAGGATATGAGACCGTAAAATGCATTTGATGGAGAGCTTCTAAAATGAACCAATCGATTAAAGAGATTTAAGGTGAAAGCCATTCCTTAACGACAGTCCGATGCCATCTTTTGCCGTCCAATAACCATCAAAGCTCCTTTATGGACAGTATCCTCCACTCGCGCCTATCTTGCTACTCCTTTAACTTTCATTCCGAAAAAAGAACATCATCTTATTTCTAGCCTCATTGCACCTACGTCCGAATCGCGCCGTTAACAGCTGCCATATTTCATCAAGCCTTCGAAAGGGAGACAGGATCTCGCTTCCTTGAATCACTCCCGGAAAACCCTTTCCCAACCTTATCGTAAGTTCTCCAAACGACGTTTTTAAACGGAGGAAATTCCTGCGAAGCCGTAAATATTCTCGTGCACAAACGAAATCGGCGAGGGATCGTAATTTTTTGAGCGGAGGGGCGGTCGGTGCAGCGCTGTTGAGCCAGCTTTGCTCCCACACGCGTCTTAATTGCGTTTTCGTGACCCTTTGACTGGGTGCACAACCTCGTGAATTACGGAACCGGATTTTTTTATGCCTTCCCCTGAGATCTCGACGATAAATAAGACGGAGAATGCACTCTTTCCTCTCCTGCGGAACATTTATCAGTCTCGATTTGATGCGATAATTTCTCTTGCCATGAGAAACACACGCAGAAATTCGTTTGTTTATCGTGCAGTGCTAATAATAAACAAGTTGGGCACCCTACTTTTAGCAACCTCAAAGGTAGGCTTCCAAAAAAAATTATATTTATAACATTCGTGTAGTAAAATTCGAGCTTTTTACCAATTATTAGACGAACTTTTATCAAAGAATTCTCACGACTTAATTCTGTGAATCCATAGGTGCAAATATACTGTAATTCATGAGTCCATAGATCTGCAAAAAGTACTGAAGGAAAGGCTTCATCCCTTCCTTAAAGAAGGAGAAGATAAGATTACTTATTATTATTAGGTGTTTTAAAGTGAAACTAAATTCATTATATCTCTGAGGAACAGTAAAAGTATATTACTTGTAAATAATAAGCATGGCAAGCAAATGTAAATAGATGCTAAAATAATGTCATTACATAAAATACTAATTACATACTTGTTATCACTGCACAGGAGAAATTTGCGAAATCAACATGAACTACGGCAAAAATTATTACTCAACAGTAGTATTTTATATTTCGTTCTGAAAAGATGACAAAGCAGCCAAAAAGAACGAACTCTACGACAATTACTCGTATTCTAGCTATGCATTTCATGCAACTTCTTAAATTACCGATGCATACAATACATTTAATTCTTTGAGATACATCCATCAGCAATACTAAAATACAACTAAAATTGTTGATGGGGTTGAAAATTAAAAAAAAAATAACTATAATTCAAACGAAAAGGGTGATATAGAGAGGACGGACGAAAGATTTGCAAAGTTAAAACAAAGTTAAACTGAATAAGATGGAAGGGCACGATAGACTTTAGGCATGTATACGCTAACCTTATTTCATTCCTTCAAAACAAAAAAAAGTAAGTCAGAGGTATAACCTCAGCGAAAACTTCCCCTCCAACCTTCGTTTCAAAATAAAACCTAGCACTTAAAAGGCTTTAAACTTGACCAAAATAAAAAGTCGAAAACTTTCCTTTCACCACATAAAAATCCCAAATTGGGAGAGACTTTTTTTAAACTCTCCACTGCTTCATAAACTTACAGAGCCACTTTTTATCGCCGCATACATTACTTCTCTTATCCTTGCTGTACACTCGCAAATCCTCGGGTAAACACACAAGCAGGCATATATCAAACGCCCGAGCGCACATTCACGTTGGTCCACGAAAATTTGCTTTCTCTTCGCTACAGCATCCTTCAGGCAAAAATAACTCTCATCCATTTCTATTCACCTTCGAATAAACTGGACCGATCCCACGATGATACCGTGAGGTACTCCACAAGTTCTCCGAACGTCACAACCTGAAGGGCATCGTTCGAGAGTTAAGCAGCTATGAGAGTTGGATGCAATCCGCGTTACTAAGGCTTTTATGCGAGTTATACCAGCGATGATGAGGTGTAAGAAATGAGATGTAACCTTTAGAAAAATGGAAAAGAATACACAAAAATAAATGGCTTTTCTAACACCTTAGGCCACCATTGTTGGGTCCTAGTTGCACCTATGATCGCATTACAACATCTTTCTGATATGGAAAAGCTAAAATTTTAGGAATAAATTAGGATGTAACGAAAAACAAGTCAAAGGAAATAATCTCGAAATATTATCAAGTATTCGTATAATACATTCATTAACTCTTAGAAAGAACATTCTGCTAAAACAGGGATCAACACGTTTTCATGTGGTCACTAATTTATAAAGATGCATTAAAATATAACTCTCATTAAACATGGAAGTGTGTTTCGCGCTTATTAGATGGTATTTAACGAGCTTTTCACCGAAACCAGAAGCAAAAATTTAATTCAAACCTAATGATGATTCGCAAAATAGGCATTTTTTTAATAATTCTTTCTTTTGACCATTGAAATCTAAAAACAACGCAAAACATCTATTTAATGTACACCAAATCATTTCTCAAAAGAATATTCCTTGAATGACTCAACAGTACAAATACGTGCAAAATGCAAAGTTCAAATTGAAGATCAAGTGCTGCAGAAAAAACTTAGACATGTAATCATGATTTCCAAGGTAGATGATGACATTCTAACTCTTCCAACTCACGCTCAGGGGTTTCGGGCGCGACAATGCGAATCACAATGATATTTGGGTTAGATTCCTCGCAGCTCATCGCGTCGCATGCTTCGGATACGCTCGGAAATTTTCCTCCTTGGAAATAATGCGAGTGGGCATGCCATCTTGCGTGGAAAGCAAACCAGTGAATATTGGACTATGTCGTAAATATTTTTTAAATAATGGAGAGATTGAAGGATTAAAGAATTTATGACATTAACGGAAATACTACAAATGAGTGGAATATACCAAAACTACAGATACTAGAGAAACCTTTACTTAGAGGATATTTCGTATAGAGAATTCATAGAAAAATTAAATGTATTACGGAAATACATTTTTCGAACAAAAAAACCACACGTGTGGTCAATTGTTTTATACTTAGAATTGTATTTGATAAAGTTAAGTCAGAAAAAGGGGTTCTGTGATACTCCACGACTGAGTATGTCCTTCAATTCCTGAGAAAAATAAGGAAGCTATTCTTTTTTAACATTTAGATTGATCCTCGTACCCAAATTGGACGTTCATATTTATGAACTCCCTTTGATTGGCAGGAATTGAAAAATGAACTGATTAAAAAATCAATTTATGAATATGAAATGCCATGGGGATTATTAAAAAATCATTTCTGAGATATACCGACCGATAAATAACTTCATTCAAACTTTAACCAAACAGAATTTACCTTATTTATGCGACATTTCAGAGACAATTATTTATTGATTTATTGCCATGCATATTAATTTATAAGGATCATTAATGTAAAATCTAGAAGTAGGTCAAAATTAATGAATAACATTTTTGGACGCAATTTCCATTTACCTGATTATTTAAAGGAATTTCAATCAGTATGAAATACTGAAGCACCACTCTAGGAGCCCTATAATTACCATTCCTTTAAATGCTTTATTAATATTCCATCATTAAAACATGATTACGAAATAAAACCTTAGTTAATCCAAAAACGCAAACGTCATATCAAACCGGAAAGCACATTGCGTATGGTACTTCAAAAATGACAGAAGGAAACATCATTACTGATCGACAGTCGGACTTAGATGGAACAGCATGAGCAACGCATATTAATTTTATAATCCATTTACAAATACTAAGTACGTTACAACGGTCAATTAAGTTCTACGTATCTTGTAGCCAGATACACGCAACCACCTGGTTCACTCACTGTCATCACACGATATATTACACGCATCAGAGCACTATTAGCTCAGAAATGCATCCCAGCTGCACAATGGACGTGGGGCAACGCCTAATGACACAATTAAATGCTTAGTATCTCAATAGGATAGCTAGTATGCACAGTGATTCTGAACGACATTATTCAAATAAGCAGCGATGATAAACAAAAGCTAAGTTATAATAAAACAAAACAAAAAACTAATCCGAACTTTTTATCAATCATAAATTTCATTGCTGTTGTAGAAAGTAAGTTTTTATAAATAAAGTAGAAAGTATGTATGCGTGTAAGCTCGCCTAAAACTCGAGAACCAGAAGTTATATACCTTTCAAACTTAAAATATTGTTAAACGTCTTCCATACCCAGATAAGAAGCTACTTTTTATTTACCTGACTTCCCCTAGTTCGACCCCAGACGATTAAAAGCGTTTCCCTAATAAATGCACAAAAATTCACTGCTATCGCTTGCAAAAATTAAATTAGAAATCATAGTCTCAAAAAATCGAGACAAATACTAAAAAGAATAAAATTGAATTTAAGAATTTTAATGACATAAAAAAGCACAATGAAAATGTTGTGAAATTTAAAGGATGTTAACAACCCATCCCCCCGACGACCAATCATATCTAATACTTTTCGTCATAAGAATACACGAAGAATTTAGGCCCATTTAAAGTTAAGGGTGCAATTAATCATACACTGCATGAAGACGAGGTAATTTTAGTATTTTCATTCATGATAATAAATAGCGGTGTCACATTCATTAACAATTAGGTGTATTTCTCAATCAACGTCTTGATCAACTTTTGTACATCAATGTGATCTCACAGAAGATGAAGTTACAACGTGTGCTTTATGTTGAGAAAACAGTTATTACTCCGTCTCCTTGGTTACATTAACTATCTAATATTTACTTGGGTGTCCAGTATCGTAATTAGTATTGTGTTTATTCACTTTTTTCTCTGTTGAGAACTAACTGGTAAGGCGGCTGGTTAACATTTAAAAATTCTAAGCGTTGGTTACGATTGTAAGGGAGAAAACAGTATCTGCCAGCTATTCGCCGAGAGGAAAACCCCACAAAAAACCCTCTTTACTCGGTCCATAGGTAAAAACTTTCTATACGTGTTATTCATTATAAAAAGTCTTCCCGGGCAATGAGAATGCTAGGTTTAACTTATCGCTTTTCTGAAATATCGGATATTTCTGCTTTAAGGACATTCTTCTTCAGTAGTGTACTACCAACGTTCGATTATTGTTTTCCTATTTGGACAATAGCTACAGACTCTAACATTCAAATCCTTCGGGGACCAATTAATTTCTTTCTTTCCATTCTCCGGTATCGCCACCAGCCCTTTCAAAACCTTAAATTAGAAAAATAGCATGTACCTTAGGGATACCATCTCTCATCAAACGTCTGAAGTGCAATGACATTCATTTTTTCGGAACATTGTTAAAGGTAATTACAGAACTAATAATTTCATTTCCATTTTTCCCTCCGTGTCCCTTACCGTCCAACTAGATTAAACTCTTAATTTCATTTTTCTACACCTCGACTTTCCATAACTAAACGATCCTTTATCTACCACTTATATCTGTAATACAATATACTAACTCATTCTTCTTCATTAGCTCCATTTGTATGATTTTCCCTCACGTATGACTTATATTGTAACCTGTACGTTTATTTAAAATTGTCATTATATAATTAAATTTATTCATTTCAATATTTGTCTTTTTACGATTTTTATTTATTTCTTCTACATTTGTACACTTTTTGTTAGATGGTTGTTTTTCATCCATTTTAAAGGCCTTGTGCTGTTCATGTGTTTATTTTAAATAAATAATCTTTGTCATGGCACATTTGTATAACTTTCACAAATCCTTTAGCTTTAAGTCTTGAGTTTTTCTTTTCATTCACTCACCTCCAACAATTGAGTTGTATTGGAATCCTAAAGAGTTCGGCAGAGGGAACCTCAACCACTACGGACGTACAGAGAAAGGGCGAGAAGGCTCTATTCTCAGAAGCGAGCGTAAGATAAATTCGTAAACGACAGTTATGAGTTGTGCTGCTTGAATATACATCGAGAGCGTCGGGAATCTCTCGAAGCGTTAACTTTTGGAGATAGCAGAGGGCGTGTCGAATGTACGGCGGGGAGCTATTCGTGAAGCGGCACTACAATGAGCAAATTAGCGTCACCATCCGCGAGCACCGAGGAGGCACGCCAACTGCTAAAGTCGGACGGATTTGAGATAATTTCGGAACGATGGAATTTTGGGGGCGACGACTTGCCTGGTTTAATTAAGACCGCCGATACCGTGCGGGTGACACGGAAACGGTTTGGGAGATTATCAAGGGATCGAATTCGAAAGAAAATTCTAGTCTGATTGGGCTGAAAATATCTATAAAAATTAAAATAATTCGGATCTATTCATCTTTATATATATAACATTTTAAAATCTTTAAAAATCTCAACTCTTTTGCTAAGTAGTCGTGTGTATAATTTGATGTAGATTCCGCGCTTTGGATTGGGAAGTAAAAAAGAGATTTACCAACTCAATCTTCTTTGGCGATGGAACTCCACGGTTGAAGAAACGTGTGCGCCTTGAAACCCAATCATGTCGCTATTTTTATTATCTGTTTATCCTTGCGTTGAATAAAAATACCTGGCGCTCTTACTAGTCTTTACCTATCGAAAATAATGAAAACAAGAAAACAGATCGTACTACAATGGGATAGTAAGATTAAGGTTGGAGCCCACGTCAAAATGACCTAAGCTGTCGAAGCCCTTTTAAAAACACTAATACCACTACTAGTTATGGAACCAAAAATTTTTAGCATTACATAATCACTTAATGCTAAAATATTAACATTAAATTTAAATTTAAACCCCGCAAGCCAACGGCGCATACGAAATCTGCTCACACCTTAATTGCTATTAGCTTCTCTAATACTACGAGGAAAAACGACCAGTAATAACTATCCGTTCTGGCAATCACTTCCCTGAATCGATTCTTAGTTTTTTGTCGGAGCTCACGCACGTTGCTAACCGGAATAACAATAACAGCTATCTCGTCGATGAGACTGTAGCGACAAACTTTTCGAAAAGCTTACGTCGGTAATCAAGAATTTTAATTAAATTATTGCGTAATATTACAGAGATTTAAACTTATCATACATGCCACTTTTCAAACATATAAAATTAGAAGTACCAGTTGAAGATATGAGGAATGCGAGCTAAAGTGAAAGCGTGCGCGAGTCAATTCCACACTCCCATTGGGAGACAAAGGCGGCTGGGATTGAGGAACGATCTTTCCGAATTAAAAAAAGAAGCTTCCGCCGCTACGAGCCGACGGACACCTGCAGCACAGTGTGGATCGTTACCACGCCAATTACACTCTCTCCAAAGGGAGTGCACTGCCTCCATTTGTAAGGAATAATTAGAAATCGCTCGTTTCGACAGTTTTCGATCCATTTCCAACGCACGCCACTGCGATTAGCCCAAGAATGGATCCGCCAAAACGAACGGCGGGCGTTAATTTAAAATGCCGCGTTCGTAGACGAGATTGAGCGAACGAGAGGACGTGATATTGCCGTTTCCCACGATGCATCGCGATCGGGCTTTTCTCTTTTTGCCATTTTGGCGCATTTATAAGAGTCCCTGGAATTCAGGGCGTTAAACGAATACCAAAGAGAGCCTCTCTTGCTCTAATCCTGAATTCAAAAGCCTGGGGATTATAATATCTCACTTTGTAAAGTTTGCTCTCCGGAGTGAGATCCGCGCTGTGTTTGAAGACTGATTTCGGCGCAGTTTTAATATTTCAATTCGTTGTTTCGAGGTACCGACGGGTGAGAAGGCAGAGCCTATATTTTGAATAAGGAAATGAGCAAACGCTTCACAATGTTGAAAGTTAGAGGTTAGTCAATAGAATATGTTTGGATGCTAAACAGCGCGCCGTCTACAAAGGGCTTGAAAACATCCTATCAACAATGATCATAGAAGAATATGTTCCATTATAAAAAGTATGGGCCTACGGAGAGCCATGTGGGTAACGGGTTCGACTTTATCGAAAGCGTTCACTGGTTCGATTCCCGGAAGGGACTCACGTGCGAAATGACTTATAAATTGCTACTACTACTATAAAAGGTATTCCTAAAGATAAATCTATTCTTCTACGTTATATATTTCTAAAATATCATGAAATTTATGAATGGGTTTTTCCGATCAATACTAAATGAATTGCGTTCATAAATAATATTTCAAAAACGCTTTCGTAACGCCCTTTAAAAATTTAACCAAGAAACTTAGGAAATATAAAATAAGAATATAGCGTTGCATTTATTTATCCGGAAGTATGGAATTTTTACCTCCTAATGGTAACATATTAATACAATCCTTTATTACTTAGTATATTATGTTTACTGAATAGACTTACACAGCCCTAAATATCATACATGGATGGTTTATATGCAGCCTTTTTTTCTTTGAGCATTGCCAGAGATTTCTGCTCCTTGTTGCCAAGAAAACCTATTATCATTTCACCGCTTTCGCTCACGTATGTATTCGCACTTGAACATGACGAATTAAATATATTTTAAACATTATATTAAAAAAAATTACATTTAACATGAGAGCATTTCATCTAGAATTCTATGAAACAATTTACTCCGCCCAAAACCTTTGCCTTTCACTTCCATGACTTCGACGTCAACCCACTCTCTTAGAAGATAATTAAACGAAGATGATGAAAGCCTCGATTACCCTATCCCAGTCTTCCTCTACATTGCATCAAAACAAAGACACTAAACACTTCAGAACGCTTCAGTGGCTAAAAGCCTCCATCCGTTGATAAGACCGAAGAGGCATCACCTAAGAGACGGTTTGCTGAAGAACGGTTTACCCTGAGTGAGTTCACGAATAACCTTTCCCTAGGATTCCCACAAAGCTGGGCTGACGTATAATCCATTTTTAATCCCGCCCAGTAGAGTCTTAGAGATCACAAATATATTTGAAAACTTTTGAAGCTTTCATCTATGGCATCAAAAATTCGTTCATGATATTTCTCATCAGGAATGCTATAGTGGGGTTAAAAAGTTTTTTTGCCATTTAACTTATAAAAATATAATCCATATTCCTCCTTAGAAATCATCTCTTGGACCTTTAATTCTAATTCGTTATCTTCCTTACCAATTGTCGCCTATATTTTTACTTTTGTAGCCCTAATCAATTTTTTTGCTGCCCATTGATAAAAATGAGAGGTAAAGCTTTCCAACAAAGGATTTTGCATCCCAGAGGTACCTAACCACAGAATAGTATTTTTTGAATGGTATTTCGAAACAATAAGAGCCTTTATCCGTTGCTAAAACTAATAATTTCGAGAGGAAAAATTTCCTTCGCCGCGCGAAGAGAAAAACCAAGCGAAAAAATGAAGAATAACCGAGAGCGTAAACGGGCTCGAAAAGGCGTACTATCCGAGAGGAAGGCATGCGAGCAAACTTAAAGACTGCGTTAATCTAACCCCCACTTTTCGAACAAAGGATCTTCGCACCGAGTCTCTCTCGGAGAAGCCGAGCATTCCCTCTTAAAGCAGATGAGACCCCCTCCAACCCTTTCAAAAGACGTCAACCCACTTTTTCAGCCCCGCAACCCGCACCGCCCACTATTGAAGCTCCTTTTAAAACCGCTTCTTCACACGTCGAGGAAATTCATCACTACCTGCTCCGGGCACACGACTATTATCCGTACGGGGAAGAGAGGGGAATCTACTTATGAAAAGAGAAGGCGGAACTGCACGCCAACCCGCGGAGTCGCATTCAACTGTTCAATCAAGTCGACGAGCGTGGAGTGGGACGATTCGGGAAAGAGAAATACGGAAGGAAAAGAATGGGAAGGAGGAAATGGCGGAAGAGAACAAAGGAGAGTAGGGATAATGGGAAGCACGAGATGAGAAATTTACGGAAACACGGAGGAATGAAGAAATAGAAGTCAGAGTGAGAGAGAGGACGAAGAAGGGAAACAAAAGGAGAAGAGGAGCTCCGTTTAAATCAGCCTACTCTCTGAAGGGTCGTAATAATTTCAATACATATTTACCTAATCAAATATTAACAAGGTGAAAGAAGGAAGAGTTTTGATTAATCCAACTAAGACGTAATGCCGTTCAAAAGGCATCACAGGCGCACTTAGAATAGAAAAAAGCTGGCTAAGAGGTCAAATATATATTTTTTTAGTTAGGTACTTGATACTTTGCATATTTATTCAGAAAAGATTGGTTACGAACTTACGTTTTTCATTTTTCGTTATTTGTACGCGGTAAAAACAAACGGTGACCAAAACCGGCAATTTTTATCTTTTATTTTAAAGGATATTTAAGATTTTTCTGAAAAAAATTTCAACTTTTCTACGATTTAGACACTGTTGAAGGATAGTGATGGTAAAAGCGATGACGTACTACTCTATTAAGATTCATAATATTTTGAATAATTATAGTTTTTGCGCTTAAAGATAGACCTTTGTTCATTTTATGTAAAAAAATGGTGGGTAGCTTTTTTGGCCAATTTTTGAGATGAAGTAAAAAAACAACAAGGAATACGGCAGCGAGCTATCAAGTCTCAAGAAGGAAGAGTTATCTATATTTACCAACCTAACGAGGAAACGGAGAGTGACCAAAATACACGAGCAAAATAAAAGGGACAAAAATAATTACGAGGGCCATTTCATAAAGAGATAAGAGACAAACAGGAAGAAAAGAAGGGGTATAATGTAGAGAGTAGGTATTATGGTAAGAATGCCGTATGACATTAAAAATACGAAGGTAACGAAAAACAAAGACGAAAGGAAGTGAAGAACGAAAAGGGAAAAGGACCAGAGAAGGAAAATTGCTGAAGAGTAATTTATACATGATGGTAAAATGTAATTAATATGCAATTACAACCCAATTTTATTGAAACTGTAACCGAATCTTGAAAAAATCGGGAGTTTGAAGTACTAATCTCGATCTAAATTTTCCTTATAAAAGAAATAAGTGGAAAGGAATAGGGCTAACTGCGCCCGTTAAGGCGTGCGCTAGGATAATCTTAAAGGAAAAATGACCGGAACTGGAACTTATGGATCTTCCAGTCTTAATAAGTCAATCAAAACAGGTTTGAATTTTTAATTTGATACAGAAGCCTCCCGGCAAGGGCCCTGCTTCGAATCCCGCTCCCATAAGACGTTTTCATATTGGGAAGAGGCACGGAATGTAGAAACGGAAAGCATAAAAGAATGTGAATTATTAATAGAAACGTCAGTAGAAACGTAAAATATAACGAACAACATTTCTTATATACTTTCTATTTATAAAGAATATCTTTATTTCAAATTAGAGCAACGAAATATTTAAAAACGAGCACCTGTACTGGATGTCATTTAAGGCATAACCAACACTTCAACAAATTTAAAAAAATAACAAACAAAATTCACGATTTTAAATATAGAAAGAGAGAGAACAGTGAAAATGGCGCGTGTATAACTTTTTAAGTCCCTCCTGCTTTTTAAATCTCTTTAATAGGCAAAATTAGACGGAGACGCCAAGCCCCGCCCTCGTGCAAAATAAATGAGTCTCCGTCTCAAAGATATATAAAAAAGAAAAAGTTAATTAAATTTCTCCTCCAGGGGATGAATATAACACCAATAATTACGCCTCAAACAAAGAAAAATTTCCACCCGCAAGAGAAAAAGCGCTCTCAGGCGAGAGAAAAGAATAATGAAATGAAGATGAGGAAGACGCTGCGGCATAGGAGACGAAATTCAAAGGAGAGCGAAAAACTGAGAGACGATAAAGAGAAATGAAAAAATAGACGGGAGGAAAAGCCGTAGTGCCACCCACCCTTGGCAGGTGTCTCCACCTACCACTTTCCACACGCTCTAGATATAGACACGCTTTCTATAAAGACTAGAGGGGTCCAGAAACTTATGCGCCGTCCACGTAAAAGAGTCTCGAGGCTTCCTGCTAGCCGATGTGCTGACGTACGGTTTTGCCCTGGCAAGCCAAGAAGGCAGGGGGACGGAGCGGTTGATGTGGGCGGGAGTCGTTTCCTGTTGGGCGGGGACAAATGGCGTATACGTCGCGAAAGGGGATGAAAAGAAGGCGGGAGGGGGTGGGAAAGGCTGTGATGTGCGAAGGTTAACGTTGAAGTTTGATGTGGTTTCAGCGAGAGAGTGGCGGGAAGTGAGGTCTGACTTACGGGGATAAGTCGCAGCGACGGAGGGGTGTGGGAAGGGAAGGTAATGAGAAGTGGGGGTGGAAAAGGGAGTGCATTTGGGACGTGGAGAGGTAAAGGGAGGCAAACGGGACATCGCGAGGGTGGGTGGAGTCGATTACAGAGGGAGAGATCAGGGCTGCCAACATGACGCACACACGAATTCATTAAGCACTCAAATCCAACGACAACACTCGCGCTATAAATATTACTACAGCTTAGCATCGCCCTCAAATAAATATTTCCATCCTCCGATACAGTAATCTGTGGTAATTTTAGTATCATTCGCTAGAGATGCGATTCAGATGATTTATCCAGATCATTCTGGTTAGCAAGCAAAAATTAAAAGATATGTCTCAAAATATGACTCCCGGACAGCTGCATAAAATTGCAAAATATCTGAGGTTCAGTTCAAGAAGGTGATTATTAAGAAGTATTCTGATTGGAGACAATATGGATACAAAATTAATCAATTGGGATGGCCACAATTCAGATTTATTTTTGACGAAGCTCTCATAATTTTCGATGTGATTTTAGATTTCGCAGCATCTGGAATGATGGTTATAACACGTGGATTTAAAAATTTTAAATGGTTAAAAAAAATTATACATTAATTCTTTCCTTCACCTTCTTTCTTTATATTATTAGCATTACTATGAAGCAGTAACAATAATCATATGGAGTGATTATAATTTTGTATTTTAGAAACGATAGAAAATAATATGTATTGAAAAATACATCGAAATTCTCTCATTTAACTAAGGCCTACTGAAAACTGACACCTATTTCTTGGGTGATAATCAATATGGATCTACTAACCTAAAACACGAAAGACACTAAAATCTATTTTACTTTCTACTTTAGCTTTACATCAACTCAAACCTTCTCATACTGATTTCATGGTATCTAAAAGTCTTTGCTATAAACTTTGATCAAAGCACTTACATATTAAAAAATAGAGCAATGTAACAGAAAATTTTCAACGTCCTATTTGTTTTGATCACTGAAACACATCCAACATTATTCCTTCATTATTCTTACTTTAATCAACATATAAGTTAAAGAAATAGACCCACCGATTCATCTTCACGGTATTTCACCACAGAGAAATGTTAACAGTGGTGCAGATCGCTGTATTTGCATCAAACCACCCTCTATCGTAAATAATTTTAGAATTGGTATTCGCTATCCCTGAGCTCAAACTTGCTACATGTTTTCCCCTATGTATGGATACCAGAAAAAGGGAGAAAGATAAAAAAAAGCAAAGAGGAAAGGTGTAGCAGTCCATTTATTACCTCATAGGTAAACGAGAGCTAAGTTGCTCCACCTCCAATTCTTGCTTTGTTCTTGTCACTGTTTCCTGGATCACCTACCTTATTACCAACAGTGATAATTTTTTTCATACTCATATTATTTCCTACACCATCTACGTTTCTTCTATTACTCACTTATTCTATAGGAAAATATTCCTTTTTGTCACTAACTTGCATATTATTCACACAATGTCTTGACGAAACCGGTTCCTCGTATATCAGCTATTATACGGGATAACATTGGTAGCACCTTCCCATGAACCCCGCGAATTGATTCATAAATCTCTAATTATGGTTTCGAGTTTACAGCTGTGGTAATCCTGGGTGGTAACGAGAGAGAAAAATGGACAGGAGAGAGGGATGAGAGAGTGAAAGAGCAAGAGAGAGACGTAGCTTCCAGCTTCTATCAACTCTCCCGCAAGCTCGGCTCGAGAGTTGGAAAGGGTTTTGCGGAAGTGCTGGATGGAGAGCCATTGTCCCAAACTTGAAAAAAAAACTATCCCTCGCTAAAGAATGAGCACATGAAATAAAGAGTGGAAGGGGTGAGATTGATGAAAAATCCCGCGGAGAGAGACCTCTGAAATATTGGGAGGATATTTTCCAGCAAGTTTTGCATCTCCACGTCGCTGGAGAGATGCGACCGAATGATTCGCACGCTTTTTCCGCGAGAAAGGTTAAATATCGCAAGTCACAGGGGAGCTAATGACGAGGGGGTTCAAATTAGCTGCGAAGGGGAGGGGGGGGGCGACACGCGCAAGAAAACACAGGTATTTTTCACTCTGGATTACAAAAGATTAGGAAAATTTCGCGAGTCTAAATATTCCGATCGCGCGGAAATTAAATTGTGCCACTGCAGCGAGGATTGAGGTAAAAACAGAATTTTATTGGGAATTAAGCTCGGTGGCGGAATCGCTCGGGGATAATTGGGATTGAAATTCGCATCCGCCTTACGGATCTACGAATGCATGGAGCGACTTGAATGTTTCAAGGTTTTCCATTACGAGCGAGCGATGAAATCTCTGAGATTAAAAATTCCGAAGCGACGCCTTCCGTGTAGAATCACGGAGTAGAATTATATTTTAGAGCCGCTGTTACGCTGTCATGGATTTAGGGAAATATGATGAAAAATGCTGCGCCAGTTTCTTTGAAATAAATTACGTATAACTAAAATCACAGGAGCTATACTAATTCTCAGGAACCAAGCGACAAAAATGTGTGAAGTAAATAAAAATAAACGTGGCTCTAAATGAAATGAATATTTCCATACCGTCAACCATTTCTAATCGTAGTTCGCGGAAAGACATAATTAAAAATAATAACTAAACACTTAGTAATTTCCACTAGGTACGCTGCCACATATACGACGATGGCGTTGTAGCTGAAAGCGGTAGTCTTGAAATGTACCCAGTCAGTGTTGCAGTGTTTACAGAAATTGCATAGTTTAATTGTTATTTCTCATTTCCATATAGGATAATCAATAATAATATCAAACGACCTTATTTCAGGGTAAGAGTAAGACTAATTAGTCTCTTCTTACATGTAATCCCATTAGGATACGTTCAGAGAGTTTATTTAAGTTACTATACATGATTCCTCTGCCATAAGCAAGTATCATGCAAAAAATTCCCATCTTACCAAAGTAAATGCTTAAAAAAATAGCATTCAAACCATGAAGAAGATGAATGATTCAAATGAGATGAGACAAACTCTAATGGGACCGAACAATACATACGGACAAAACAGTTATCCACAACAGACCGGATCTCACCTTTATCGATAAAAAAACAAATAAAACGTACTTAGTTGACATAGCCATCCCCAACGATGCCAATATCCAACATAAGGAAGATGAAAAAAATTCCAAATACACCCCATTAGCACAGGAAATAAAGTAGCCTTGGAAACGAGAAACAGTCATAATAGTGCCAATAGCTGTATCAGTTACCGGATTTACAACCAAAATTTTCATACACATCTGGAAAAAATTAAATATTAACAAGAACTCACATATCCAGAACGCAGTCATTCTAAAAACAACATCAATTGTAAGAAAGTTCCTAAGAATGCAATAGAATGCTATTTGACTTGGTAAAGACCCGTCAAAATACTGGAATTAGACCACAAAAAGTGAGAAAAATCAATAAGAATAAGAATAATAATAATTTTATCAATCGGAATAAACACAGTGAAAATCATAATCAAAAGTAAATTCTGAATATCAGTAAATTCCGAATCTAAATCATAAGCTACTAAGAATAATAAAACGAAAGATGTTACTTATAGTGGAAAGGTAGTCCTGAGCCATACAGGGCTCATTAGGAGATGCTTCCATTCAAAGTCAAAATATATAAAATTAATAAATAGTCTTCATTGAAAGACGAGATTGAGAATTCTTAGTCCCTTCTAACATCTAATCCTTGGCCCCTTCAAATAAACGAGAGGATAGATGCGAAAACAGGACGAAAACAAATGCCAAAATCATTCCGAATTCATCTGGTTTGAAGGCACATAACTACTTAAGCGATCTACATTTTGAAAGCAATTACCGAGGCTGATATTTCGGAGAAGAAAATGTGTTCAGCATTGAGTAACCCATACAACTAGTACTTAAACACCCAGAAACGCCGACCTGGGCTAATGGAGAACAGAAATGAAATTATTCATAACTATGTAATGGGTAGCCGAGAGGAAGGAGGAGCGCTACAAGCGGTGAATGCAGGTTGCCGTAGAGAATTACACGAGAAAGAGTGAAGAGATGAAAACATCATTTAGACATCAAAAGCAAATATACCTCGAACGATTCTAAAAAGCCCCGGACCTCATAACCAAGTAACTGAATCAAAATGTGCATCTACGAATGGGGAAAGATGAAACCAACCTCATTACGGCCAATAATTATGAAAACCCTGGGTCAGCGACCAGAAAAAAAATTTATACATAAATACGAGGCCGTAAAACGATGCCTGGTTTAGAATTTACCTTAAATATGTAACGGTTACCTTAATTTTCGGAAATCTTTGAGCGCAAAATGCGAACCAATGCCCTTAAATTGGTAGATGCTAGATGCCCTGCTAGATTTTAAATATAGGACATCATTGGCCAATCTGATTCTGATTATCAATGTGTCATTCCAATTACTTTTCGTGGCTATACTACACTCAGTGCCAAACGAGCAAGACATTGCCCCTTGGCTAACATTATGGTGAGTGAATTGAATTTGAAATAAAACTACACATAATATGAGAATAAATTCATATCTTATATTACAGAAATATTTTTAAAAAATTAACGAAAAATCTCTTCACAGAAAAATTCAAAAGAATTTTATTAGCAGTGCAAAAAAATTCATACGAATTTTTCTGAACTGTTTATTAACTTTTCTGTTAATTAACTGTTCAGAAACTTGTTACTGTTAAATTTATGCCACAGAGATGATAGTTAATTACCGTGAAAGCCACTGCATTTAATAACTCTTGATTTCCCACGGTATGTATTATTAAGTAGCAAATAATTTTGGTAGACTTACGGTAGGTAGAATTAGGTAACAAATAATTTTGGAATGCTTCCCTTCTAGATTGAGTTTCTATATTATAATGTAAAAAAAAGATTTATAGAATGTGAATTTCAATTGATTTTTATAGAGCCTCCGCAGACAATTGTAGAAAAATATGCCAGCCAAAGCAGCTAAAATACACTACTTAAAACTGTCAAAACAATAACGCCATATTCACTTAGAGAAATGTAGTTACGTATTGATATGTTTATTAATCCTTCTGGATTCTGGATTAAGTTGTCTAACAATTCGCTACCTGATTTTCTCTTCCGAGAGGGAAAACAGTTGGAGAAAGTGATTACAGCATTCAATATTCAACGAAAGGACATGACAATAAAAGTGAAGAATTGCGCATTTAAGGCCATCAAAAATGATGGGAGCATAAACAGCTTAAAAATAAATGGCTATTGACAGAAGCAATCATAAATAACAAAAAAATCTAATGACGATGAACTTCTTTATTTCGATGCTACTGAAAATATAGCTCAGTATATGCATTAGACGAAGTAGATGCACAATATCCTTCGCATAGTGTTTAGTATGTCGACCTTTTCGAGCTAAAATTAGAAGAAAGAGTGTCAAAATGAACTACACTTGAAAGGTTTCTCGAAATCCGATTCAACGTCCTCTTGTTAAGATAAGCAATCTGCGATCGTCGAGCAGAATTAAGGTTTTTCTATGCCTTTCTAAACATTCTTGTAATCACTTTTACCATTCCACAGTCCCGATATGAAAACATCTCTTTATTACCCCGACAAACAGATGTAAAAAATAGTGACATTATTGGGAGTCTAAGCCAGGTCTTCCATTTTCTGGACAGGTATTCTAATCATTAAAAACTGTACCGCGTCTCTTACACACTTTTAAGTAAATGCCTTTGTGATCAATGCAAGAGGAGCTCCATGGTAGCACTAACCTCCGTCAAATGTCCTCACCAAGGCATCTGGCTTACAAAGCGATGTTATATCAACATGCATAGTCTAACACCTTTTCCATACTTCTCCATTTATTAAATACCAAGGTATATAGGTAAAAATGATCATTCCAGCAAGATATATGTCGAGCCATCTAAAAAGGACTTTTGGAAATATTCTTACCTAAATAAAACTGTAAAAGAATGGAATGAATTACCTGAATTTATTCTTTACCCCTTCCCAGGCGAAAACAAAAATTTCTTTAAGAGAAATCGAGAGAAAAGCCCCAAATAAGTTCCAATAACGTTACCAATATATTCATAACTTCACGATAATTTGTTTTGTAAATGTAAAACTATTTCGCTGTTAATATAGGGTACAGCAGAGGAATTCTAGCTGTTTTGTAATGTTTTTCTATATCTGATGGTCGTGTTTAGTTCGTGCCTTATTTGTGACTTCTGTAATGTAACTTCTGTATTGTAAGGTGTGTAGTATTGTTGGAAATAATGGGTGCTATGGTCTTTTATGTATATACTGGATGTGTGCAGATGTTTGTTCTTCTTCTTTCTCTTTTTATACGTATGCGACATTGCCACCGGACAATTTTCCACTTGTAACGTGTATACTTAATAATAATAATAATACAATCATAATTATTTCTACGCGAGAAACCCCTACATGACTATCCGAAGGTATACAGGTGCGATTATGAGTTCTCCGCAACAGAAGCATTCGACCTTGGAACTACTAAAGATTACTCACTCATGTGGTGAAAGAGGGCGCAGAAAAACGATTAACCATAAACAATGACCTATCGCGAAGGACGAAAGAGGCAAAGGGACCGGAGAATGAAACAGAAAAGCGATGGAGTGGGAGCGAGAATTGGGGTACTTCACGCTATTTGCGGATGAATAAGGGAAATTCCAAGCGATACGGAGATAGCGGGAAGCGAGAGAGGGGAGGGAGAAGAAAGCGCTCCGAGAGGAAAACTCATTGGTCCAGCGAAAAAAGCTCTGCGGATGAGCGCATCGCGGAGAAAGAGATGTCAGACAGTTTAGGGAAAGAGATAAAGGATTGGAATTGTAAAGGGATGAAGGAAAGTTGTGGAAGAGATATAGCGAGCGGAACGGAAGGAGGAAAACGTACCAAAGATTACGATCCTTTTGGTTGAAATTGGGAATAGGAAAATAAGGAACGAAATGAGGGAAGTGGTTTCATTGAGAAGTCTAGAAAAAATGTGTAAGCCTCGGAAATGGATTCAGAAACATGCGTGCGTTTATTGGGCAGAGATTGAAATTCCTCTAGATAAATCTGACTGGTACGTTCCAGGAACGGGGGGGTAAAATGAAGAAAAGACTTCTTAAATCAAACAGTTCTTGGCAAGGCTATTTTCGAGCTCATTATTACGATCGGTTGTCTCATTTTCACTTTCCTCGACTGAATTACAAACCTCCCTAAAAGCAAATCAAACATTCTTGAAGAAAGGCTTCAATTGGAACACTTTTGCGATCAGCCAGCTTAACATCTTGTCGTCATGGATGGAATGCCACATTAATTATAAGCAAATGTAATGGTAGTCATGCAGTTCATCCAAAATTCTTAATGCCATTCTTCCTCGCTTTTTACGCAAAAATGAATGTGTATAATAGCCATGCCGATCCCCCTTCGGATTAAATTTTTCATTTTACAGCAGTGAAACGGAAATTGTCGTATACAAAGCGTGAAGACGTTCGCTTTATGCTCCTCAGATTCGTAAAAACCAGTCTCAATGGTCGTACACAGTTACTTAAATAGTAATAATCGGTTCAGTGTTTAATTCGTTATAAAGTGTTATTTTAAATTCTGTTTAAAACGATGTCGAATCTTTAGCGACATTCTCGCCAATAAGGAACGAATGATTTAAGAATATTTTCAGTATTAAAAAATAAACGTAGAAAAATTAAGAAAATAATCAAAAATAACTCAATCACTCAATAGAGTCGTGGACTAGTTACAAATGACTATTACATTAACAACCACAAATAACAATACACACATGTGAATTCCAGATATATTATAGATGGGTAAAGTACGGTGCCAATGAAACCTTCTATACAAAATATTCTATAAAAGTTTTCCTTACGGTAAACTGCAACAACATGCACTCATTCCATAACTTAATCGATTTCATGGAACTAAAACCACCTTGAAAAGCTATTTCGCAAAACGGATTACCCGTATAATTCGTAGACTAAGACCCACGAGAATGAGTTTCCAGCCAATTAAAAGCTATAGATTCCCAGTCCCAGCAAACATTTAAAACGAGAGCAATCCACTCGGGCTCCGCCAGATTGAAGGAAATGAAAGGGTCAAGTAGTTTCACTTGTCCGCTTCTGAGCTTTTTCTGGTTCGGGTCGCTATCCCCTGCACTTGATTCCATACCTCGGTCGTATACATGCAAACTAACATACGTGTGTGATCATAAGGCTGCTCCGATTAAATCCCAGGCAAATTCGCATTGCGGCAGGATTCATTGCAGTGGAAAGAGCGAAGGAAACCGCAAAACAGAACGAAGACGAGCAGACGAAGTCCGAACAAAATTCATGAAAACAAACAAGGCTTCCATCGATAGCTTCAATGCGAAAAAACAATCTACATATTCCGAATCCAATTTAACTTCTGGTAGACTACCTCTCAAGTCTGTGCTACGCTAGGAAGCTGGATAGCGCACACACATTTATTTCTGAAAATAATAAAACAGAAGCTGCTATAAAATAACTTGGCAAAATCTCTCTCCTGGAAGTATTTAATTACGGAACAACATGCGCTTCTTTTCAGATTATATTTAAGAATAAACGTGAGCGTGAAGACTTGCCATACGTAATTATTTTCATCGGAAAACAATACGCGTGAATGCATGTTCTCATATAATAACTCTAAGCTATGAGAGATCTCCACATTGTAGGTCTTAATAATTCCTTATAAAACCTTTCCCGGTTAGAAATCAAACGATTTGAAACTCTAAGGCTAAGTTCATTCTCTTTTTCTCTTCAAAAATTGTAATTACCACCATAAACTTTTCAACGCAATAATCTTACCCTACCACACACATCCGTAACTTTTTGTATGTTCATCTAGTTACTAGTGTCTTTCTGTCATTTTGGATGAATACGTTTAAATGATCTGTAACTCTCAGGAGTTTGCGCCATTATATTTCATTTTCTCATCACTTTCCTTCCATATATTACGTAGTACTTACTTAAGCGAAATATAAAACGAAAACCTCTTCTACATTATGAAAAAATTGTAGCCGACGTCCGTTTGCACAATAATTGCTTTGGTAACTGCACGAAAATTTTATTCAGCGCCCAGTAATAGGAAAGACAATTTCAAACTTTTCATTTCATTTAAACGTTCAATTTTCAATACATTTTATGAATTCTTTATCAAATTAAGGGAATTGTAGCTTCAAAAATATTAATCGATATTTGGAGATGTGAAGCGATGCTAGCAAATCAAATCACGAAGCGTATAGTGTGAGTGGGAGTCTCTTATATATATGCTTATACAGAAGACCGTTAGGAATGCAATAATATGAGATCTACTGGGCTAATTCAATACAAACCTCGCCCACGAGAAAATCGACGGTCAATCCAGGCGAAGAATTTGTTACTCTGGTTATTTTAGTGGAACACGCTGCAAAGGTCGCATAAATACTAAATCCATACAATAAGGATGGCCCAAGCTAACTGTCAAACAAGCGTAAGAGGATGCGGAGAAAAATTTAATTTTGATAACAACGATTTTCCCATAGAATCGGCCAAACATTCGCCCTCGCTAGTCTAATGGCACCCTGGAATTTTCCAGAGAGTAAATGAGGATGGAGGATTAATGAGATAGGAAAAGGGACCGTCGAACGGGATGAAAAGACGAGAAAATGAGGCGGAGTTGAAAGCGATGGGACCTTTGAAGATGCCTCGCAAAAGGGACAAAAAATTAGAAGATGGCAGAGATGTAAATACGGATAAAGAATAGGATGAAGAAAGATGGAATGTGAGGTCGACGACCAGAGAGCGGGGCAAAGGGTGCGGAGATGACGGCTTAACTTTCTCATCACATCCCTAAGGATGCCTAAGGGTACCAATCCGGATGAGGGTGCGATGGATTATCTATCCGATATCTCCAGACACGCACAACATGGCTCCCAGCGCATTACAACAAGACAGTGAAGAGGCAAAACGTCAGAAGAGATCCTGGTATAATGAATTTTCATCCTGCCGATTCAGACCAGGGACGAAGTATTTTGTTGAAAGATTTTCTTTCTATCATTAACATTCTGGGTCTGGAAGCGTTGGGAAGCCATAGTCCTCATTGGTGGCCTTCTAGGTCTTTCGGGAGAAATAACTATATCGGAACGAATTTTCCAAACTTGGGAATAGAACGAGTCTCGCTTCGTTTAATACGCAGATGGCTGGAATACATAAACCGGAGTTTTCTGCCAACGAATTTGTGGAAGAGGACTGCTTGTTGAACCCGGGTCCTGTGATTTGTATTTTTTGTGGTGTTTGTATCAATAAATTGTTCTCTGTCAGTTTGCTCCTGATTGTATGAAATACCACCAGGTTAAGGCCCACACAATCGAAATTGATTGTTTCCTCACATTAATTCTAAAACAAACGGTAACGCAAGGTTAACGGAATAGGTTAAACGGTAGATCATCGGAGAAAATTAAAAATCATCGAGGATATAAAAGGGCTACCTTTAGTGAAGAAATCTCAACTAAATGACTTAACTTTGAGATTTATAAATTGTCTGCACAAAGCTAATATCCTTAATTACGCGTGTTTTCTATAGTGTTGTGCATTCTTCCCGAATTGCGTGATTCCGAAAGAAATGTCAAGAGGTTCTCGTAAAGAATTAAGTAATTTACCTCAAACAAGATTCAAGAATAATTACCATGATGCATGATGGGAGCAATCTAAAATTATTTAAACACGGAATCATTCGTGATGAGACATAAACGCTCGAAAGGGAAAGTTGAAAAATACAACTTCTACACACAGTAAGCATACAATCATCTCAAGTGATAAAGCAGGTATACAGAGACAAAAAGAACCACTTTAATAAAGTTATTCATCAGAAAACTATTATTATGTAACTATTATCGATAGAGCCAGTGAAACTTGCGTAAGGACTAACTGCATCTTAAGTCAGTAGAAGCAGAATTTATAAGTTCTAAGGAATCGAAGCAAACAGTCGAAAAGCATGAATAATTAAACCGTAGAAATCTTCTTAGTGTGAAGATCCGAATAAAAATTAGGAGAACACTTCAACAAGTGCAATGGAAATCGACTATGAAATGAATTAGCTATAAAACAAAACGATATTAACACAAATATCTGTTGAATACATCCCAATTTTTTCTTTAGATTCGCGACGATAGGTGATTTGATGTCAAAATTGTTCACTTAAACAGAGGAAACTATTCAATAGATCACAAAGAATCTCGCATTCCAAAGTATTCCTGTACGATCAATGAGATTACACGAATATTGGAGAATCTCAACTTGAGAAAAGCGCCGCCGAAGACCAAAATTCCTCGAAGGCAGATTTCTGGAATACGGCGAAAGTGTCGAATATTACACGGTTGAAATAAGGGAAAATGACTACGTAATGATGCCCAAAAAGAGACAAATTACTTCCGAGATTCCATCGAGTGGAGATAATCCACTTTCGTCCTCTGAGACTTTTTCCTTCCCCTGAGGGGTAGACTCTGCCATATTTGCCTCGGACGAAAATGAAAAGATGGATAAAATCAGAGAAAGGGAACATGAGATATAGGAACACTAAAGAGAGGAGAGATAAAGAGAGAGGGAGAAGAAGGAAAACAGTGGGATAGAAGAAACGAATTATTAAAAATAACAAGTAGCCGGCATCGCAATACAACTAAAAAAGTAATGCTTATTTTATAATACACTCATAATTTAATATGTATGGAATCCGTAAACTGAGATGCACCTCAAAAGATAATATATATGATTGAAATTGAATAATTATTAGCTTGTGAAAATTGTGACTCCTTGAGTCCTAATAAACATAAATTTATTGAATAATTACAGATGATTCGTGAAATGTCAATAGACAAATACACAACCTTTCCTTAATCAGAGACATCCGATTATCCGGGGTATTAGAATGATAACCACTCCGACCCAGCAGTTAAAATTAGATTACGGAGATAATATATAAAGCAAAAGTGACAATTGAGGGAGATGAAGGAGATGAGAGATAAATATAAATGGAAATAAACCCACAAACCAAAGTGATTCTTGTGTTTCCCCTCCAATGATACCCAATTTTTGATACACAATCACGATGGTATAGGTGAAATATGTGTAATATTATTTATTAATATTAATATAGAATCATGCATTATATTCCCTTCTCTTTATTGCTCTTTATCTTAAAAGCAATAAAGCTCTTTCCTTAAATCATCCCTTCACATAAGATTAGGTGTAAGAAAAGACTAAATAGTCCCAACGTCGCCCTGAAATAAAGTAATATTATTATTACTGTTATTAATTTAATTAAAATTGTAAGATTGCTTCTCGAGTAATTATCAGCCCTATGTTACGACTGAGTGATGCAAATGGAGGAAAACGTAGAGGGGACATCGAAAAATAAAAGATAAAATCTATAGTAGCAATTCACTATGTGGAATTCCATGGCTGGAAAAAATGAAACTATGTATGTTGAAAATCCCACATCGTCAGGATACAACAATCCCACCGATGATGAATTTTAGCAGTACAATAACTTAGCTCTTCACCTTCTGGGATATTTTACAAAGTGCTTCATTACTTCCGCTGACAAATACGTCGAATTGCGGAACTCCTCCTCCTCTTTCTTCTCCAGCATGACTACTACTACTACTACTGACCATCGATCAGGATACACATTGGTTTTAAGAAGAAGCGGATGGAATAGGGGAAGGTGCACATTCTGAGGAGGAGGAGGGGCAAGGATCGACGTCAGATTTTAATCTATTATACTGAAACCACTGAGCGAGAGCATGAGCGTTACGTAACGCACAAACACTATTTCGTAGTTTATGACATGGGTTGAGGCAGGAAAAGGTGATGAAGCTGCATTTGTCAGGGGATGGGCAGTTTAGTTCCTCTTCCATGGAGATGAACGTGCGATTAGTTAGATTTTGTAGGAAATCGCAGACCTCTTTGCTGAAGGCGTAGAGAGCCGTCGATCCCTCGATTATGGATTCAAGGGCCGGCAGTAGTTCAACGTGGGAGATGAATCCGTTCTCAAACGATGGCTCGTCGCAGTGCAGAGGGTCGCAAAGTTGAAGCCTTTTTCCTCCACCAGTGAGCTTTCCATGGCGACGAAAACTACCCCAGAATATGCGGTTCGAGTCGAGGTCGATTGCGGCCAGCTCCGTCACTCCCCCCTTGGAAAACGTAACGTCCACGACGATCTGCATTTCACCGACTCCTTTTCTCTAATGAGCCTCTCCTCTCCCGAACATTGCATTTATTCTCGAACAACAAAGCTGCGCCCTCGGATGACACTTCCTCCTCAATCTCGGCTTCTCCGTCGGGAAGTTGCGATGAAACAGTCTCAGCAAGCGACAGTCGTTGCGATGAGGGATGGTATTATGGAATTGTGTGAGGAATTTGTGCAAGGACTGGCCCGAGGATTTACTCAACGCGTACACACAGCAATATTCCCCGAAAATGTCCGAATTAAAACTCTGAAGTTGTTTGGTATTATATGCCACTTTGAATCTTTGCAAAAATCTCAAAATCGACTTAATGAAAGGGGGGTTCCCGTACGAATCAAAATACTCTGCGCGTTTGTTTAGAACATGTATCGCGACCCAATGACTACCAGGTTTTCGTGATGGATCTAAATTTACAATGTATAAGCCTCTGTCTGGCTCGGGTAATTTATCCGATGGAAAAACACTGCGAAAAGAGCGACTAGTACGAGGATCGCGACCAAGGATGCGTTGTATATCAAAAGTATTCATGGTGAAACCATTAAAACGTTTCTGGACACGTCGACTTCAAAAGCCGCATTATATACCGCATACACTAAGCAAGTAATGGTATTAGGTAGTTCCATTTCGAATTTAGCATCGATTCGTACAGAACCTTTTTTTGTAAGACTAACGTGTTCTCCATCGACCGCCAAATCAGGCGTTAAATCAAAGGCTAAAATGAAAAAACCATGTGCGAACATTTCCAGCGTCACCTGACTTCCTCTATCAGCATGGTGTATCCCCAATCCCGAGAATAAGGACTTGTACGCGCGAGTCCAATACTTTTGCGAATTAAAATTCATCGATAATCCATGCATAGGAATTTGAGTTCCGTCAACGAAGAGAGAGAAATCGGTTAAAGAGTAATGCGCAAAGGCGAATGGATTTTTGCTTCGTTTACCCACGTATGCATCATTATCGACCATGGCAAAAAGTAGCGTGGTTGGGAGGGTGCCTAAAATTACATTATCATGACTTATCGACTTACTTCCCGCGGGGACTGTGAACGACTTTACTTCCACTCGTTTATATGGATAAATTGCATTGGATGTGTCTGTTAAGACTTTAGTGTGTGCCATCAGAATCCTCGGACTAATAGTATAGTGTGTTACGTGTAATGTAGCATCTAAGATTTTCAACATTGATGCATTTTCATCATCTTCCAGTATGTAAAAGCTAGGCTTTGCGAGAGATAATTTTATACCGAGGGTTACACCACCCATGAGATAAAGTGATTGAGAAAAAATATCCCCATGTAACTTTCCGACCAATTGTACCGCCTTGCTATTTGCAAACAAATTCCTCCGCTTTGTAAACCCCACATTTGCATCATCCTGTTTATTGATATTGTCCCCTGTATCGATCACCCATCCATCGCATGCCAAATGACTTTCGGCGGATTCCTTAGAATAGTTTTCCACTTTCCACTTCAACAATTCCGCGACCTTTTTGATTTGTAAATATTTCTTCTGTGTAAGTTAGTGTTTTCGTGAGTAATTGGGTCAACTAAACTATAGTAAACTTCACAATATGTGCAGAATCTTCTATTCTTAAACCTATCTAGTGCATCAATCATTTTTTCGTACACATTCAAATCGTCAATCGAATCCGAAACAAGCGCTACGCGTTCATGTATTTTCCGTAGTGCATTCTCTAATTCATCTTTAGTTTTATATAGACCAGAGTTAAAATTGCCTAGTATTTCCGAAACAGAAGCCATTATTTCAAGTGTATGTGTGTGTGTGTGTGAATACGTTTTAAAAGTTAATGTGATGGGAAAAGTTTTCTGAAATAAATTTAATGAGTTGTTAATTTACGATATCCGCAAATTTAATATAACATAAGCGTCTGAAGCGTATGTTTCAACAGATTGATTAATATTTACTAAGTATAGATGTTGTTCATACTTACACAGTGAGAATCGAAGGCGGTTGTTGCAAGCTGTTTGAGAAGTCTCTTTAGTAGATTGATTCACAAAGAGATCAAAACAAAGTGTGATTTTGCAGCTAGAATTATCGTCCTTTTATACTCATTTACTTTCTTAGCTAACGCCCAACATCGCAACGTTTGAAAGGGGATCAAGTGAGAACATGCGATCTTATTGGAAGTATTCCAGATGGAAATAAAGTATTTTCTTTGACTAACGCAATCCGCACTGACCTTTCATTATACATCCGTCTCGAACACGTGAGCTTATTGACCTTGCACGCGTGCAAAGATTGCGACGATCCCACGAAGGGGGAATGTTGGGGAACGCGTAGTGTGGCGGGACTGACATAAGATCGAAAATTCGAGTCCCAGAGGCCGAATTTTGGTCGAATTTCGTCCAAATTCTCGGAGAAGTTAGCTAAAGGTTTGGGGAGGAGGGTGGACCGCTTTTTGTTGCTAAATTCGGTTATTTAGGGGGTGAAAAGGTCAACTGTGCCAGGATGCCCAAAAATCCACTACTAATTTAAAATAATTATGTGAAGATAATGAGTAAATCATGATTGAAATTCAAACAACAGGGACAACGGCAGCCGTAAAAAAAACAGCAATACTGATGTTAGCGAACTAAATTAAGTAAAACTTAATATTACACTAGCAGCGATCATTGGCGATTATTGCACCAGAGCCAGACACACAGCACCCTTAGAAAATAGAATCAAGATTTTCACCTGATTCTTAAATTTCATGAAGAGATTGTCGGGGAGGGAGAGAATGATACATTACTAATAAGCGAATCTTTCAGCACGGAGAGGGAAGCAGACGAAAGTGGGTGTGGATGGGGAAGAAGATGGTCTTTCAGGAGCCGAAAAAACGTTCACTTAAGGGGGTGGAACGTCAGTAACAGTATCATCTTCCTTTTCTTTTCTCCCCCCAAACTCTTAGGGTTTCCAAAAAAGGCGCCCTGCTAAGTCCCAGCCACCCTTTCGAACACAAAAAATCCTCAAATTCCCTTACGCCACTTACCGCATGGAAAAGAGAAGTTTGAGAAATCGCATTGAGGCTTGTCGGAAGAAAGAGCGGGGGCGGATACAAGCGGACCAAAGAGGGCATTTTGCAGTCGTTCAAAACTCTCCACACCTCCATTGAACGAAAAGACGATTCCGAAACACACTCAGGAATGGAATACATTCTTTTACATTAAAGTGTCGAAATGAGAAAGTTATAGTGAGGGCTTTTTTCTTTGTTCGGAGAGGAGATTTGACGATGAATGAACATATAATTGTTTCCTTCTGAGGGAAAAATATGCCGTAAAGTTTTCTCAACACATTGAGAGGAATTGTATCGAATAAAACGGTTAACCACGATTGCAGTCATTAATGAAAAATATTTATTTATTTCCCTGTGCCCTCAAAAATATCCATTCATAGGACAAGAGAGGCGTATGTGAACACATATGACGTTTCCCTAACCAGAATGTTTAGAGTTAGAAAAGGCTCCAAGTAGCCGTTGTTTGTGAGCAAATTAACCGTTGAAGAATTCCCACCAAAGACTCGATTAAGTATCCGGTATTAAAAGGTATTCTTAAAATAGTCTCTATTTAATGTTCACTTTAAAACCTGGTATTTTAACGACTTATTAAATTAAAATTGAAGATTATAGCCTTTCTCCTAAATATATGATGGATTGGCATGGAGATTAACTATAATATTTCTTTTAACTATGACTAAACATTATAATACCAGGCACTGAAGCGAGCTTAAGTTAAAGTCCATTTTAATTATACGTTATAATACTGGGCCTATATGTAGAAAAATTTCTTTCATTTACCGTAGACGTTGGTTAAGTTGATATAGTGCGTCTAAAAGCATCTTAAGTTTCGTAGTGAGAGAATACGTCGGTTCATACAAGCCGATTTCTTTCTTTAGAGAAGCAGATATCTCGTCTGCATGCATTGGGCAACGCTTTGATAAACATATCGACATTACTACAGGCAATCCACTCTTCAGATCAGATTCTGATTCACAGTAAGCATACCAGGCATAATACCAGGCCCCAAAGTGAATATTAGTTAAAGACTGTTTAAAGTATTACAGATAGGTCCTAAGTCTTAAATCAAAAAATGCCAATTAAAAACAAGTCTCAAATTCTGAAATTGAAGGTAAGAAGCGTTATCCAGCTCGAATCATGCCAGTAATTATTGAGAATTTTACGCTAAAATGAAGCGAGAAACTTATTACAAAATTAGGAATGATAACTGTTTAGATCACTGTAGAATGAGATGTTGAGAGGTAATAAGTAATCCGCAATTACACAGAAATAACAACGATACGCGATTTGCCTGTAATACGCGAAAGTAAATTAGGTGATGGCTCTTGAGGACAGACAGTTGAAGAAATGTTGCTCTTGAATGATACATAATAGCTTATCTATATGTTTCATATCGATTTAGGCTTTTTACAGTGCTGTAGTACCCACCATACGTTCTGAATCGTACATTTTTTTCAAGTACGGTTGATAAAGCCAGACATTTCACCGTTACTAATCGAATAAAAATGCATTTTTGGGGCTATTCCGAAATAAAATCTGATATATTTTAGCAGTTTTAGTGAAACGCATCAAACTCTCGAATCCATAAGAAAATAAAGCTGCTCAGCACGTTCTCAGATTCACTAGAACGCAAACACTCGGAGTAGTCGTGACGATGGACAAGAACTCCTTGGATCAACACATACACACACACTGGCAGATGCAGGGGTTAACACGTGGTCACATCACGATGGTGAACTGGTAGTGGAACACGCTCAAGCACTCACGACACCAATGTTAAAGGGGTGGAAACATGTCGGACACCTAATGCGCGATTCAAGCTCCCTCATCCCGTTACTAAGATACTTTGATTCCGTGAGAGAGAAAACGATCTTCTTCTCATAAAGTTACACCTTCCTTGAAAAATTTCCCTCTCCAAGGAATTTTTACTTCGAATTGAGAAAAACTTCTCAAAACTTTTTAGGATTCAAATACACCAATCCTTAGGTTTTTAACGAGCAGATAACCTATCACCTACTTCCTTGAATCTCACTCGAATAGCATGTGATTGGTATTCGAAGAATTTTAACCATTTCGATATTCATACTAAATAAAGTATCGGACTATTATGCTAAATTAAAAATATAAACGAGGAGCATTTAACAAAGATATTTTATTTCAATTTAAGTAAAGAAATTCGTCCTATTGACGGAAATATGTGCTTCACCCCATACAAAAGATGACGAAAAAATTGGATATTTGGTTCGTATTCAAGAAAATAGTAAAATAGACTAAGTAAACAGTAAAAATATATGGTTCATTAGCTTTTATAACTAACGAAATTCTGATATTAAAGAAACAATAATCATAATTCAATTCTGAACGATGTTGAAAAGGGAAACACCGAGACAGATTTGCATAAAAAAGTTGAAGAAGCAGTTTCATTTAAATCGTAGTTATTAAACTTTAAAGCAAAAACAACCACTTATTACCTTATAACTCACACAATTACAGCCAATTTTAAGGCTGATTTTGACACACATTATTACATGACAGTCATGAAATGACACAGGGAAAGGGTTTAGGTGACTTGGCACGATAAGGCGTGCACCTAGGAAAATTCCCAAGAGGAAACGGGTATGAAAAAAGTCTTACACATTTGGGGTACTTATTAATCCATCCATAAGTATAATTAAAAAATAAGAAAGTGATCGGTTATTAAGGTCTATAGATTATGGATGCCCGATTATGGCATTGCATACTGTGAGTTTTGAAATGATGGAGATCACAAATGCGACTGACAATCCGCCATTTCATGAAATATCTCTATAAAAAGAAACGGTACCTCATCGTTTATGCTATGAAGATGTAATTAAGCTTCGAACTAATATAACATAGCACCTACTTCCAGTAATATTAAAATCCAGAAACCTTATCTATAAATTTTCGGGAAAATCTTCATTATCCATCAGAGGGAAGAATTTTCGGGTTCAAACGAGTCACAGTATTGAAATATAGAGGGAGATTAATGCAATCGTTGAATGTGAATCGCAAAAGCAGCATCTTAATTTCACATCAACGCACGAATTCAACCCTACAACGGAGTACGGGAACACAGTCCGGCTGCAGACGGTTCACAATATCAAAAGGCTCGGAGAGATAGCTGAACTTTCACCCACGGTTTCAGCTTTGTTGGGGAAAGCCTTTCGAAGTGCACGTACACGCATTCATCACACAGTCGGATCCGCAAAAATACGTGAGTCGACCTCTGATTCGAAATATTATAGAGCCGAGATGTAGGAACCTGTCCTTGGGCCATTGGCTAAAAGTGCGCGAACCTCTCGTCACGAGGAGAGAAAATGGCTTCCGTACATTTTCTAGAGCGCGAAATGCAACGCGCTTTCAGAACCGACATATTTATGGCGGCAGTTATGAATATATTTGTCCTTCCGGAAGATTCCTTGGCCCCGTGATGGATGAAGGTGGCTCCCCCACGACGACGGTGGAGGCTTCTGGAATTATAATTCGCTGCTAGAGAAGTTTCTCGCGGTTTGCGAGATTCCAAAGACATTCTAAAGCACGCAATACTCTGAATCGCGGAAACGAACAAAAGAGCGGTGGTGAAACCTCGTTAGCGGCGAAAAGAAGACAAAAGAATGCCCACCGCGAAAACAAATGAGTAAGCAAAAAGGAAAAAAGAGAATCGACCTCATTCCGGCTTAACTACGCATTTGTACGAATTTCGGATGAGATACATAAACTTTTTCGTTCCAAATGGTGGCGCTATTCCAATCAAGATTAATCTCCACAAGCTATGATTAATTATTCTAGGGTATATTCAATGCTAGTTATGATTTTCGAATCTAAAGAACAATACTTGTTAATAGAACTGAATGCAAGCGTTTTTGTCACTTTAGCAGACGTCAACAGCAAGTTACATTAACTCTCGACAGAAATATAATACAAGAGAATAGGAAGAAAAATCTACATTCAGCTTTGGACAATGAATATAATATGTAAGCGAGATGATGTAATATAAATAAAGATGTTTAATTAAAGAAGTCTTACGAAAGAGCTACCATATACTCCTGGGGCAGCATGTCGCCTCTCAGGTATAATTACTCATATGGCAAAATATGAAGAATGTACTTAACAGAAAGAACAAAAGAATATACTCCAAAAACTAACTATTCCGAGCACGATACTTTGTAGTTTGAAGACAATAAAATTGTGGATATGGGGAAATTTAAGGAGTTTGTAAAATTGACTCTGTGGACTGAGAAAAAACACCGAAAAGCATAATGGATACCATAGAAATTTTTTAAGTTAATTGTGAAACAATGTTCTCATATATGAGCTAGCAAGGAAATCATTTCCACCAAACTGAAGGATTTCTCATCGGGATATATAAATGGAAATCGCGTCATGAAAAGGGAAACAATAAGACATTAATTGAATAGAACAAACTTTAAGGAACTCACATAAGATCACTAGACTATCTCAAAGCTTCGCAACGGAAGGACTAAAACTTATGGAATAATCGAAATTTGCCATAGCTTTCGATTAGAACGCAATCTAACTTTATATATATTTCCTGCTTTCCTTTTACAAGGTTGGTTAAACATCCTATTGATCTTAAGAAGAATTAATATCCAGATGGGTCAAACCATGAATCTCCATAGCTTCCGACTTCAGAAAGGTCGATTGCCGAAAAATTACATGAAAAAGTAGTCCAGTGGTTCACTACTTTTAGATTAGATAGGAGAATATTAATAAGAAAGGCTATATTTTGTATGTATTTTCAAAGTCACCATTCTCTAACCTTTTTAAATAAAATAGACTCTACAAGAAAGCTATCCATTGCAATATCTTAAAGTAAGGAGTTGTTTCATGAAAGTAAATTCCAGCATACCCATGATCAAAAATGAACAATTTAGAGCGATATTAAAAAGAATTGTATCCTTACTAATATTCTAGTGCAAAAATTGACTTTAAATTACTGTCGTATTCAATGAAAAAAGAAATTTGTAAAATTTTAGAAGAAAATTAACATACCGAACATAACATTACGGTGATTATCCCACTTTGATTAATATACAATAATATAAAGCTCTGCAAGTTATTTTTTCCGACCCCTTTCTGCAGAATAATGGAAAATTTACATTTTATATAATGATAGTGCCAGCGAAACATATTTCAAACATAAAATATAACGTCTAACAGAGGAATCGCCGGCATTCACCGTCATAGATCACTACCACGTATTCTGGAAAAAGTTTCTTTTATTTATTTCTCCCGCGCAATACACGGATAGGGCGTCACCAGTAAAATATCATTAGGAAAAAAGGCAACGATTAAAAAACCACTGCGATTCACGGCAACAAGCCTTTCTTCTTTTGCTCCCATTTAATTAAAGCCAACCGCTGTTTTTTGCGGCTGATTCTTTAGGGCGATACGACAGCGCGAGTGGCGGCCATTATTACAGATTGCGATCCTCCGTTAGGTCAGAAAGTCGATAACACAATGTCGATATATCCTGATATGTACTTGTACGCGTTGGCTTCAGCAAAGTGTAAAAAGAAAAATCCTGAAATAATTACCTTAGATATTTCCCGGAATATTTATTATATCTTGTGGATGTTCCGGGTTCAACCCCCTATTGAAGCCGAATATTTAGAAATATTAGCCTAGGAAGCATGACAGTTATTTCTTTTACTTATTCCTAAATGAAAGCATTTAAACGCAAATGAAATAGTTAATGAGAATAATTATTTTTTCTCCTACGAAAATATATTATGCCCATCTTTGATATCATGTCTCTCGGTCACAGATCTCTAACTTCAGAATTTGTAACTCAGTCAACAGTAAGGACTGCAAACACTCAAGCTGCTAAATAAAAGCAATATACTGACAAGGAACATAATTCTTCAAATTTACATACATCGGTTGCTCAACTACTACTCAGTAAATGCTGAAAGAAAAAGGGCATTCCCTAACGCACCTTAATTTAAAAAACAACATTATCATTAACATCGTATATGCTTCGTATTTAACAAAAAAATCAACATTCCGTTTCTTTGTATAATCAGGGTGGGTTTGGGAGTTGGGACCCCCTCCCCTCGAAGAGCCAAAATGGGGTTTAAAATGTCGAGGTAATGGGAGGTAAATTGTAATTGTTTAAATATTTACAGTCGCATACACCACTGGTGACTCGCAGGAAATAAATTAGATAGATAAATAAATGTATATATCTGATTTCATGTATATAACATTTAGGACAGACATTTTCCTGCCCATAAATGTAGGCAATTACTCCATGGTACATAACCCTTCCAGAGATCAATCCTGGCTTCGCCCCTAATATAATAATTAGGGTTAGATGTAAGAAGAGACTTACTAGTCTCAATCTCGCCCTGAAATAAAGTCGATTTATTATTATTATTATTATTATAATCATTAATTTATATCATGATGCGAAGAAATGTAGTTTTATTGGAGCGACGATGGTAATGAAAAGATGATTTACTTCAGGATGTTATATTTCAACACGTCAGAAAAGAAGCGAAAACATGATCATTTTCCGCGAAAAATTTCAAGAAAGTTAAACGTGCATGACACTGTTCAGACTGTTATTAAAAGATGCTCCTCGCCATTGTTTTGAAAGCTCAATACAATCCGACACTCATTAATAAGCCCCAAAAACTTTTCCATGCACCACTTACTTAAATATTTAAGCTCAATCTACGCCGCCGCACGAGTTTTCCCCGGCGGCTCTCCAAAGCCAACGCAGAGAGTCTAACCTCGAAGGAAAATCGTAAGTGAGAGGAAATTCGAATATGGTAACGCCGAGGAAAAGAGTTGTAGGGAAAAAACGCCATTCGTAAAGAAGTAGAAAGTAAACGGCGAAAACCTGACAATAAACCCAAGGACTGGGATAATTTTCACCTGAAAAGTCAATTCGCTTAAATTAACGAAAATTCCAAAATATATTTCAAAATAATATTGTACATATAATTACTTATAGTTTGTATACTTACTACTATACCTACTTATAATATTACTTAGCTGCGCTCAAATCTTATTTGGTACTCTTATAAAAGTAAAATTATATAAATCGGAGGTTTTGCGATCGAGGATACAAAATTACTATGATCCAGGTGCATATTCGAATCTCAGAAAGAGAAAGGTAAAGACGGTTGGGTCTAAACAGGAATATTTCCTTTTGGAAACATGGTAGAAATATGGGAAAATAACTAAAGCAACAAAATGTTAGTATCCTTATCACATGAAAGTATTCCTATTGGCAAAATCCACCATTTCGGCCTCGATTTTGTGGTAGCTCTTCATGATGAAAAGGGTATAAATACTAACTTAAGATTTCTACCTTTCGGTAGATCCATGTGCCCTAATATTCCCTATTCAAAGCCCTTTCCTTCGTTACCTGGTAACGCACCCCACCCTTTATGTCATCTAACATCTTTTGTCTCGGCCTTCCCCTCAGCCTTTTCCCTTGCATTCTACCTTGAATTACATTCTTCAGCAATCCCTCTCCTCTCAGTATTTGACCCACCCATTTCTTTTGTCGGCCCTTAATTACTTCAATTAAAACCCTTTCCTCCCCAACCATTCCTAGCTCTCCTAGCACCTCGAACGAGTATATTGTTCTTATTGGTATTATTCCTACTGATCAATGGCAGAATATGATAAATGGTAGAAGTCGTCACTTTGTGCTATTCCATTAGGTAGGAATAAAAAAAAAACACTGTGTAGCAATTGAAATCGGTTCTGCTGAGTAAATGTTTTATTCCTAACTTATTTTTATTGGATTACGGTTAAATTTTACTTTCAGCTTGTGTATATAAGCATACTAATAATGGGATCGATGCCATTTTAAAATTATTTCATAGTTTTTCTCATAAATCCAAAGGAGCATATCTTTTAATTCAGAAACAGAAAATTAAAAATTTCATGATTTTCCACAGCTTCAGAAATAGACTAACTTCCAATGATTTCGACTTATTTTCATGAATTTTTACCATTAAAAATAACACCTCTTGGTTTGATAAAAATGTAAGAATTGTGAAAAATGGAAGATTGCATTTTAAACAAAAAATTCCAAAGGATCGTTTTCGGAATCGGAAGTTAGGTTCAAAATTCTTCGACTCCGATACCCAAACAAATTCCGATATTTATGATTTCGATTAACCCATCCATTAACCCATCACTACTTTACCTACCAATAAATCATTACGATAAAACAATGCATGCGAATTCAGGATATTCGTGGAGAAAACGCCTTAGAGAAGAATGAGACGATTAAGAGAAATGGGAAGTGTCGGTTGAAAATCCGCGGGAGAAGAATGGAGATCGCATCATCATTCACAAAAAGGTGGACTGTTTGCGACCACGCCCAGCTGTAAGATGAAGACCGTGCCTTTGGAATAGCGAGAAGAAAATCTCCCTAGATATCTCCACCGCCACATTCTCACTATGTTCTATCCTTCCTTTTGCGGACTCCCTTTCGGCGAGAAGAAAATCAATCCTTCCTTACATTCAGAGGAAAAAACTGAGCGAAGGAAACAAAAACACTGGAAACGAGAAAAAAGAAGGGATAAAGACGTTCGGAGGAAGAAACGTAAGAGGGAATCCGAAAAGGGAAACAGATTCGGTCCTAAGGAAAGATGCAGATGGACGAAAAAGAACGGAGATGCGGATCTTTACAGAAGCGGAAAACTTTTCTTCTCCTCGGACGGAGCGACAGCATTCTTGACTTCATTTCGTCTCCTCCATGTAATGATCCTCTTCTTTTCTTCTCAGAACTCTGTTGTCTAAAAACGAAGCGGACAAAATGGGAGTTTCACGGAGGTATGGCCGAAGAGAGATACTTTGATATTTTCCTTCTCTTTCGAATGAAAAGGAACAATGATGTTGAACGTATTGACGAAAATCTATGGGTGGGAGGAAGCTATTGATTTTCTCACGAATCTCTCTCGGTCCATTTCAAACACACCACCTTTTCCTCCCATATACTTCATTCTTTCTCGGGCCTCATGAATATTATTCCCATGTTGACACTGAATGTTTGAGTTTGTAATAATAAGGGTTTTTCCCGGCCTCTGACAATCCTTTCTCCACATCCTCCGAGTGGGCGTTTCGCCTAAAAAAATTCGACTATTCACAGCTTTTTAATAGGCCTTTCTCCCATAACATACCGTTTAAGCTTGTGATTCGCCCATTTACATACGCTTATACGTTCAAAAAACTGATATTATTTTTCGAAAAGATGGAACGAATTCTGGACTTAAAGGGAACGACTGCCTTTCATTCCCTTCGAATCCCTTCATATCGAATGATATACAGCTATTCACCACGCCTTTCTTTCCTTATATATTGTTTACGGTCTTAGTTATGATTACATGGTAAAATGTCCTATGATTGGATGTTATTTTTGGAATAGATAGAAAGAGTTTTAATGTAGGGGAAACTTCCTCTCTCTCTTTTTGGCACGTCTATCCTCACGAAAAATTTATTTTGTCCCTGAATGTAGCAGTGCATTCGGAATGACCATCAGTTGGGACGAAAACACAAAATTTATTATGAAATAAGACAATAAATATAAAAAAAAATATTTATTATCAAATAAAAATTATGTCCCATTGAAGAAGGGATTATTGGATGCGATTATTCATAAATTTCTCAACTCTTTCGAAAAACATATAATTGAACATTCTTGACGGATGTGTTCCAAATAATCTATTAGATATCAAAATTCGCAAATAATTTCACAACAGTACCCTAGTTTGATATCATTCACACTCAATTGCTTCATAATTGTCGCGAATTCGAGGACTTATGCATAGGATTAGAATGAATTCTATGTACTAGTGTACCGATTTTGAAGGAATAACTGATTGTTGCGCAATTATCATTTCTCGAGAACATATCTTCCGTTGAGCATTCATACTATTAAAGCTATGTATACATTTCATGCTAATTTCGTTTGTTTATAACCTCTGTATCCACATGGACTTTCTAAGTAGAAGAGTCAGCTCATTGTGTTTCGTGTTCTCCAATAAGATGCTCAAAACTGCTGGAAGCGCAGCGTATGTTTAAAGGTGCGCGCATGATTGGTATCATATATCTTTCCGTGAACCTTGAGAAGAGGTGGAGCTAAACACCTGAGCACTTACTTTTCCATTAGCGCGCACAGAAATAGCTAACCTTTCCGGGCGTGTAATAAGACAGTTTGGAGAGATTGATTTTAACTACGCATCTAAATAACGAGAACTTTTACCAGACCGTGTACACATCAGGATATTATTATTCAAGTCGATGGTTTATGCAAAGGAAATTACGATATATTTCTCCAACTTTCTAATCGGTGGATTTTGTTTTGATTTGGAACGAGAAAAATCCTTAAATAGCATAAAGAAACAAGACTTTTGGTCTTGGGATACGTGACTGCATAATATTACACCTCTTTTATTGTTCATCTGAAAGAAGGTTAACAAATTAACACCAAAATTTGCGTATAATTAAAGTATGTAATTAAATTTTAGTTAATTATGCTATTCCATAAAACTATTTATTTATCTACCAAAACACGTATTTTTTATAATTAAGTGTTGGCAATCCCTTACTTAGCTGCGCTCAAATCTTATTTGGTACTCTTATAAAAGTAAAATTATATAAATCGGAGGTTTTGCGATCGAGGATACAAAATTACTATGATCCAGGTGCATATTCGAATCTCAGAAAGAGAAAGGTAAAGACGGTTGGGTCTAAACAGGAATATTTCCTTTTGGAAACATGGTAGAAATATGGGAAAATAACTAAAGCANCCCTCTGCTCAGAAGCTAGTTTTAACAGTAACAATGACGGAAGAACAACCTCTCCTTCGATTATGGGGCTTTTGATGGGATATAGTGAGTTCCTGTCGTGGTAGCTGAATTAGTTAGAGCACCAACCCAGTAAATGGAAGAACCTGGTTCGATTCCGGCAACATCGGACTTTTCAACGAAAAATTAGTTCAATTTCATCACAGCTTGATCAATGTTCCTTCCAATTCTCAGAACTAGTTCTGACAACTGGCAGACCGAAGTACATGAATACAGATGGGTCTTTAAACGAACTTTAAGTGGCTATGACAACTTCATAATTCCATTCATCTTCCTCTCTTTGCACTTCATAGCCTAGACATATTTACAGGAATTCCGTAATTTATCCCCGCCTACGTCTCAATCAATATCGCGTGGAAGTTTGAGGAATTTCTACTCCGCCACCGAAGGCAGCCGAAAAATATTATTTCGATGGGTTAAATGCTGATTGACATCATTTCCCACACGACACCGAAGTCTAAACTTCGACGAACTCTTTCTAAATCTCTCACATGCCACACTTTGAAGAATCTCTGCGGCAGACGACGGGGAAATTCGGATCAAACCAACGGCGAGAACACGACTGCTCATGAACGGAGAAAATCCCGAAAGAGATTTTCGGTCTGAGATTAAAACAAAATACTCGAAGCATAATACTATGGCAACTGCAGATGTCATAGGCGCATGCTACAAGAGGAAACGTCTGATTGTAGGAGTAAGACAGAACATCAGAAGATCCCCTCATGGCCAAACAAGTATCCAGTAAAGGAGTGTCTAAATGGATAAATAAAATCCCTTTGTATGAAGAATGCAGAGGAGTGCAGGTATGATTTCCTTCATATAATCTCAGAAGTACATACTTTGAGAGAAGTATGCCGGAAATATTTCCTCCGGATTGGAATGCATTGAATATAGTAAAGTCCTTCTATACAATAATGGAAAAACAGATATGAAAAACGCCTGACAGGACCGAGAATTGAGCCCGGATCTCCCACTTGGTGGTTATCCCTGAAACTATCTGGTCAGAACTTAAATGTTAGGTTATCAAATATATAAACCGGATAGCTTATAAATAGAGCAACCGACCGCTAGAAAAGATCCGGGTACGATTCCCGGTCCTATCAAACTTTCCCACGTCCGATTTTCCTTGAAATTTTTTCCTAGGCGATGCCAAGGCATGCCATGTTACCCAAAGCCTTTACTTACAGCACATTTGCTATTTTTCCAATAAAACGTTTTCAACTGGATACAACTGCCAAAAATATTTTTACTATTTGAATTCTATTAATAAATAATTCATTCGTCCAACGACATAGAAACCTATGTATAGGACAAGTCATTTTCATAAATTACAATATGTGGCATAACTCAGAGATAAAATAAAGGGAGGGGATTGTTTAAGAATTACCGCGGCCAGATAGTATATAAGGGGATCGGAGCCAGATTACACCAAAAAAATGTTTCCCTTTCATTAACTTATAACGGTTTTCTCTACATTGCTAACTATTCGTTTTCACTATCCCCTCTGCGATGTATTCCTGTGCGATATCCTCTGAATATTAAGATCCTACCAATCTACATACTAATGAAATTTCATGGTTTATATCCAGGAAATTGGTAACCTAAATAAACATGACCTGCAGAAGTAGTTACGTTCTGAAAATCCACAGCATAGCGATATCTTATAGTATGATTTATGCAAATCTCTCGGTGAATTCCTCTACGAAATTCAGATAATCCTATGACATGAAAGGAAAGGAAGAGAGGTACAAATATATATATTATGTTTTTTCACTTCAAATATAACAGACGCTTACGTTACATCTTTGAACTTCAAAATGCTAATGTCATCTTCGATGTAAAAACTATAATTTACTACCTACCTTTAGGAAAATGTAAAATTTGCACAGGTATTATAATTTAGGTTAGAGTGAAAATTACGAGGTAAGGAAGATTCTGAAAAATATTTACAACAAATTCAATATTCATGGCAAATTTTATAAAACTGCATGTACAAGACGTTTTATCATATGTATGCATGAGCTTCTAGGATTTACTGAATCTTCTTACGCTTGTGAAACACTACATAGATGGAATACAAGAGAAATTCTAAGATACTCAGACCTATATACAAATCCATATCTCTTAGCATTAAAGACGATTTCCATGGAATGAGATTCTTTTATATACTGAAGATTTTGCTTAGCTTTGTAACTCTCACATGCGATATTTTCATAAGTTTGTTTAAATACTAAAAAGCCGTACGTCAAACATGTAATTTGCGTTGAAAACAGTATTTGCTGCGATGTATTCATAAAATACAGTTCTTAAACAATTAATGCGAAATCTGGCTAAAATCAAAACAGTACGTGAGTCTGATTGTGAGACAACTTACGTATACGCGACGATACTTACACACTCCTCTCAAGAGCTAAAATTTAAATGCGCGATTTTGAAAGCGTAGGATTTTATGTAAAGGTATAGCAAGATCACACTTTTCTCCCGCAATCTCCATCATATATGTAACGATTATACGTAACTTATTTCCCTAAACAATGCATTTTCTTAAAGAAAAGAGCACATTGGTTAGTAGTTTAGAACAGGATCTACTGTGTTAATTACGGAGATTCTATTCATGTGTACACAAACATCCACGGTTAACAGAGCTTGAGGAGGGTGAAACAAGTAGGTCACACAATTCACCGGGGACGGACATTATATTTGCGGATATAACACAACAAAGCCTTCTTTTTTCTGGCGAGGAAACTCAGTCCCTCTGCTCAGAAGCTAGTTTTAACAGTAACAAAAATTAGAGCTAGTACATCACATACAAGCGTGGTAATAGGTCGGAAGCTTACGGTGGAGTTTAGTAAGGATTTAAACTGCTAATTGCATTTAACAAAGTTATGCGATACCTGTAAATAAAGTCCAATAATTTTAACTGTAAATGATACTAATCATACACGCACAGCAAAAACACCAAAACCTGAGAACTCTTCCGTGTCAAGTTAAACTTACCTAGTTATGATCAATTCTTAATTAAACAAAATTCCAAAAATAAACAAGGATAAGAGGGTAACAATGCCCTGAGTTTTTTTATAGAGATTATGCTGAATTATTAATGACTGAGAGACTTCTAAAAACATCTAGGCAGATATGGTAGGTATTATCGTAAATAATATATTCGTGCCAAATAATTTGTAGTTGTAAATCGGATCAGAAAGGAAATTATATTTGTGTTTAAAGATTCATTCCATTATAGTATTTTGCTTTAAACAATAACGTAAATGATTTTTTCCATTGTATTTGATTATGTGATTGCGTTAGATCATAAGAAAATACTGTTTTCACGATAAATGTCTTCGTCACACAAACAAAGTTTCCTTAAATTTTCTTCCAATAACACAAGATTTACAAAATAAAATAATTGAATAATTTACAAAAATCAAGTTAGACCAATCTTTCCGTCCCGCTCTCATCATCTGTAATATTACGCATTGCTTACTTCATAACCTATCGAAAATGTATAAAAATAAAGAAAAAACAACGTCAGAGTCTAATGAATCACAAATCCTCTAGACGAATTTATATTTGATTGTAAAATTCAGCTATAGTTCCAAACATTTTCGATTTCATTGATAATTTAAAGAATTAAACATGAATATATTTTATAAAACACTAAAGTCATTATTCTGAGACACAAAACTTCTGAAAGCGTCAATATAAGAGAAATAGACGTGAGGACAAGTCGTTTTAGGGACACAATCTTTCCATGAACGATACGAAAGAGGTAACGCTTTGTGTTTTTAACCCCTGCCACACGCCGAACGGCGGCTTGAAGAGTATTTATGCAGTTGTAGATGTAGAATATACAGTGCGAGAGCTTATAGTACAATAGTCATTAAAGTACAATAGTTCATAAGTCTATTAAGTAACATAAACCCAATTTAATCCTAAGAGTTACATTAAGCACAATTTATCATTATATAACATGGAAAACTTTGAATGAAGAATTTTAAATTATTTTTAAATAATGACCGCGTTTCCGAATAATTAAATTATATCGTAAAATTGAAATAAAGGGAATTTTTCGTTTTGCCAATAGAATAATTTTCGGAAAAACAACAGAAAACCGAGAGGAGAACACACCGATGTAGCTAATGAACTTCGATGGCAAATAACGAGATATGAAATCAAGCATTTCGCAGGAATCTTCAAGAGCAAATATTTTTCCGCCCATCAAGAATCCAATTACGTGAATAACCTCTCCGCTTCGCTACGTTAAGTTTAATTATTTTGACTGATTGGAGGAAAAAAACGGGAAACAAAACAAAAACGAGCGTCGTGCGCGCACTTGACAATTAATTCCCAAAGACAGAAAAAACATCGCTGAAATATATTTCCGCACCGGAATCGCGGAGCGCGGCACCGTCGGAGCAACTGACCGGAAATAATACCAAGAGCTAAAAAAATATGAATTTGCATTAATGAAGCTGGAACATTTCAATTCAAACCATGGGAAATGCTTTGGCTATGGAGATGGCAATCATAACTTTTTATTACCGTCCGTCTCATAAAATAAAATGATTTATCGAGGAGTTTCAATCCCAGAAGGAAAAATATGCTACAGAATAAATGCGTAAGTAATGTTATTACGTATCAACTTACATATTCGTATACATATTGAATATATGAGGGAAGATACACGTCCTAAATTATCACAAATCGTATTCGACCACGTCCGAACCACGCTGGCGAAATATATAATATTATATTAATGTATTTACAAAACCATTTGACCAAATATATTTGCACTAATTCCGCAATGAGATGAAACAAATGTTGCAAAAGCAGTTAATCAGTTTTTATATTCGTACGTACATCTTTCTGAAAGCAAGATGATTATTTAAAAAATAAAAAATGCTAGAATTTATTATAAATCATACCCAATGAGGTCTTAATAAGGCATTAAAACGCTTTTTTTCCAATATACAACGGAGCCCATATAATTCGAATTAAAGTGAGGTTAACCATGTTCAAGTTAATCTGCGAGCTATTCGATCCACACTGTTTGAATATGTTAACTACATGCATATGTCCCTGCCCTTTCCCAAGTCCGATTAGCAAATACAGATTACAGACACGCAAATGGTCGGTAAATCTGTCACGTCACCTTCCTAAATGTAACATGGAAACACAGCACCGAGCCTTTCCCTTCATTACCATCCGGCTTTACCGCCACATTATAAAAGCGAGACGAAGTCCAATAAACAGTAATACCCTTTCCCTTTATTTCCATTCGTTTGATTAAATCCCTGGGAAAAGTCAAGAATTATTTAAGCCTAGACCCCATAGCCAATAACGGAAGGTTTCCGACAGTTACGGCCCTTCTTATAAAATAAGGGCTCATTCCACAACGAAGTAGAGTACTTCCACAGGAGAAATTGAGTTGGTAATGTATTAACTAATTTCCGTTTGACGTTTTATCTAGGACAACCTGAAAATGTTTCACCACCGCTAGGTGTACAAGGACCAAACAAGAGTATTGAGTCAATAGTAATTCCTTCAAAAAAATGACAAATAATATGGAAAACACTTTTCTCATTTCAATGTGGATAAACGCAGCAAATTCATAACTAAATATCGTCCTATTGTAAGCATAAAAATTTAAAACAGGATGACCCCATGAAATAAGATTTAACTGTTTATGCCATAGAAAAAGAGTACATATCACATTGAGCTAAGGTGGTTCTGTTCATATGTAAGAGATATTTCCGCATAGAAAGATGTACGACCTATCAGTTTATGCGAATCATATCGATGCATACACAATCTTCGATCTAGAGATCAATACTCGGCCGCAAGGAATTTCTCACAGAAATACTATGCAAATCGTTATTTAATTAAAGCTGGAGCAAAAATCAACTGATTCGCAAAACTAATCGAAAAGTATCACCACCTCATGTTTCTTCATAATGGACCAAGTAGTTGACGTCATTAATAGCAATGAAACTAACAACGCACAAAAGCATACAAGGACGTGGTAAAAAATATCCTTCAGACAGAGAGGAAAACTAAATCGAAGAAAGAAAAACAAGACAAAAATAGAAAGAGAAGGGAGAGATTGATGACTCTGCATCCATTTGTTGGCATCTATGTCCTTAGAGGTCAGTCCGCAGGGGTGTGGAAGCAGAGGGTAGCCTCGAGTAAAGGATGGTTTTGGATTAATGCAGGCGGTCAAAGGCAACCTCCGGACACAGAGAGCGCCGAATGTAAATTATAAAGCGAACGGAAAAGCGAGCCATCCTCCGGAATCTCCACCCTTTTGCGTCTGCGACACAGAATGGGAGGAGAAACAAAGCGGGACCTAGGTAGCTACCTTGCGGTACACGGGTAAACAAAAAAGGACGACGGGGCTGGATAAATAATACGGAGGACGGGAGAGAAAAAATGTAAATCAAAGCGCTGACTGCACTCTAAAGAGAGTTTCTCTTATTTTCCATACGTTTTTCATTTCATTGTGAATGCGTGCCGAAGAGAATCGTTACCGAATCGATAAATCGGGGAAAAATTGAAATGGAACTAATAATTTCACGGCGATGGGAGGAATAAAATGAAAACCGTCCACTTTATTTGCGAACTGTAAAATAAACTGATTGGAGGCCAGAGAAATGAAAATAAGTTCCCATTGCCTGGGCGGTGAAATTTTATTTCCTTTCCGAGCAAACGAGTGAGCAGGAAAGGGAAACAGGAAAATCAGCGCCTTTAAACTACAGTACAAACACGCGGACATGTATTTTTTTCTAAGTATTCCAGTATAGGATATTCGGTTCTGGATTTTACTTTAACGCATTTTTACCGGANTGTGACGCGAGAAACAAATTGTTTCCTATTTGCGGAGAAATAACAATTGAAGCGTGCGAATCCAAACTACAGCGCATATGCACATAGCAATTGTCTAACTCACTTACTGGTTATTCATGAACTTCATGTGGACGCAGAAAACATAGAGGTGAAGTTTGAAAAATCCAAAATCGTTCCACCCGGCAAGTACATGCATGAAAGTAACGGAAAATTCTGAAACAAACTGATTGGAGGCCAGAGAAATGAAAATAAGTTCCCATTGCCTGGGCGGTGAAATTTTATTTCCTTTCCGAGCAAACGAGTGAGCAGAAAAGGGAAACAGGAAAATCAGCGCCTTTAAACTACAGTACAAACACGCGGACATGTATTTTTTTCTAAGTATTCCAGTATAGGATATTCGGTTCTGGATTTTACTTTAACGCATTTTTACCGGAGTACCTATTCCCTTTAATGATTATAAAATATAGTACTTTCAGTAACAAATTGTTTAGATAAAATATATTTGTCCAGAAACATACAATCGTGGCAATATTGGGTAAAATTTAATTTTCCGCTCAAGAAACTAACAGAAGCGGGATTCCAACAAAATTTCCCAAATTTTACAATGAAGCTGTATTGCGAATGAATCAGAAAAAATAGAACCTTCCCTCAAATTTCAGGACTCCATGCATTTCATGATTCTACATTAATGTAAATTCGTTGCTCTAAGCATTAGTTTTAGCAAAAACGGTAAAAACTGCGGAATGCGGATTACTATTACTTTATTTGATTGAATACATATGACTGAGAATGACTACATATGGTGGTTAACATAAACTAAGAAACATCATAGATTCATCTAACATTATTTGCAAGAAGGCTGGATGGATTTTTGTAACATCACTTTTTTTACAAGTATCGTATTACTTTAAGCATAACAGCATTATTAATGCTAATAATAATTAATGAAATGTTAGGGATGATCGGGGAAGGGAGGATTTTTCATGAAGTAATAACACGTCCAAAGAGGCAATACACTTTGAATGAAGAATTTTAAATTATTTTTAAATAATGACCGCGTTTCCGAATAATTAAATTATATCGTAAAATTGAAATAAAGGGAATTTTTCGTTTTGCCAATAGAATAATTTTCGGAAAAACAACAGAAAACCGAGAGGAGAACACACCGATGTAGCTAATGAACTTCGATGGCAAATAACGAGATATGAAATCAAGCATTTCGCAGGAATCTTCAAGAGCAAATATTTTTCCGCCCATCAAGAATCCAATTACGTGAATAACCTCTCCGCTTCGCTACGTTAAGTTTAATTATTTTGACTGATTGGAGGAAAAAAACGGGAAACAAAACAAAAACGAGCGTCGTGCGCGCACTTGACAATTAATTCCCAAAGACAGAAAAAACATCGCTGAAATATATTTCCGCACCGGAATCGCGGAGCGCGGCACCGTCGGAGCAACTGACCGGAAATAATACCAAGAGCTAAAAAAATATGAATTTGCATTAATGAAGCTGGAACATTTCAATTCAAACCATGGGAAATGCTTTGGCTATGGAGATGGCAATCATAACTTTTTATTACCGTCCGTCTCATAAAATAAAATGATTTATCGAGGAGTTTCAATCCCAGAAGGAAAAATATGCTACAGAATAAATGCGTAAGTAATGTTATTACGTATCAACTTACATATTCGTATACATATTGAATATATGAGGGAAGATACACATGCTAAATTATCACAAATCGTATTCGACCACGTCCGAACCACGCTGGCGNGGAATATTAGGGCACATGGATCTACCGAAAGGTAGAAGTCTTAAGCTAGTATTTATTCCCTTTTCATCTAGAAGATCTACCACAAAGTCGAATGTAATTGAGGGTAGAATGCAAGAGAGAGGAAAGAAGAAAAGACAACGGGAAACGATTTTGGATGACATAAAGGGTGGGGTGAGTTACCAGGTAACGAAGGAAAGGGCTTTGAAAAGGGAATATTAGGGCACATGGATCTACCGAAAGGTAGAACTCTTAAGCTAGTATTTATTCCCTTTTCATCTAGAAGATCTACCACAAAGTCGAGGCCGAAATGTTGGATTTTGCCAATAGGAATAGTTTCATATGGTAAGGATACTAACATTCAGCATAACTCGTGACCCATTGAGTCGCGGTTCCAGGGAAACGAAAGAAATGGAATTGAATAGAGAATGATAAGTCACATGAGCCTACCTAAAGGTAGGACACTTTTCTTTAAGTACATTACCGAGTGTTTCAAGAATTACTTTATTCTAGTTAGGTAATAATAAATATCTCTTTCAAAACTGAATTCTCAATCAACCTTTAAAGCTAAAGATACAACTTAAACAACGTAATATATTACAGTAGTAAAGAACCTAAAGCATATCAAAAGTCATACCTTTCTCCCTCCAAAGACATGTGTTTCCTTCGTTAGCAAGGAATGGAAAGCGTAACTATTCTAAGTCTATCTATTCTTGTTCCGCGTAAAATTCAAAATTTTCGTGTTCTCTCTAGCAGCATTCTAGCACACCTCACACTGTTTCCTAACACTAGAGAATATCACAAAGACTTTACGCGTTTAAGCTTAAAAGTGACGTTTAACGAATTTCGATTGGTCAAGCGCAAATGGACAATTCCTTAACATTCACACGTACGTAATGTATATATGATCCAACAAACTTTGGTTAGTTATAAAAATTCGCCACAGGAATTAAACTGCTGAGTGAATTCAAATTTTGTATTTTTTCTTCAATATCAACGGGTCAGATGGTGCAGTGGTAGCGATCCGATATTAAGCTTACAGGTCCAGGGTTCCGATCCATGTACTTTCAACTTTCCAATTTCAATTCCTATTTTACGGTTTAATAATATATCCAATCCAACCTTGGCTCTTTTCCGTCCTCGAGGCTTCAAAATTTCATTTGCGCCCGCAGGATTTAAAAAACCCCAAGAATAAATTACTTTTGATATCCCTTATCTGCAGACGCCGAAAACATACCTTAGTGAATCGAGAAAAGCAGTGAAAATTAATACACGATAAACACAACGAAATGGAAATATTTAACTGTAGGGAAACAAATCACTTTAATATACACAGTGATTTTTTTCCTTTGTTTTTCTGAATTTGTACAATTTATTCATTTTTCCACTGTACCTGGAAACATTAAAGTCATCAATCAAAAGTAATTCAATTCTAAATATCATTAAAGCATCATAGGAAGTAAAGAACTAAAAGGAAAAGTAAAAAAGCCTAATTTTACATGCAATAATCTTTTTTAACCCTATAGAACGGAATATAGAACTCCAGACATAAAGTAGTATTCGCTGCAAGTTATCATATAATTTATCAAACCCTTAAGGTGATGTCACACGTGCTGTTTCCACTGCTAATTTTAAGTACAGAGACCAAGAAATCAGGAGAAAGACACCCCGTGAAGAAAAGAAATTTCATCCTTGAAATGAACATGTCGAGAAGAAGTAGTACGGAACGAAACAACTCTGGTTATTATTACATCACCCCTCTCGCGACCATTTCCTCAGGATTATTCCCAACGATTCCATCACCTCCTGGAAGGGAAAAACTGAAATGGATAGAGGAAATAACGGATTCGAAAAAGTTTTCTTGACGAGGTCGCGAAGGTATATGAGGAGATTTTACCAACACCGGAGAAAGAAATACTCTTTAGGGACTTCTTGAGTTCTCGCGCAAATTGTATGAGCAGCAGAGGATTTTTTTAAGACATGTTTTCCGTACCATTTCTCGCGAAGCCCAAAGTTCCACCTTGGTCTGCGACAGCTGCAGGTTTAAATATTTCCGCAGAAGAATAGGCCAAGCACATTCCTCCGAAGAGTTGGAAGCGAGGACAAAACTTGGGTCCAAAAAAATTTTTTTCGCCGTCGGGAAGCATGAGCTCGGATATGAACGAGAGGTACGTCACGGCATTTCATTACACATTTCCGCTCCTTGTTTGATATAAATTATCAGGGAAACAATCGAGTCTACTAACACGTGTGGTGCGATATATATGACTCCTTGAAGTATCTCTTGAAGGGATTACTGAAACTCTTAAATTATGTTCTTTCTTCCTAAACGCAGTAAATACGGCGGATTTATATGTAGGTTTCCATTGCAAGAAAAGCGTATTAACATTTCGGAGTGTGATATTCAGACTGAACACATCTGCATATATTCTTTATCTTTTCCTCAAACCAAAATAATATTTATATATATTTCAATATACTATCATAATAGAGAATTTTAATGCCTTTGTATTATCCAATCTCTATGTGTGTTCCATATAAATGTGCTTCTTGTATTGTACATGTATGGAAGATTATATATAGATATACAATTACGTAAAATCGATTTTTTCTCCAGTATTGAGGTAAAATTACGTCTCATTTATTTATTACAACTCTATGTATTTATCGACTGTGCATTTACTACGTGTATATGAAGAGTTTCTATTGTATGCATTTTGTTCTTGCAATTTTCTTTCGCATCAATTAGATACTACTATCAGTAGGTTTGGCAGGTTCTTAAGTTAGTCTCTTAAGTTTTTAATTTCCACAATCCTTCTCCTTTTTTTTCTCTTACATAAATAACTGAATGGAATGTGACGAAGGTTTAGATGGAAGAGGAGACTTTTAGCCTCAATATCGCCCAAATAAAGACTAAAGAATAAAGTTTTATTATTATTACTATAGTCATCGCGCAATATCGAGTTCATTTTTCAATAAATTTCATACCATATTTATTTACCATAACCTTCTATAATCAACAAAACTTTATCCTATCTAATAATTGGCTTCCGCGGAAACTTTCAGATGTGATTTCGATGGGTTAAATTAGCGTTGCCCTGACAGAGTGGGGCTTAGCAAACACACATTCTATATAAGGGGAAAATAAGAAAAAATTGTGAAGTAACTAATTACCAAGAGGGGTCCCATTTTCTGGTATATGACTAATTTGCGATTATATATAAAAATTTTATTGTAACTTTTACAGAACAACCTACTGTGCCAATAACTTTTTAATACCGAGGACAGTATTAGCAGCACTTTTCTCGGACGAAAAACTTTCAAATCTGTGACGCGAGAAACAAATTGTTTCCTATTTGCGGAGAAATAACAATTGAAGCGTGCGAATCCAAACTACAGCGCATATGCACATAGCAATTGTCAGTAACTCACTTACTGGTTATTCATGAACTTCATGTGGACGCAGAAAACATAGAGGTGAAGTTTGAAAAATCCAAAATCGTTTCACCCGGCAACTACATGCATGAAAGTAACGGAAAATTCTGAAACAAAAGGATTGCTCCAGAAGGGAAAGAGCCGGCACAAGAAATAAAAGAAATACAACTCTAATAATATTTTATAAGTTATTATAGAATGGAACAAGGCCGTTAATGGATTAGATGTTCAAAACATTCCAAGAGCCGTTCCGACGGCGGTTCGCGCCCTAACATCTTAAACCAGAACTGGAAACAAAGGAAGAAAACGGATTCTACTTCTAGAAAATACCTAATGCGCATTTCAGTAGCAATGCTATTATCTCCAGAGGTAGAGGGGGACTAAAAGAAGACTAATGTTTATTTAGCATATTTCATGCTTTTATTATATCCATTATCTTATAGAATATAATTATGATATAATAATGACGACAGCAGATATATTATTTTAAAACGTTCATGACACTATTACGTTTTTCTGCAGCTTACATTACCCCAATCAACAGCCAATCGACTAAAATTCTTCCATGTATTCAGTAATTCTCTTCGATAAATGCTTAAATCTATGATTATCACGTTAACTCAATTTCTGACGAGAAAGGAAAATATAATACGTCCATTAAGAACTAAATTAAATGTCGTTTAGAGGAGAATCAATCTCATAATCCTATGGAGAAGCACAGGACTCCTACACACGGCACAAGAAAATGTTTTTCTGTTTTGTTGGACATGGAATACTTTTTAGATTCACAACGGAATCGATCCCTAATAATATTCACCTACAGAAAGAATATTTCATCAACTTTTTCACACAAACAGAAACATATTCCTGCCGGAAAAATAACTCACGACGAAAGTTTTGTGCTTTCATTTAAAAAAAATATGTGACTACCTCACCACTCAAAAGCCGAATAAAAGCGCATTTCATCCTCTTCCGTATGCGGTCATAGGAAATCGATTCCAATGACCACAAACGTCGATACGTTCGCTTCCCTTGGTGTGCCACACGCTTCACCTGGTGCTTTGTAGAAGAGGAAGATAACGGAAGTCCATTTTATTACGATCGCCGCTCCTTTTCACGGGTATGGACCACGCCCCAAAATCTCCCTCAGGTATCGTAAAATCAAGCGCCGTAACAATGTCGAGAGAGCTTAGGAGGTGAGGAGTGGAAAGGGGGGAGAAAGGGGGAGCGAAATCAAGGGAATGAAAAGGCGAACGGAAAGATTGGGGGAGGATTCGGAAAGAAAAGGTGAGATTGCTTCGGTTGTTAGCAGAGTCCAATTAAGGAGGAGCGAAGAAGTCAATCAGATTGGAAAAAAATTAAATAGAAAAAGGCCAGATTAGCTCCGGTCTTTCTTTTGAAGGTCAATTTCATGACCGCTGAGTCGTTTTCTTAGAGTGGTGATTTCCAGATGGTGAACCGTGGCGGTATGCTCTTGGTGTGCCGCGAAATTCCAGTAGGTACTTTTGCGTATTACTTTACATCATATCCTTTATATTCCGAAATATTTCATCGTTTAATGGGATTTAGTTGCAGACGTCAACGATTTCCACTCAACGAATTCGAATACGTAATTGTTATACTGCTATTCTCGTCGTTACGTCANATTTACAATAATTTGTTTTCCAAATAATGGGAATATAAATCTTCGTACACTTTCCCGGCAAATATAATGCAGCAACATATTTCACAATTTCACAGTGTCATCAGGCAAAGCTGTATTCACTGTATATCAATATACATGTTTGTAAGCGAAAAGTGAGGTTTAGGGAAGGGTCAGGGGGCAAAGAGTTTGTTGAGAAGGGAAAGAAGGAAAGAGATGAGGAGTTGGGAAAAACGTACACATTTGTCTGCATTTTATTTTAAATGAGATACTGACAAATTAAATTTGCCGTGGAAGTGCAAGGTGGACTTTATTCTGCTTATTATGGCCTTCGCATGTCGAGTTTTACTTTCTAGATATTCCCTCAGCAGTTATTTGCATTCCTTTTTTTGCTCGCTGGGGGATTTTTCTCCCATCTACAAATTTGAATTCGTTTCAAACTAACTTATGTCTCAGGGCGTCGCAGTTGATACGAAATTGTTGCTTAGACGAAAAAAGGTTGGAAATCAATGTCCTATGGGCTTGGACAACCCTCTGTTATTTTATTTGAAATCTCTTATTCTTGCCTTATTGGGACATCTCGCACAATTCTACAAGCTGGGTTTGTCCTGCAATATCGACAATTTGGGTTATTTTTATGATATATTGGAATGATGGCACTTCCTTACAAAATAATTTTTCATTTTGACAGGTACTTTGGGTCAGGTACTTATTTTGTTTCGATTATCGGTACCCAACAAAAAGAATTTCACATAAAGGTAATAGGAGGAAGGTTAACTAAAACTGTGCAACTACGACTTGCAGTTAACTACTACTAACTTTCAACCTAACCAGGGGCGCACCCAGAATTTCCGCTTGGAGGGGGGAAGGAACTTAGGAATTTTTACAAATAATCTCTTTAACTCCTCCCAATTTACGATGCAAAATATGTTATGTGAATTAATAGAATCTAATCATAAGAAAGTATTACCAATAAAGATATATTTTAAGCGTACGAATATTTGTTAACGAGACTTTTGAGAATTAAGCCGAACAAAACGTTATTAGCATTCCGAACGGTCTGTCAGCCACCCCCGTTGGTGCGCGCCTGAATCTACCATTGAGTGTAATAGAGTATATAACAAAAAACTAGAATTAATAAAACAAAGGGGTGGTCGGAGCGAAAAAATACGAAACGGTTCCAATCGCTACGAAGCTGACAGGAGCAAAACCGAAACTGAACCGAAATTCCTTTCAATAACGTTGGTCTCAATAATTAAAAGTTGAGAAGAACGTATTCTATAACTTAACTCAGGTAAAATACGTCAACTGAAATCGCGATTTCATCCATGTTTTTCATGTTCCGTGGAAATTTTCTTACCGTGAGATCGATACAATTAAAATAATCTTCAAACTTACACTTACTTGCCGTAAAAGGACGAGGAAACCCACACGGAAAAGTTTTAAAATCGCAAAAACAGGGGCGGAATGTACACGTTCCCGAATCTTGAAATTTGTACGCACTCATTCATTATTCTCCTCTTTCTGCAGAAGAAACAGTAAAAAAGGGACGAGATTTATATGTTATGAAACGGAAATTTTTAATCCGTCGGGGAACAAGCCGAGATGAGCTTCCAGAGCATAGCGATCCTGACCCTAAGCTGGGCGGCGGGAGGATATTAAGGTCACCAATTAGAAGGGAGCGAATGCCGCAAATGAGCCCCCCATTCCATCCCACTGCGCTCTAGAAAGAAACAACACAATAAGGTAATCATCACCGAGATGACGACTTAAATGAGAGCGATGCATCAACCCTATGTATTCCCCGTCAACAAATAAGAAAAGAAGGGCGAATCGCACTCCCGGATAATGGACGGTCATAACGAAGTTTCTTATCCGGATAAATTATGCGCGCGGCGGATGAGTTGTAATGAATGAATGCGGTGGAAAGTTTACTCATTTCTATCTCGAAAGAGCCGCTCAATAGAGCTTCCCGTCCGCGCTCCTGAAACGACAAAAAAGCCCTTCCCGTGTATGTCCCCTCGTTTAGAAATAACAAGGAAAATAGCTCACAGCGATGCCGCGCCATCCCTACGTAAGCCGCGCTAAAGGGAATAGCAATTACTTACAACGCATACGCCGCAAAGCTCTTTTGCGCATTCATTAGCGGCGCGGAAAGCGGGACAACCATGAACGTGACGAAATATTAATAAAACGCGGGTAAAAGATTCGAGACGCGTTCTAAAATAAATTTCCCGCAGGTTAGGTAGAGCAAGGGCATGTCAAGGTCAGGATTAATTAAAGCTCACTTTCTTAGAGGATTACTCCGAAGTACCTATAATACGGGATACTTTATGACATCGCTACAAAGAAAATTTTTCATTAAGTTGTAAGCTGGAAGGAGGTTGATTTAGCACGTTTTCGGTGGGAGAATTAAAAATTATCAAAACCGTTTTAGGCAGAACTTATGAGGCAAATTTTCCTCTTACGCCAAACTTTTGATATGATTTGTAATTCGAGATGAAAGGAGAGATTGTATTTTATGATGTACAGGAAATTATTTGGGCTCAAAGCACTACTTAAAGTCATAAAAATAAATCATATTCAAAACTTAAAAAGGAAACAGCGAGGTTTGAATTTATGAAACTGAGTTTGTTCACGATAAGGAACCTAAATTTATAATAAGTTAAAATTTTACACTGTTAGATTTTTCATTGTGTAAAAATGAATAACGTATTTTTAAATTAAGCAACCTCAGAATATTTTGCTTCTGTATCCGTCATAAATTCTTTTAAATACACGTACGTGCAGCATCTACATAAGAACGCTATTATAAGACCAAACAAATAAAAATATACTAATGAAGAGCATAATTTGAGATGCGAAAGACGGTTTCAAACAATGAGATTATTAACGGAAATAAAAGGTCACAACACTGAGCAAATTACAGAATTAAGCTATAAACAGTCAATTGACAATTTGGTAAGATATACCTCTGCAAATAATTCTACGCCAAATGAATATGCCTCGAGCGAAAAAGAGAGAAGAATACTATTCTTACTAACTACTAAGTTCAAAAGAAATATTCATTCACTCCCCGTACAATTTAAAGGCAATACATACTTAACGGAATGCAAATTGGTGCCGGTTGTTTGTATGAAACCGTAAAACGCTCCGTTTGCGATCACGGAGACTTATGACCAAAATGGTAATGTACACTTAAAATGGACTTTGACTGATGTTCACTTTAGAACCAGGTATTATAATGGTTTCTTATAGTTAAAATGAAGATTATAGTAAATATACATGCTGATCCACCATATAGATAGGATTTATTTTAACTATAATGTTCACTTTAACAAACCATCATAAAACCGGGTCTAAGTAACAGTTTCCGAACACCCGTAGGAGAGGCATGTGATAGGATCGAAGCTTAGTGAGCCTACAACTGACAGGAGCTCATTAAATGCGCTTGCATCAAAGGAATCTTCTTTTGGGTTGGAAAATATTTTTAAAAGGACTTTATCACTGCTCTTTTCCACCGGGGAAAGGAGGCAAAGAAAATTACAAAAGACAAAAATGTAAGCTGCACTGTTTAACTGCCATCCAATTGAGATATTTAATCTTGCATGAATACATGATTCCCATTTAACATTCGTATTTCGTGCAAATATACGATGCCTATTTCTTGTTTGTCAAGCATCCTTACAAGAAATTTCCTCTTGGAATAATTGTTCCTATAAAGATCATTTCGAATGCTTAGCATTTCCTGGTTGCAATACTACGCTTATTTTAATTTTTTCATTACTTCGTCGAATCTCATGTTAGTTCATAATGACTATCATTGTTATCTATACATGGAAAACACAATACTAAGCTGTAAATTAAGAATCATATAAATTAGTTTAGTCAGAAAGTCATATATAGGCGACGATTACTAATAAAATGTCAATTGACAGCACATAATTCTGGAGACCATATTAAACCTCAGAAGTTCTGTTCCTCTGCACGGCTGTATTCTCCGACGCAGTCAGTATAGTACTACCAAATAACGAGCTCCAAAAGATAAAATTATTTAGAAAAAGAAGTTAGGTATGATAGTACGGGATTCCATTTGTTCACGGCCCCTGAAATTTCTACAGCCAGTCTCACGAGGCGCCGTGTTATTTAGACTTCCCGCAGAGCACAACTTCAACCGGTTGCATAATGTCAAGGGGGTTTCACATGGAATTTGACGTCAGCGTCGTAAACTACGAAAAAGCCTAAAAAGATGTAAGCAGACGTTTAATACAAACGAAAAGCAACAAACGCGGTATGACTCATGTACATAAAACTCTCGCTGTACATAAACACTCGCTAAACCAGAATAATTTTACCTTCCAAAAGTTAATGACTCAACCAAGCTATGAAACATATACCAGTGTCTTGGATATTCACGAAACTGTCAGGACACGCAGTAATTTGTCACGACAAAATGTAGCTAAGATGATAAAGAGCAACCACTGGGGAAACTGTAATTTATATTTGTCAAAATATTTTTTCCATTACGCTAAACTAAAAATTACAGTGCAAAAACCTCGAGGTATAAAAACGATATAAAAATTGCTGAATTTTATTGCATTCGCCAATATTGCTCATTTGGAAGATGTGCGTTTAGTTGGAAAGTCAAAAAACTGAAGAAACAAGAACAAACATTTCTGTGGGAAAACCATGTTTAAATTAGGTCGATTCCTTTCTTGAACCGAGTAAAGAATCTTACTGTTAGTCGTACACGAAAGCTAAGGGACGATAAGTAAGGCTTCGGATCCGATGAGCAACTCGTTAATAGAAATGACACTTACGGAAAAGTACAATAAAACAATACATTTTCGTGAGAGGCGATTAATCTGGAATCGGAAACGTCGGAACTCTTTCGGGTTTCGGAATCGGCATCGAAATCGGAGAATTTTTCACAAGATTTTAGAATCAAAAACAATTCTTTAGAATTTTTAATTTAAAATGCAATATTCTATTTTTGGTGATAATGATAAATAGATAAATACTTCTTAATTGAACTATCAATAAAAATTAACTGTATAGAGCGTAATAGCGTCTGAATATGATGCTTCATGTAAATTTACTTTACTTATTCTTGAGTAAAAAATGGAATCTTCGAGTTCTCTTCTAATCTCGAAACTTCTACAACTTCAGTTACTTAAACAGGTTAATTTTTAATCTCATTTTAAACATAAATAATTTATTAATTATTGTTATCAAATAATACTTTAATCATTATAATTAAAATTATGTAATATGAAAATAGAACTTATTAAATTTGTTGTTCGAAGACTTAGGACCTAAATACGATAGCTGGATGATTCAAAGAAAGACATACTTTCCTTTATTACTTAGACAATTACCAAATGTTTCACTGAAAAGGATATTCGACTCTATATGATTTTACAATAACTGCTATACTAAATACCTTATTTATAAATATATTTTGTTCATTATATGCTTGTTTTCCAAGTTAAAAGTAAGTAAAATACATAATTTTCATTAAATTTATTTAATCACTGCAAGAATGGAAATGAGGAATCGGCAGTCCAGAGTGGTATCGGGATTCGTACCGGAATTGGAGAATATTTTGGTATATTCCCACCACTAGTGAATTTGCTTAAGGTAGCGAAGGAAACAAGTACCAGCAGCAGAGAATACGTGGCATAAGATCCGTTTAAGCGCCTACCATAACTCTCTCCCAAGCAGCTTCGGCGAACGAACCACTCGTAACTGCCGCGAGTAATAGACTTCAGGCTGCGACGAGATAAATTTTCCCCGAAACGTATCAACTTTCGACAAACATTAGGCGATTTAGCTAGCAGTAAAACAGTCAGGACAGCTGAGTCTCGGATCAGAAGTTCGCCACGGAGTCTACTGCACCGACTCGAAAGAAATGTAGCTACGGCAACCTCGTTTCTCCTAAAATGTGAGGCAATAAAGGAAGTATAATTCTTCGCAGCGTTTGTTTCTCAATGTCAAGAGCGAGGGGATGCAGATAGAAAATGACCCGCATTAAGACAGAGCTAACGCGTCTCAAATACATCGTGTGCAGCTGCATTAGGGCGGTCTATTAAACTCGACCCAGATTTGAAATGGAAAAAAGCACTCGTGAATATTCCTTTAAGGGTAGACGGGGAAAACTTTAAAGCGTGAAAAACCACTCCACATTAAGCTGCGACTTGAAAATGCTGAAAGTGTAGAAACTGATCCCTTCTAGATATTTGTCTAATCGGTTACATGTGTGTACCGTGTTGGTTTCCAGTGTGCTAGTGCTAAAACCAGTTATTAATTACAAACATGATTCTTTACATTGGGGCTTGCAATGATCAGTTTGTTAGCTACTGTATGAGCACTTTTTTAAGGAAAAAACTGCAAGTATAAAGATTGAAGCACTAAAAAATTACCATCTAAGAGACGCAATAGTAGAGAATAGGACAGTAAAAAGACTAAAGTAGGAATGTAAACTAATGAAATGGAAAAATACTTTCAGGTGGAAGAATTTTGGACTTGAGTAAGTGGGATTAGATTGTTAACTATCAAAGCTATCAGGATCCTGATCGTCTCAAGTAGCAGGGGGGTCGCATAATACCGATTACGTCTTCCACAAATGTACTTTCTCTGAATTTACATCTACATAAATACCCTGCAAGCAGCCTTTCGGCACGTGGCAGGGGGTATAAACACCAAGAGTAAAATTACTTCTTTAATTTATTGTTATCGCGTATCGTTCGCGAAAAGAATGAGTGCCTAAAACGACTCGTCCTCGCATCTATTTCTCCTATTTTACGCTCAATGACGGATCGACCGAAGTAGCAGGGGGGTCGCATAATACCAATTACGTCTTTCGAAAATGTACTTCCTCTGAATTTATCTAACAATCGCAGCCTAGCTTCTAATCTCCTTTCTTTCAAGGATTCCCAACCTGCGTCGCAGAGCATTTGCGTTACGCTTGCTTCTCTATCGTAGCACTTTTTAACAAATAGTATCGCCTTGCGCTGCACTTTCTCGAGTTCGCGAGCATCCGTTTCATCCGCTGGGTCCCATATACCAGATGGGGCCTAACTAACGTGAAATAGCATCGTTCTCTGGCTTTTTCATCGCATCTACCTACAATACGCTTTATAAAACCGAGCTTTTTAGTTGCTTTACGGCATATTTTTCGAATATGTGTGCTCCAGTTTAAATTATTGGTAAGGGCGATTCCAAGATATTCATCTGAGTCGACTACATTTAAATTCGTTCCACTAATTCTGTACGGGTGGTTCTGACGCGATTGTTTCATTTCGAAGAAATTTACTACAGAGCATTTATCTACATTAAGATCTAGTTGCCATTTTTCGCACCACATTTGCATATGAGCTAAGTCGTTTGAGAGTGAAGCGCTATCTACGTCACTTTATTAAGCCATCACAGCGTAGCTTCTAATATTCTTTCTTTCAAGGATTCCCTACCTGCGGCTGAGAGCATTTTCGTAGGCTTTTTTATCGTAGCAAGTTTTAACAAAACCTATCACACAAGGAAAAAGGCAACTATGGATACTCTTTTCCTTAAGGGGGGATCACCTTTCCATTAGATAGAAATGAAACGAAGGAAGCTAAAATTGGGCGACCGTGCCGTTTAAACGACTGCCGGATAAGTGTGGAACCGTTCCTACCGAGTGCCGTCCATACGATGCCGTTTACGCGGCTGCCGGACAAGTGTGAAATGGGCCTTACTTTGAATGAGCGGTGACTCTATGAGGTCATGGATGTGAACGATGCCGCTTTGTCGAACGAACTCACGCGCCCTTCCGTACAAAGTCTCCCAAACGGCAAGGAGAAATGTTTGGGTGGGTTAGCTCAATGGATAGAGCAACCAACCAGCAATTGGGAGACCCGGGTTCGAGTCCCGGTCCCGTCAAACTTTTCATGTCGGTTTCTCATTGGGAAAACCTATCCATGCGCTGTACTTTCTCGAGTTCGCTGGCGCAAGTTTTAGCCTCTGGATCCCAAATTCCAGATGGAGCCTGACTAAGATAAAGTAATAACGCTCTCTAACCTTTACATTGCATATTGCTACAATACGCTCTATGAAACCGACATTTATAGGAGCATTTCCTCAGATTATTCGGATATTTGTTCTCCAATTTAAGTTATTCGTAAGACCGATTCCGAGATATTCAACTGAATCGATTACATTGACATTAAATCCAGTAATTTAGTACGGATAATTCCGAAGCAATCGTTTCTCTTCAAAGAAATTAACTACGGAGCCTTTACGTATATTAAGCCTTAGTTGCCATCTTTGGCATTAACTTGTCTGTGCAACGGAAAATATTAACACCGCACACAGTCATTATGCAATATGGCTAAACACACTTTAAATGCATATTATACATCAAAATTCACTCGAGTAGGCTNACTACGGAGCCTTTACGTATATTAAGCCTTAGTTGCCATCTTTGGCATTAACTTGTCTGTGCAACGGAAAATATTAACACCGCACACAGTCATTATGCAATATGGCTAAACACACTTTAAATGCATATTATACATCAAAATTCACTCGAGTAGGCTCACTAACCTGTTTAACGTGCAGATGTTAAAGATTATTCGCGACGATTATCGGAAATTAGAGGGTACATTTTAAGGTAGGAATCATTAGCAGAATATGCTAAGCCGAACAAAACGTTATTAGCATTCCGAACGACCAAGAGCGTTCTTCATGATTAAAATAGTCCGGAGTGAGATAGATGCCGTTCAAAATAATCCGAACGGCGAAGTTTCTTCGATGTAATTTCCTCAAAGAAATTTCGGAGCAATATAATTCAAGCGTAACCGTTCGCCATTATCAGAGCCCCTTTGCGGTGAAAGAGACGCATCTGCCACAGTCATTACGAAATGAAGGGAGCTATAGCGGCGCAACTTTGAGGAGTTTAAATAGCCGCGAAAAATTAATTACCTCCTTTAACCCTCACAAGACTCTTATGACGGAAAGATAACATAATTCACCACGCAAAAGACCTCTGTCTTTAACTTGATGTGCGGATGAATTCACCGATTGATACAGTTTTTGCATACAAATGATTTACCATTCGATAGGTTCGCGTGCCTTTAATATTTTATAGCACTCATTGTATGCAAATGTGATGAAAAGATTAGAGAGCGATGTTTCTTCACATTGGTTAGGTCCAACCTGGAATATGCGGTGAGAATATGAGATCCAGATGAGAATACGTTGATTTGCGAACTCGAGAAAGTGCAGCACAAGGCGATACTATTTGTTAAAAAGTGCTACGATAGAGAAGCAAACGTCACGCAAATGCTCTGCGGCGCAGGTTGGGAATCCTTGAAAGAAAGGAGATTAGAAGCTAGGCTGCGATTGTTAGATAAATTCAGAGGAAGTACATTTTCGAAAGACTTAATTGGTATTATGCGACCCCCCTGCTACTTCGGTCGATCCGTCATTGAGCGTAAAATAGGAGAAATAGATGTGAGGACGAGTCGTTTTTTTATTTCTAAAATAAGAAAGCAAAAATTACGAAAATGCTCCCAGACGCAGGTTGGGATGCCTTGCTAGAAAGGGGATTAGCAGGTACGTTTGGCTTGATCAATTCAGAGATAGACAACTGGAACGCTTGGTGTTTACACCCCCTGCCACTGACCGAAAGGAGACTTGCATGGTATTTCTGTTGATATAGGTTTATTTTGTATCTTGGTAGCTAACCCCACCTTTTATATCATCTAGCATATATTGTTTTTGAGTTCCCACAGCTTTAAATTACTTATCTTTGATTTTTACCAGAATTGATTTAATGAGAAAATCTACCATAGATTAGCAATAAAGGACCTGTAGAAGTGTCTTCTACGCATTAAAAAATAAAATTTGATACTGGATACAGAAGTTTTTTATTCCCTAAAGAACTCCGACAGAGGCAATACGAATTATATCTTCAGTAAATATACAACTTTTTCTTAACGAAAGGGAAAAAGGACCGCACGTGAAGATTAGCCGAATCATCGTTTTAACTTACTTAAAAATCATCCATAATTATCTGAATTTCTTGTAAACTTTAAGAATAAATAGTTAATCATATTACACTGATAAGAAGTGGATTAATTTAAGTGTTTAGAAATTAGCCTTAACTGAAGAGGTGAGAAAGTTCTATAATTTTCTTCCTTGTGGAATTCAACCCAAAATAAAAGTCAGGGCTAAACTGCTTCAAGAAATTACTATGGGATTGATTATACCTGACCTTTTGAAGTTTCAAAAAAGCCGGCTTTCATTTTCGTTGAGAAATGAATCTTCTTCAGGATACCTCATACGAAACCCAAGAGATATGGAAGAAGTTTCTTAATGAATACATGTTGTAAGGATGGACTTCGTAAATTTAAAATTCGTTAAAAAACAAAATACTTTCAGGCATTGATATCTTTTATTTAAGGCTGTTGCAAAGGCCAAATATCCGTCCACTATTTTATCTCAAAATAACGATGTTCTCTAAATTAAAATTAAATCCTGAACCAGGGATGAAAGTGATAACAATAGAAAATCTTATCATGCGTAAGACACTATCTCAAAGCCGATTTTGACGAAACACAAAATGATAAAAAGTAGCTATGAAACCGAAAATGCAATTCTCGACACCTATTCCTATAGGAAATGAGGCGAAAAAATGACGCCCTCATCTTCACGCTCCTCTTGAAAATTGAATCGTTAAGAGATTCCGATATTTCTACCCTCCCATACATTCCATAAAAATGAAAATGAGTTTTTGCGGTCAATCGATATTCCCATTTTTCGACGACGAACCCTCTCATCTGCGATCCGAAACAGTTTTTGGCGGAAGAGAGCCTACGGCGACACCCGCAGAATACGTGGAAATGGGCCGCTACTCATGTGCCATATCCCACGTTCCCTTCGCCCGCCTAAAGAAAGGCACCAGAGAAGAGATTCTCGGAGAGAATCGTTAACGACGGTGAATTTTTTTTTCAACTTCATCTAAAATAATGTTAGAAGGTGAAGAAGGAAAGGCGTAACAACGATGCGAAGTAATTAAATTACTTCTCTAACAACCCCCTTTTATTTACAGGAAAGTTGAATACAGGGGAATTTGAGTTTATGTATAGTCGTCCTAAAAATCGCTCTAGTTAATTTAAACCCCCTCTGATCGTGGAGTTAGAGTGATTTAAATCACTCTCGTCCTTGAGAGGACAGCAATCAAATCAATACGTAATCACATAATGAAAAGGTGACCAAATCAATAATAAACACATGCAAAATTTACTTTCAACTTATTTCCTTAGTATATAATTGATGTTTATTGTACTCATAACTTATATATTTTTGTTCAAAATCCATTTTTGGGAAAGTTCAGTTTTAGTACCTTTTTGAACGAATTATAAGGCGTATGAGCATCTTTTTGAATTAAAATTAAAGCTACAAATTTATTAGAATTTCATTAATTATAATTTCCCTCGTGGGATGAGTGCTTCTCCCGATATTTGGAAAGATACACGACTAAAACGAATTTATTTAATTTTTTGCAACTGGAATTCTGGAACTGAATCTGTAAATATCACTGCTTTACATCAAAGTAGTTAACCGTACGTGGATATATTAAACCTTACAAAATTAGAGTTCTTTTTCGTTTGATATGGCCAAACATACTATATTGCATGGGCCTCAATGACGTGGTGCGCTTAATCAATGAAAAATCGAAAAGTAATTCCTAAAATCTCTAACAGCCTTGAGCCAATTCAATTCAAACTATTGCAATGAGCAGCTTAATATATAGAAAACAACCAAGCAGTTACACCGCAATGACCTTGTGAATAGCACTTTATGCAGCATTCAGCAAGGAGGGGTTATGATGCCAACATTCGGCATCCAAGTATCTCGAAAGCTTTCATATCGCTACAGCCATGAAGAGACTGCGACAAAGTAAATGAAGGATATATTTTTTCACGTAATATGTATGTGTATGACGTAACATGGTGAGTAGAATATCTTACAAAGGAGATGATAAGAGAAGGTAAATAAAAAAGCACACAAAAAACATACTCTGAACACACCTCTGAACCACAAAAGAATGGAGTAAAAAAACAGGAAAATAGCTTTCTTCACACTCGCCAACAGCGTTAAGATCAAAAGACATTATTCGGCATTCATTCGGCAGAGACTTAGAAGCCTGTGAAATCTGGAATAGAGACAAAACAGAATCTATGACCGCAACCCGATTGTGCGCAGCTCACACTAGTATTTGAGAAAAGGAGTGAAAGGGATTAACCACGAATTTCCTCTCCCCTCGATCTTATGCATCACGCAATAAGCCGTTCGATTTTTGAGGGGGGAACAATACATCAATCATGATATAAAACCAACAAGCAAAATAAAGCTAGTTATAATCTACAAGAAAATACGCCAGAGTATAAAAGCAGCATGAAAATCAAAAGGATAATCATTGATCGAATTTTTCTGTGAAATTAAAAACGCACGAATTCCCTTAGTAAAAAAGTTCATTCAGACGACTCATGTGAACTTGAAATGGGCAGTATACTAATGGTATCGGAGTTACAACCAGAATACGAAATGAACAGCGTGTGATTGAGATTAAAGGATACTCGAGGTTTGAATCACTAATCACGCGATGTGACACTACGGCGATTTTGATCGATGACGCCTCCGATAGGAGGACGAGTACCTTGGCGAGCGAACGCGAGCAATTTGACTTGGCGTCATTCACGTCATTTCTAATGGAGCTGATAACGCTGCGATGGATAAGAACGAATACACTAAATCTATTTTCCGCGGATACGGGCGAATTATTCGACTCATCGGAGCAAAGCAAAGATTATGATCTGTTTGTTACTTGAAAAGAAAATGCTACGCAAAGGATGCCGAAAGTTATGCTGAAATTGGCAGTCGATCGAAAGAGGTTGTGTGAAACAAACCACCCGGAGGAGATCGATTTGGATAGGCACGCTTTTAATCGGGACAGCAGTGTTTAATTCTGGAAACTAAAACAATCTATGGAAGCTAAACCACAATCTCGCCTATGCTTTACGTTACTGCCGAAGGAAAGCAAAAGGGTAGCTAAAAAAACTATCCAAGATAAAAAAATAAGAACAACCTTATTTTGACGCAGTAAACATCTACGAAGACGTTTCCATTAGAAGATCCACAACATTCCGGAATCCAGCGTATACTCGTGAGAGATTTCGCAATCTCTTCGACGATTACGTAATTTACAATGCGAAACGAATCCCTCGAAATCTTCTGTTAGGAAAGCAATTCTCTTCTTTTACTCATTTTATGACTGATATTTTTGACATCACCGATCAACCATCTTAATTTTTACGTTTTCAAGTTTCTTCCCTCAGAAACTAGTGTTCAGCAGTGGAGAAGAGTGGAGCAGAAGTGTCATGAAAGTGATAAGCGTCATCTATAAAAATTATTACCATTAATGCCAAATGTAGAGAATAGTAAAAAGCATAACAAAAACTGCAATTGTAAAAACATCCACTACATAACTAAATGGAATTTAAAAAATGTTTTATCGCTGTCTACAATCCAATAAAATTGAATTGATAGAGAACGATGGTAGTAGTATTGGGATGCAACTCCCTTACGTCCACCGCCTCCTAGATTGAGTCAACGCCGGTAGGGGGACGGTATTTGCCACTTTAGAAATCTACTAATGGTTTAATGTTTATATTTAGCCGTTTTTAAGCTAATATTGACAATTCATCGAATGCCTCTGGCTGGAATTATCTTACTCATCTAAATGTAAATGAAATTGACCAAATCTCTCTTGTATCTAATGTTACAAACTGCGAATAGTAATAAGTCATGCCTCATAAAATTGGTCGTAGTGTTTTCTACATCTATATTTACGTAAATACTCTCCAAGTCGCCATTCGGTACCAGGAGAGGGGTTTAATCACCGAGTTCGAGTTACCTATTTAGCTTGTTGTTATAGGTGTGTAACGTTGAACGTTACGGGTAGCGTATTGTTCGCGAAAAGAATGAATAGTTAAAGCGACTTGTCCTCGTGTTACATTTCTTCAACTCTTAGATCGAGTTTGTTTTTTGGTCCGCTAGCAATTCGATTTATTTTACCTTCCAATTTTTTATTTAGTTAGTCGAGTTAGTAATTTTTTGCTGTTTTGGGGTTTTTTGTCATCTCCCTTCTCTCAGTATTTTTTTCGGCAATTCGAATCTTCTATTGGTTGACCTTAATTTGCAAATAAAATCATTCTTTTTTCATTAGCTTTCGTTAATAACAAAACAAGGTTACGCGAAGGAGAAGCACACACATCCCACCGAGACAACTAAGAGTTTTTCTAACCATCTTCATTCAGAAATTCATGCACTAGATTCAACCTCTTCGTGTACTGAGAAGGTTCTCGTTATGGTTAATGAAAACATCCAGTAAAGCGTAGGGTATGAACATGGAAAACAGCTACATTAACCAGCAGTAAGCGCTCTTGAAAGGGTCTTAATCGCTGTTCGTGGAAGCGTAATAGACATTTTACAGCAACGGAAGACTAGTGCTAGACGTTATATGTAGCAGTAAAGTTTGCTATCGCTTGATGTCCTGTAGTGCTAAGCACGTCCGTATGCTTGAGTTCATTCGCTCCTTCTTTAGGGCAGCGAAATCTTCCTGAATAGTTTTAAATTACCCTTTCATGAGGTAAGGTCCTAACATAAACGCTGTCTGATACTCAGCAACGCTCGTTCAGAGCTCAATAAGCTCCAGGCTTTTCATAGTAGCAAAAGCAAAACATCAATTCGAGAAGGACATTTCAAAAGTTTTCCACGAAATTTAAAGGGTACTGCATAAATATCTCCTTTGCATTTGAGAACTCCGCGCGGCAATTCACGTTTAATTCAGCTGAAAATACAGATTTTAAAACCCGATTTATGAATCCAAATAAAACTTAAAACTTTGTGTGCACAAAATTAACTTCGAGTGAGAACTTTCGTCCCTCTCATTTCCTTCAAAAATGATGAATATATCCCGAAAACTATTTAAGAGCAGATAATAAAGCTGAAAGGATGCAATTTTTTCTCTAAAAATGTGTAACTAAAGGAAAATAAAACTGTCTTAGCCTTCTATTGTCTCATTCTTTGGTCAGAAAGGTAGACATTGTCAATTGAAAATATATTCCCAAGGTCCATTCTTAATTACAGTAAATACATGTTACAGTACTGCCCAAGTGATTTGTGTACACACAGTTTCCTACACATATTTTAGCTTGTACTGTCAGTAGGTTTGCGCAGGTTTTTCACACCCCCTTCCCTGTGGGTGTTTTCCTGCTGTGGAGATTCATTTCCTTAGTCGCCTCTTAGGTTCTTTACATCCACAAATTCTTCTTAAGCTTACCACTCTATTTTATTTACAAATTTATTCATGTTTTAATAATAACGTTGTCGATATATTAGATGGAAGAAGAGATCTTTTAGTCTCAATCTTGCCTTAATAAAGACCTTAAAAATACAGGGTATCCCAGATTCCTGCACAACAATTTAAGGATAATATATGCTGCTATTAACGGAAAATTAAATCTTTTATGAATGGCTTCAGATAAAAATATTCGAATCACGTTAAATAAAAATGTACACATTATGAAACAGTCAACTGCCTTTTGAAACAGAGTAAATTAACTATTACTGGCTAATAGTAATTATGTAGAAGAAATTTATGTAATTATGCAGTAGGAGTAATTTATGTAGAATAGTGATCACATTTTTTGTAGAACACCCAGATTTCCAAATTACAATGACTCTATGGAACAATATGGCGAACGAAAAAACTACGACAAAAAGAAGACAATGGGAACTAAGAAACAGTCTCCCCACGACCAACGATCCAAAAACTGGGCCCGGTTCCAACTTTAAAGAGTTTATAGAGCACGAGATTAAGACTTGTTCTCTCACGTTTACGGCATCGAAACAAAAGAAATCCGAGGAGCGAGGTTCGATCGATGTGGAAAAGGCTTTCGAAAGGATAAGAGAACGCGTTTTGTGCTGACAAAGACGAAATTTCTCGTTTCCCTTGCTTAACGAAATTTTGTTCCAAGAAAACTCTTCTTATACACTCTTGAGATATTTCAGAACGAGAACAATAACTGGGGGAATATTTAAGCAGAAAATGATGCTTCAATTGTCTACCGCTGCGACAATATCGTACGATTATTACTAGAATGCGAGCCATGAGTTTAAGGATGTAAGAACGTGGGCATAATCGGATTTCAAAATAATAATACAAACCGTTGACTCTTATTAATGCTTCTCAGTTAATTATGGAAGAATATTTTAGATAGAGCAAAATATTTAAGGCCAGAATAAAACGACAGCGAAATTCAAACTGCTGCGAGTCAAAACATAAAAGGAGTGAAAATATTGACTGAGAAAATACCTGCTCAAAGAGTTCCCGATTTGAAGTTTCCTTCAAACATTCATTCAAATTAATTTTGAATATGACCTTGGCGTACCGTATATACACATATACGTATACACATATCCTACGTATCTTTTAGCTTAAAGTAAGTAGTATAAATAGGTTCGTGCAGGTTTTTCAACCCTTCTCTAAGGATGTTTTTCTGATGTGGAGATATTTTTTTTTTCAATAACATTGACAACAGGTTGGACCTTTTAGTCTCGCCTTAAGAAAGACCTAATAATAACAATAATAATAATACACATTTTTACAGATTTGATCTTTGGAAATCAAATTGTGATCCACCTCCAGTTGTAAGTTGGACGAGTGCTTAAGCATTGAAGCCTCTTTTAATGTTAACTAAACTTTACTTTGAAATTAACGCCGAGCTAAAGTTACACTTAAGTATAATCCGAGGAATAGCAGGCGCAAGCGGAGTTCGAAGCTAGTTTATAAGTATCGATATTGTTTGACACAGTTCCTTCTTGGACACACTTAAAGATGAAAGCTTTATTTCCGAAATGCGCACATGGTAATTCCTGGAATGCGGTAATCCGTCCCTTCCCATTCGTTCTTCAAACGCAAGCTCCGTCTGCCGACATACAGAGAGTTTTTAAACCTCAAATTCATGCTTTAGTTCTTTAAAAGCAGCATTAAGTTTATCAATATCGTAAAGATGGCAAATGCCGCAAGATACAAATAATTTCAGAAGATAATTACTTACAGAAAAAACTGCAACGACTCGGCGTTGAGGGGAACAACAGGTAGGATTTCATCAAAGGGGCAACGCTGATCCCTCCAACTTTGAACAAATCCTCGCCGAGTCACGTACCTTCTCCATCGCCTACTTCATCCCTACACAAACTCCCACACAAACTGCTCAATCTTCGACAAATCTTAAGAGCGTGACGTACTTGAGCGACGCGGAATTGAAAACCGTTCCGACAGTGCACTCACGATATCTCCGCGTCAGGAACTGGAAGTGATCTTCAGCGAAGAAAAGCATCTTAGAGGCCTCTATCGGCGAAGAATACCGAGCGACGTGAAATACGTCTAGAGATCCTCAAGATGGATAGTACAACGGGAAGTAGGCCGACTGGGGAGATAGCTTCCTTGCTTTCTAAGGATCTAGCACCAATCCTAGCGCACTCGTTCGCCTCTTCTTAAGGGTTAGGAACTATCTTGAGAAATGGCTGTGTGTTGGACCGAATTATGAAAGAAAGACAACCAAACCTTAAACCCTTTATTACGAAGTCGTTCGTGCGGACTTCATATAATGATTTCTGGGAGAAATAGAATAGACAAATGTCGGAATGAGGGAACGATCCCAAATACAACGCCGAGAGGTTCAGGGTAAGGAGAAACATTAGAGTAATCGGTAAAACTAAAAGGAGTGACGTTAAATGTAGCAGAAAAGGCACTGAATTCCACTTACCAGACACGATTCATAAAGCCTTTCGTTCTAAGAACTCAATGAAGAAATAGCAGATGCTGAGAAAATATAATATACCTTTGAGAAGAAACAAACTGTAACCAAGGGATGTAAACATTAAAACACACCTCAAAAAGAAGAGAAAAATTCGGCATTAACTTCGTACCAAGAATAAATACTATTTAAAACATCTCACAATGCTACGATACCCTGAAACATGAAAATAAGAAGAAAATTTATTTAGCGACTTGGGTTTGTAGAGTAGCTCAAAAGGAAATGGAGTTCTTGGAATGTTTCAAAAGACAAACTTACTTAAATTTCTCCGAGAGGAGCTTAATTTTTCACTAATTTTTTTTCAAAAAAGGGCAACTAAACATTCTGTAAATTTATACCCAGTAGACAGGCTTTTCTAATACAATATTGGAGCTATTTTAGAGGACTGCCGGACGGCTACCAAATAGGTAGCGTTTTAGCCTTTGATAAAAGTTCTCCCGGGTTCGATTCCCGGTGGGGATACATACGAGTGACATGACTTCAGCTCACGAACTATTGTTAACAATACTACTACTAACTGTTTTAAATTTAAAATGTCATTTGATCCTTCAAACCGCGACTTTTCATGAGTTTCTTCGCCTGCATTGGTTTACATGTAAAACTAAAAAAACCGCCTTCATAAACTCATAAAATATACTCTGAAATGAAACAAGAATTATCAACAGAACTCTTTCATGGTCGAAGAAAAATTTTCACCGGTAGTAATGATAAACGGTAAAATTGAACACCGGAAAGGACGATATAAACAACGGCCAAATGGGAATCTATGCTTAGTAAGTTTACGGCAACTAAGATTTAAGGAGAAATGTGCTCTCGAGATCAAGGATATAGGATTATTTCTCCCCGCATAGGTTGAAGGTAACCAAAATGGTATTTCACGTGGACTACTAGAATTCCCGTAATGTTTACCGTGGATGCCTTCTTAAACGAGGATTCCAAGGGCTACGAATTCTCCAGAGCAAGGCACTGGATTCTTGTGGCTGCGATGCTAACGTATGGGGGAAGATTAGAATATGTCGTATTTTGCTGCAATTCCACGAGCATAGGCATCACATACAATGGTACGGATTCCGTGGAATGATACACAAGCGATTTCGATTATTTTCACACACGTGGGAAGCACAGCCCTCAAACAAACCTGAAATATTGAGCACTATGTATTTCTTAAATGTGAGGAAAACTGAATTCCTTTACTTTTTACTCTTTCTTTTTTTACTTTTATTTTTCCTCTAATTTTTACTCTTTTTGTTTCCCTTGCTTAACGAAATTTTGTTCCAAGAAACCTCTTCTTATACACTCTTGAGATATTTCAGAACGAGAACAATAACTGGGGGAATATATAAGCAGAAAATGATGCTTCAATTGTCTACCGCTGCGAAAGAAGCCAAAGAGTATAGTTAAAAGTTTTCTAAAGATTTAAGATGGTTCTACAGCATTTTTATTAGTTCTATTTTCGAATTCAATACTGATAACATCTCATATTTAGTTTCGTTAACACGCCATAGTTATAAATAAATATAAAACGAATTATATATAAATAGAAAACGTAGAAAATTTAATAGAGGAATAGAAATGTATCAACATATACCAAGTTATAATTTTGTAGTGGTTGTTTTTCTCAAAACAATTTGGTAAAGCCATATTCTTAATTACAAATTTTTGTTGAATAATAGCAAGGACTTGACTTGGCTTTTATTTATCTATCTGCTCGGGTAGATGAAGCCTTTATGCCCCATCTTCCCCTACCCCGGCAGCTCTCTAGTTAAGGAACAATGATTGTTTACAAAATTTTATAGTCAAGTGTCAGACAGTAAAACGTCACATAAATAGTAATAAATAAGGTGTGTACAAGAAAGAGATTCCTTAAAATTCATTAATCCATTACTTATGGGAATTTCGATGATGAATGATGATTCCGTGATCAATCTTCAGTTCATAACGACCAAACAAACTGTTTTTAGAGGAAAATGCTAAAAAGATGCAAGTAAAACATCTGCATTCGTATCAAAAATGACTTAAAAAAGCAAATTTAAATCGCCGCGTAGTTTGGGACGTTACCCACATAATAACTGAATCGGAAGTCTCGCTTTATAGCATATGAAATATTGGGTTCTTACTGAGCCTACAGCAGAAAAGGCTAAAAATCTGATCCGATGGTAATAAATTTTCCCCGCCATATAAATGAATTTAAAAGATATTGCGACGCAGGGTATAAAACGCTTGGGTATTTTGTGGTCAGCTAATTTCCATTCCCTGCATTAAGATAAACGCACATCAAAATAATTTTTTCATTATTCAACTAGCCCGAGTCCAAGGAATCCAATTATTTTATAAAGTTTTAATCCGTTCAGCTATCGCTAATTGGACACTGTTGCCCAACAATTTCACACCTCGTTCTAGAAAAATAACCTGCCCGACATTCAAACCTTTTAACGGCCCTAAGAACTTCCCTAATTTAATCCAAACCGCGATATGAAAATAAGAGAAGCGGAAACCAAAATCTCCGTCGATGTACGGGATCGCACTTCAGATTCACGCGGTTAAAAAAATCCTCGGAGGAAAACGAGGAAAAAGGGCTGCTTGAACCGAACACCCCTTCGCCATTCTAAGCAGGTCAACGCACAACCTTGTGACGCAGTAAAACGAGACGGTAGAAGGGTACAAAAAGAACCCTAGACCGAGCAAACAAGTCTGCCTCGGACGCCTTCGCTTCACATTGAATTTTAAATAGAAGAGCGCGGCGAGGGGAAAAAACAAGCCGAGAATCCCTCGTCTACCAAATACCAGGAGAAGGAACGTGTTGAGGGTCTGCGGGAGAAGTGACTTGCTGAAAAGACGCGGAACTGAGGTGCGAAGGCGTACATAGACGTCCAAAGCCGGCGACGGCAGCGACCTCGATCCGACGAAAAAGAAAACAAAGGACGAGGTTGGAGCGCGAGAGGAAAAAAGACCGCTCCAGACGGTGGTGCACTGCTCCGTGAATCGAACCCGTGTTCGCCAGTCTCCTTTAATGCCGTTTTCATCTTTTCGTCACACATCCGCCTCCTTGCAAAACACCGCGGGAGTCATCCGAATGGATCCGGTAAGGGTTTCCTTCCCAAAAGGACCACGACTAAACGCTCCACCGGAGCCGTGCATGTGGGAGACGCTTTATAAGTTCTCATGAGGATGCATGCATGATTCGATGGCTTTCATTCGTCATTCGGCGAGAGTGTCAAATTCTTCAACTTTTGTTCGCTATGCTTATTAATACTAAACGAAGGAGTCAAACAACTCGTGATATACCATGAAACGTAAAGAATTATTGTAAAAATCGTAATGGAATTCTTGCAGCTTTGAGTTAGCGTGTGAAAAAACTTCGCGTTGCAAAGTATGTGCCGTAGCCATCGTTATTATTAGAGACAAAAATGATCTACTGGAGGAGTTTTTTGTTATAGACTTCAGATATTTTCCTTTCAGTAAATGTGATAAGTTCGAGGCTATGGAGCGGAAAAACTGATCTCAATCAGAAAAACACAGTAACAACGAATTTTATCATTTCAATGAGTAAAGCTGAGTATTTGAGACATTATAGAAGAGTGGTTATCAAACGACGATTAAAGCAATCCCGCCACTTACTGCTTTCATCCTGACCACGAAGATGTAACTAGAGAAGTCATTAGTAGCTCCTGAATAATTAGGAAGTATTTGATTAAACGATGAGCTATTATACTCAACTAGCATTTAATTATATAACAGATATATTAAGTCGATTTTAGAAACACTACACATTAGTTTCTTGAAGTGTTTCTATTCTAACTTTTTTCCGTGTACGCCATGGTATCGCGCTATCCGGTCTGAAAAAGAAAACATTCTGAGCTATCGTTGTAGAGTATATTGAGACTTTATTTCAACTCTAGTTCCTGCTATCGTTGTAGAGTATATTGAGACTTTATTTCAACTCTAGTTCCTGCAATTGCTCATTAAACTTGTTATTTCATTCGATATTATGAGCGAACTGACAGATTGAAAACAAGAAGTTTACCCGTACCACGTTAAGATTTATTCAGCGACCTAGGTTTCGACGCGTCGCGTCATCATCAGGCCTACCATCAGGGGAAGGGACGTGTTGTGCGAAGGGCATCGCGTCACCAAGGCCATCAGGCTTCCTACCACAAAGTCTTGCCAGAGTCTATTGATGATATTATTAGCTTCTCTCACTGGAGACGGAACATCTATTTGAATGACCTAACATCAATTTATGGCAGATTACCTGCAGTTTAACTTTTACGCCGACTCCACGAGGAATGCCGTAGCTGCTTATCACATGAGTGACACCAACAGAGTATGCAAAATTCTTATGCTAAAAAACGATTGAAAAAGTGAACTTACCTTGTCAGCGGAGACGTGGACACGTACTTGAAGAAGACGAACGTGGACAAAACGACGAACACCATCAATGCTATAACACACTGGAGAACTGTGATCCTCTTGTGGAGACATCTGTGCCTCCTCCATGATCTGGGCAGCAGCGAGGACCTCCTGCCTCCACCGCCCCACAGTCTTAGCAAGTCTCTCCCGCCCCACCGTATCCTGGAGACGCCGGAGCACACGCCTCTTTTGGAGGAAAGGGGTCGGTGGGGCAAAAGATTGTTGGTACTGCCCACGCTGTTTAACCTCGACCCCGGATTGCACTCGATTTTAGCCTCGCCGCCGACGTCGGAGGCGTCGTACACCGCCGACCACTGGGACCTGCCCTCCGTGGGGGCCGAAAGGAGGGGGGCCCTTGGGGAGGAGGGCGGGGAGGGGGGCGGAGGTTCGCCGTTTGGGGCCCCTTCGGAACGCATCGCCCGAGCATGCAGGGTACACTCGAACGGGATTGCACTGCTTGGGAATCGAGCCCTGAACTCTCACCCCGTTTTACTGGAATATGTGAACGGGAAAACACAGAACTTTCACAGGAATCACCCAAGTACCAACACAAGATATAGTGCAACGGACAACTTTGTTTTGGTCCACTTAGGTAAAAGTCAAGCTATCAGTCCCATATCTTTTGAGCTAGCGGTTTGCACTCTTAGAAACGAATCTGAACACGTCTTGAAGTATAAACGAGCCATATAACTTGCTTTGTTCTTAAAAAAAAGCACTCCCCAATCAAAGATTCGATCACCACGCAAAAGTTTCCGCAAAACACTTTGGTCCAAGTTCCACGCAACACTCAAAACAAAACGCACGGTTTTCTGGCTACCCCGCAAGATTTAAGGATCGAGAATTCTGAAAAACGTTTTCTTTTTCGAGATTAATTTTTAAAAGCGACACCCGAATTACTCGCGGAACAAAAAAAATTATAAATCTTTTACGAAAAGTATACGAAACAGTTCTCTCCTTTGTGTATATTTCTCAACGAAACGAAAATAAGGCAGTGTAATGATCAACCAACACACTCGAATGCTTCAGAAAAATTAAGGTAAAATTAAAATAAACGCTCATCTACCTGTCTATCTTTCTGTCCGATCGCCACTTACTATGCTTCCAAACACTTCCCCAGCTCCTGTTGCGCGCTACGGCCATCTTGCAACCACGCTTCGCCTTCCCTCCGCTTCAGGAGTCCTCGAATCTGAATTCTGGCGTCGGGCGCCGATTCTTCTGCGGGGTGAGGATGTTGGAACGTATGGGACGCCGTCACGCCTTTTGGGGGGCATACCGCCCCTTCAAATCCACTTGAAAAAGACCCAACTCCCGAAACCACTCACAACCACGCCACCAATAGAGTAGCGGCGCGCAGAGGAAGTAGTCTCACCATTCAAAAGAGCAACGGTCTTCGCGGAAAATATCAACAAGAACGGTAGATTGGACCTTCTAATATAAAAATTATAACCTTGCAAAAGAGGTTGTCGATATTTACGCAGGAACAATAAAAACCCACCCAAGAAAGCGAACTTCGAGTGGACTAGAGGTATAAAAAGGTGTCTTCAATGAAGGCGATCAGAATCTTAACATCCCATTTTGACAGGAAACATGCGAATAGCTACGTGAAGGACGGAAATTCGTGGGATTGGCTTCCTCCGCGCCGACGAAAGCAGAGGACATAACAAGTGACAAACGTGCTACTTCCGCTTCTGAAGAAAAAGATCACCGGGCGAAATAGAGATATTTTCCGCGCGGGCCATCGCCGAGGAAAGATTAGAAGACGAAGCGGGTTTAGAAAGGGCGAATAGGAGCGCTATCTCACGGTTGACAGGCGCACCTCTAAGCAAAAAGGACGCCGATTATGGACTGAAATTCGGCCCTTTCCGAGTGGTTAAAATTCGACGCCCACGCTTGAAGAGATAGTGGAAGAGCTTCCTGTGTGTACTCTTCCACTCCCTCGGCCGAAAGAGGGCCTCTTATTTTTTTATCGTAAAAATATATTTATATAAAAGTTTTTTTTTCCCGAATCTTCACTTCCGCAAAATGCTTGGGATTCTTAAGGCCTCCTTATTCTTGAGTGTTGCGATTCTTCCAGTATCACCTCCAGACACTCGCTGGGTTCTAATTCGTTACTTCGTCTTTCTCTCTACCTCCTAATGCTTCTTCATCCACGCCTGCAAAGAAAAAAAAATCACATTCAGTTAAATTTATTTTCATAATCAAGTTGAAAAAGAGTCAACTGTTGGAAAATTGGAATACTGACATAAGGAAACGATCCATCAATATTATAAGAAACTATCGAAATAAAAAAACAGACTTTTACCTTCACCACCAAAAGTTTATTCTACGGCCATAATTTCGGCCCCTTGCGTCATCATTAGGGCTCATCGGGGGATGATGATGACCCAAGAGGTGGAAACCATGGTCGTAGAACAAACTTCCTGTGGTATAGGTAAACGTCTGTTTTTCATGTTTCTTTACAATAGAAAACTACCACAAAGTCGAGGCAATTTTAGTAAATTCTATGAAAGATTATCGAATATAAGGAATTAATAATAGATAATAATAATCTGTAAGAAAGAACACTGAATAATTTCCACCACCGGTTTATTTCATGACCGGTTTTGTCAATGGCTCACAGCCCTTCATAACCACTAATGTGGTCATTAATAACCAGTATGCGGTTATGAGCGTCTGCTACCAGTTCAGAAACGCTGATTGTCTAAAATGAACATCATCACCTGAAGTAGCATAATTATGTACATCCATATACACAATATATATCCAGATACACGGAATCTATATCTACCAGACACTTCAACTATTAAACTTTAGATAAGGACGGATTTTGCGATCGCTATTACGCTTTGAAGTTGCAATTTAATCGATACGACAGCTGAGGACAAATGCAGTGACAAACTCGTAATTAGGGCGTGAGAGTCATCATCATATTCTGTCCATTAACGAAAGGCCCTTCGTTCTTCTAACCCCCTCAGATTCCTTCCTTCCCCATATAACCGCAAGAAATTAAACTATATCCCACTCCCATGTGTTACTCGCTCCTCTCCTCATCTGCGAGATGTTATTCGGAATCAATTCCATCTCAGTGGACGTCCAGCGCCGCTCTTTTTTTTCCAGAGAATGGCCATTTTAATAACCCTTCCCTTTTGAAGATACAGCTCAGTCCTGGTACCCGTCTTTGCCATGAGTTTTTCTCCGACATCACCGTGAAATATCCAGCATTCATTTCGACTACGCGCTGTTTCAAAGTTACGTTTTTCTAGCGTTCAACATCCATTTTTCACGGCCCATGCAAAGACTGTCGAAACACAATGGTCAAGTAATTCTTTCTTCAGCTGCAGAGCGATGACGTTGTTGATGTTTCTTTTGAATGTATACTATCCCAAAATTAATCTCAAACGACTTACGAAAGACATTTTCTTTATTCATCTACATTTGGGGTTCTTCGGTAAATTCCTTCATTTTTGATTATCCTCGATTATTTTCTGACCTCAATTTCTCGTGACATACGACCCATGTTCACATTACAGTGTGCTTCCGGAGCACTGTTTACGCACACGCAGAAAATTTTGACAAATATCGTGAGGCCGTACGTAACGGATAATAAACTTTCTTGTTGATGTTCATAAGCTGCGTAAACGGGGAGTTCTTTAATCCTTCACAACAGTTTCACAAACATCCTTTAACTTCGTTTAATTGTACTTTTTACTGTCCTTTAACACATAAATATGGATTATGATGTGCTGTATAATGATAACGATGATGAATGACTATGGACTAGAAGGAAAGCCACGTGTTCAGTATAAGAGGGGTGTTTCTCGTTGGTTTGAGCTTATGGAAATGTTGAATGTAAGCAGAGTGATACATTATGAGAACGTACTTAGTTCTAAAGGGAGAGGGAATCAGAGAGAAAGCTGGGTGAATCTTGTAAAGCAAGGTTCCAAATCTCATTCTTTTCTATTATAGATTAATATATTCGATTGTATAAATGAAACACTTCAAACTCTTGATTTTGACTACTAGAAACAGTACAATATTTTACTAGTGAACCTTTGACTTAGCTCCTAATATTTATGCACGCTTTTTAAATAACAGCTGCTTAAAATGGGACAAAAATATAGCAAAAATAGAAGCAAAATTAAATTCACGCAAAGACAAAAAGAAGACAGGAGACGCATTCGTCGTAATTTTTTTATAAAATATCGCTATGAGGTAGCTATTCATGATGAAATGGTTAAGAAACATCTCATACTCCTTACCACAGGATTTTTAATGAAAAAACGACTTAGCTTTCGACGCGTCGAAGGTATATAAGTTCACGAGTATAAGTTGTTCCTTATTCCTTTCATAATTTCTAGAATTAAAACTATCAGATAATATTCATGATTAGGATAATTCGAAGTCACATAATTTCGTAAAGGTATCGTTTCGGAGTGAGATTAACGAATTTCAAGGAAAATTCCCGCTTCCACAATGGATACGCAAACATGAGGAGACGAAAATTGGAAAATCTCAGCATCCTGGGAAATAAATCAACTCTTGATGCGGATTCCTACCCACAGCGAGGCTGAAGAATCATTTCATCAAAATCTGCGACATTCTCTGAATCCCGAACCATAAAAACATTCCGCGAGTATCCTCAGAGACCTAGATTTCCTTTCTCTGCGGAATAATAAAGATACGTGACCATAAAAGAAAGCTTTTCGAATGTTTACCGCTGAGAAAGAAGGATTACTTAAAGACGGGAGAAACTAACATTTTTATTGCCGAGAAGTTTTTCATTACCAACCTCAAGCGTCGGCCGACAAACAAAAACAAAAGAAATAACTGGAGCGCTTCCAAAGACTCCAACGTAGGGGAAAATAAATTTAGTTTCCTAAGGACGGATGCGCGGACAATAGTGTGAGAAGAAGGAGGGAAGGATGACATGACACAAACCGAGCGGAATTGTACGGACGCTTTAAGGATCGGCAAAAAATCGAGCCCTCAAAAGTCCTCTTTGATTAATATATCCGCGTTTACAGCCGGCGTCGTTTTATCTCGACCAAATAAAAGGAGATGAGCTGATGAGATAAACGAAAAGTAACGAGGAAGGGTCGAGGAAACGAAACTGGGAGATACTCATATGTATCCCCCTGCGTAAACTGGAGACTCAATTTTCAAGGCTTAAAAAATCTCTCGGAAGACTTTGAGCGGAAAATTTCTAGTAGAGGTCTTGTGTTTTCAAAGGCGTGGAGGAATTCATTCGACATCAAAGGGATGTTTTATTTCGAGAATTTTAAATTTTTGTTCGCGACATTATGTAAGGGTCTACAAGAGATTCCTCCGTCATCTCAAATCTAACATTTATGACACACAAAACCTTCGCCCTGTTCCCATAGATGGCACGTAATTTCATCACGAACTCCTTGCCTTCGAAGGAACACAGCCTCTCATTTCAGCACGGGAATCCTTTTTTCTGCCTTACATGATCTACAAAGGGGGACATTTTTACATTTTGTGTTCCCTATCATAGTCTTCAAACACTCAAAAGGCCTGAATGTTGAAAAAGGTACCCTGATGATAAATAAGGCACCCTCAGCTATGAGGGTGTCATCACAAATGTACACCAAAGATTGACGTATGTACAACAACATTTCTTTCCTTCCTAACGTTAGTGTTAACAATTTCGAAGGCCTGTTTAATGATCTTCAAAAGCAACAAATAGGAATTAAACCTAATCATGTTTAGTTTAACAGAAAATTAGGCTAGGCAAGAAATGATAAATTATTTGTTTGGCAAGGAAAAGGGTAGAGCTAACTTTGCATGCAAAGGCGTGAGCCTAGGAAACATCCCAAGGATAAACGGATATGAACTAGGACTAGGACTCGAACCTTCCACTTTCCGGGCAGACACATCAACTAATTAAGGCTTTGGCTCGATAGCTTAACTAGTTAAAGCATCTACCAGGAAAGCAGAAGGTTCCAGGTTTGAGTCCTAGTCCTGTTAGCCTTTTTTCATGTTTGTTTGTCCTTGGAAATTAGTAATCGATACTGAATCTTTAGTCTGGGCCGGAAGGGGAAGATCCGGGTTCGAATCCCGGTTCTGTGACTTTTTCATTTCCGTTTTTCCTTGAAAATATGCTCTTCGAGGCATGAGAGACACTTTGAAGTAAAGTACTTGTGTGTATAGTAAGGTGTAATAATAATTATATGGTTAAAAATTTTAATTGATACATATATGTTTGTAATTGTAATTGCATCAATAATTGTACGACGAACTTCCTTCAGGAGGTTTTGGATGGGTTTTCATCGCGACTTGGGGGAATACTGGACAGAATATTTCCCCCCATCATATAAGTTGATTCACACTGTAATTTCATAACTGTACTTGCATTTGTTGTGTTATATTGAAGTTACTATAGTTCAATTACAATCAAAGAATGATGTTTAATTATGTATGTCCTAGCCACCATGGAATAGGTTCCATATTGCAGCCTTTAGAATGATAATAATTATAATAAAATATCATAAAGGGTTGAATGTGTTTAATAGGGAAGAAAGATCTGGACCGATCGAATAACAGATATAAGACAACAGGATGAAGAGGTTTTGTGAATTGGTACAACAAAGAAGATATAGAAACAAGGAAAAGGGTTTAGGTAACAAGGCACGATAAGGCGTGCACCTAATGGAGAATTCCATGGGGCATGTTCTGGTGGAATGGAGAAATGCACTGGTGGGATAGCTCAATGGATAGAACAACCAACCGGCAATTGGGAGACCCAGGTTCGAGTTCCGGTTCCGTCAGAATTTTATCATTACCGTTCTTCTTTGGGAAAATGAAGAAATTTGGACGTACCACGAGAAGATGGAGAGAGAGTAGATGAGAATGATCAGCTGAGAAAGATTAGGCTTAAAATCTAAAATAATACGAAGAAATTAAAATAATGCAAAGCAATAAAATATCTATTTTCATGCAGACTTTCTATCTAGGAACAGCACATTAACCAGCCTGAGGAAAATTTCGCAAAGAATCACACTGATAAGAGGAGAGGTTAAATCCTTAATTGTATTCGGTAGGGACAAATGGCGAAAGACAGTAACCTTTCCTAAAACTAATCCTTCCTCCTTTAAGATGCATTTTCAACTCATCCGATGGACCACCTCCAAGTAATTCGCAGTTCGTATATCAGACCGCGACCTCACCGCCCTCATCTTTCCTCCCCATTTTCCTCGAAGCAGCCAAGGGCGCCATTCATTCATACGAAACGCGGGCAAAATTCCAAATAAGTAATCGAGAACGCCATGAATACATTAACTCCGAGGAAAGATGGATGACTAATCGAAAATCTTCCCGTAGAAAATCGAAGGGGAGCGGAGAGGTTATTCGCGGGAAGAGGATAGTCTATCCTCTTCCGCGGAATTTATGGTGATTTCGATTTATACAGAGGGCGGCTCAGGGAATCGGGTTTCTTATGCATCCGCGGCTAATTACGAATATCCCTTGACTTAAAACTTACTGTTTCGTGCGAAACTCAAAGTTGAAAATCCACATAATAGAGAGATACTACACCTTTAATTAACCATTTTTAAGTTGCTGAATGTAACAATACTCAAGCGTTTTACTTTAAAGAACATCCATTTTTCAACAAAAGTTCTAAATAATTATAACAAATTTAATTTTCATCATTTTATCTAACAATGGAAGGATTTAATGATTAAAAGTACGCAAAACAATTATTTCTTATAAATTCAAGCTCAGAAAACTGACCCAAATTTTCACCCACGAAGCAAAGCACTATCTACTTGCTTTAGCCATTTTGGTAGAGCTGTGCTCAATAGCCTAATATACGACACAATTCCATACTTGGGGGTTATAGTATATAATTACAGCATCTTGATATAAAGCCGTATGGTGTTTAAAATTGCACGAAGCACCGAACGCCATGAAACCGAAGGACAAAGAATAGCGAAAATAGCGACATGACAAGGACTAGAACCCAGGTCTCCCTCTCTCCGGGAAGAAGTGAAGAATATCCCGTGAACAGAGAGGAAAAGATACAGAATAGTAATTCAGTGGTTACAATACCTGCGCGGAAAGTGAGTTTGAGTCCCTGTCATGTCCCTATTTTCTCTTTTACTCAGGAGCACGCCTCCTAGTACATTGCTAAACACACTCCCCTCATTCATCTAATATCCTTCGGGAGAATTTCTCAAAACATCACTTCAAAAGCCAGCTTCCTCGATTAGGACCTCTGGCAGTAGATGATGCCACTATGTGGAGATCCAATCGCCTTGCATACAAAGCATCCCGTTAGCCGAGAGGACGAGATGAGCCACACTGGTATAGAATTTAAAATAATTGTTCGGAATGTGGAGGAGATTTGGGTTCGAGTCCCAGTCATATCGCTACATTTTACTTTGTTAATCCCGGGGCAATGACGCTTGGTAAAAAATAGGTCGGCCTTAGATTTACTTGATTTACTACTGATTGATGTACTTGAAAAAGTATCACGGTTTTGTTTTGTTGATTCAAAGAAGAAAATGTAGAAAAAAGAGTAGATCGGTGATTGAGCGATGATTAGAATGACAGAGCCTGAATTAGCGTGCGTTTTACATATAATACTGTGGCATAGCTGACAAGAGATTAACTTGGGATGGGATTTACATCTGAAAGCTTTCATTGTCCCCAACTATATCAAGTTTTGCGTATTGAAATACGTTACGATATCTTGCGAGACGATAAAAGAGATGAAACAGCGATAAACTATGAATGAAATTGCATTTTCTTTATTCCGACAGGATTATATATTTACTGCAGTATAGGGAGCAAGAAAGAATTTTCATTCAGAGGGATAAGAAAAACAAAAAGCCAGAAAAGCGCGAACGACACAAGAAAAAAATTACATTTTTTAAATATTTCACGCAATTAAGAACATAACCTCTTAGAGAGGAAAGGAGCAAAATTAATGATGGATTATTACAGCAATAAATTGGATGCATAGTGAAAAGAAGAGAGGCAACGAGAACTTCCAAAACCATATATGATAAATCAAGGGTTAGACCAACAATAGAGAAAAGAAAGACCGAAAATAAATAAAGGATACGACAATCATAGCTTAACTAAAAAACAAGGCAGTTACAGTAAATCTTTCGTAAAGATTTTCTCACTTGAAGAAGCCATCCAAAGCCTCTAGAAGTGAGATATTCTCCACGAAAGGTGATAAATGTATTGAAACCTGGTGAGAATCCGTGAAATCCGAACCAAGTAAATTCAAATAATTCCGTTTACTCTTATTTTTGCAGCGGATTATACCGCCCGAACGGTTTGACGATAGATGCCATTCCGATGTCGAATCCGCCAATAAATCACGCCGGTGGCGCCGTCCGCGGCGAAACTGCGAAATACAAAACGGCGGCGAGGATTGACAGAGGGAGGTGGCAATTAAATTCCGCAGACGAGAAAACGCAGAAGTTACGCGTTTTTTCGATTCGTTAATCACCTTTTATTTTCGACAGCCATCTTTCATTTTGTTTCAAGAGATGAAACGTAGGTGGCACGAAACAATATGTGGAAAAGGGGGAGAGACGGAGTCTAAACGAAACAAAAAATACCTTCCGGTGGGAGATATAAATCACTCCTTCCCCAGATGACGGGAAAACAATACGTAATTTCACGGAGACCGACGCCGAAACCTCGATAAAAAAGAAACGAAGGCTCGCACCCCTTATTAAACGTCAATTAATAGTAGCGCCTGGAAAGGAAAAAGGCACCTCTGTGAGGGATGGAAACATCACGGAGAAGGTAAAAAAAACCGCACACGCCGTATCGGATGCCAGAAGAAAATCAAATCGGCATCAATCAACTGCATAGCCGTTACGTCACTTCCTTCGCGGACTTACGAAACAAATATCTGGAGAAAATGAACAGCGCCAGAGTTTCGCAAGATGCTCATCTCGCCAAACCTAAAGAAGATTGGGGGAAGAGCACTTGTCAGAAAATAAAAACGAAAGAATTGCCTTTTTACAGCAGTAGGAAAATCGAACTCACGAAAACTTCCATCAAATAACATTCAAGGGTAAACTTTTACTAGAAATTTGAGGAAATTAATTATACTCCGAAGGAATAGCATAAACAGATAAACAACTTCCACGAATTAATTTTATATTACCTTTTCCCATTAACGATACCACTTTAAAGTATTAGTCAGATAAAAGCCAAGATTTCAGGAAGTATTTTTGCAACTTCCAATGATTTATAAAAGGAAATAATTTACTTTTGTCTAAGTTTCGGGATCATAATAAAAACAATAATTTCTTTAATGAAAACAGGAAAATGAACCTAATCACATCTATTTTAATAATTCTCGACGGACACACGCAACCATTACCAGAAAAATCCGATTAGACGGGACCCGAACCCGGGACCTTAGCGTTGGAACGCTAGCACGCTAACCTAGTACGCTAGTAATAACGGAACAAAAAACTTGGTAAAAGTTTCTCAAACGTCTTATATACGTCGGGTTTACGTTCACTCCTTATCCGATGGACCTATGTTATCTGTTCCTCCAGCATTTTCACGAAATTTCAAAATCTGACGATTCGGACGAAATAGTGCTTCAAGAATATAACAAATTATTTCGCTGGTTCCAATCAATCAATGCTCCAAAAGTGCACGTTCCCTATATTTAATACATATTTATATATTTATTGTACGATTTCGCCGCAGACAACCACTGGGCGGGGTTCATTTATACCACATTCAACAACTCACACAATATTAAAAAGCTCTACTACTTCTCCTACTTAACAAATGAATATATTTTTTTGGTCCATTATATTTCTTAATCTCATCCCAACAGCGAGTTTATAAAACAGCACGATGGATCTAACTAATATATTACGAGAATGAAGACGTACATTTTTACTAGTTAAATAGAAACGATATATTTAAAGCCTCGTATTCCATAAAAAATTCGCATTTCCTAGGTCCTCACCGGGAATCGAACCGTTTCCACCAAAGGCGAACGTGCAGCCCACTTGGCTACTCCGGAGACCTCCTATAAGAACCGTCAAGCATTTCAGTCTAAAGGAATTGCTAATAATACCGTTTTCATATACGTTTCTAAATTTAAATATCTCTCAGCAGTGGAAACGGGCCGTAAAAACGATTTGCCATTAGCATTATGCATATCGAGTTTATCAACTTCCTCGTAGTTCACGAAGCCGGCAATCGGACGGGCAGTTGAACGCATAAATGAAACGACGTGAACAGGCGGAACTACTGAATAAACAACGCCAGCTACATGACTTCCCCAAACTTCACGTACACCAGTTGAGGAAAGTCCGTGGAGGTGAACCTCTGACACAAAAGGAACGGAAGCTCTCACATTTGTATTGCATTTGAAAGATTTATCATGTAAAAAAACGACGATGACAATCTCATTCCAGAAGCATCTGAACCAACCCAACTGGAAGGAATTATGATTAGAATCGAAATTCATGAAAATCAGACTGGAATGAAACCAGACATTTAAAATTAAATCCAATTTTATCCTTTCCTGTGAATAATTACAGCTGCTGTTCGGAAAATTCACATAATTCATTACCATAAGGAAGGAATAGATTAATTTTGTGGGTGCACTTCGTCATTACAATTCCCATCCAAGTGCGAGCGATAAAGCTTCATTCTCTACGAGATTGTGTACCCATCCGGTTTTCAAGAAGACATTTTGAATTCAATATTATTGATTCGATGTTTTAAATTCGACATTTTTCATTCGTAAGTTTAAATTCGATACGTTTAATTAAATTATAAAATTAGATAAATTTAAATACGTTTTAACATTATGGTTCATTGATTTAATAATAAATTTGACAGCTAAAAAAGTCAATAACCCACGGTTCAATATTTTTATACTCTCTGAGAAAACAGTAGTACTCGAATTAGCTGTAATTTGGAACAATGATGCATTAAAGAATGAAAAAAGGTGAGAGAATGAGGTAAAACTTAAAGTTGTAAAATAATATACGAATAGAAGAAGTATCCCGATAATTTACGGTACCCTTTAGAAAATATCACAGAATTCAAGTCGGAGGTCACGCTTGAAATAACCAAACAACCAAATCGGAAACCTCCCCATCACTTTTAACCACGAGCGCGAATTTTCACCGGCAAATGAAAAGATTTCAAACAAAATATTGACACAAAATTTTCAATTTTTCCAGCAAGGGACCAGACGGCACGTTCTATTAAAGCTGCAATTCGTCTGTTTACAAAATAACTCCATCGAAACCATCAGAAAACTGTCAAGGTCCGGTCAAAGCATCGGTTTGCTGGTGTTGCGCTAAAAACAAAGAATCTTTTCATTTTATGAATTCGGTGGAGAGGAATAAAGAGAGAGAAAGAAAACTTCATAAGAATGACTACTGTTATTTTACACAAAATTGTAACAAATAGAAAGGACAAAATTACCGATGATTATTCTTTGGCTAAAATGACTATCAAATCACAATAACGGAAATGCAACAAATATCACATACTATTTAATTCTGCTTCAAAACATCCATGCTTGCAATTTCACATTTTTCTAACACTAAAAGGGGAATACGAGCGATAAAGTCATACCATGCAATGATTAAATGTAAGCATAACATAAACAATATTCTTCTTTGCGTTATAATCAGGTAGTTTTATGAACTTTCGAAATAATTTTTAGTTTATACGGTTAAAGAATTCCATCTATTTATAAGTAATATCTCATGAACAACGTATATAAATAGCATTGATGTATGTTTTTCGTTTTTTAATATTTAACTAAATTCGTATTTTCTATGTTAAACATTTCAAAATTTCACTGTTGTTTTATACCCCAAACATGCTTATAGAGTAATAACTCGCTTTACCATTGTAAAGTTTTAGTTAATCATTATTTTTTACTCAAATTCAGTAAATCATACGTCTTTTATAATAGCAATATTCCTTTACCTGATTCTTTTGTTCATTAATATGGAAACGAGCGAATAAAACCCAAGGTCCCAGGTTCGAGCCCCGCTTCGATTTTTCTGGTTAGGGAATGGTTGTGTGGGTTGGTCCGTTGTTACTGTTTACTTCTACCACAGTAATTGATGTAAATGATGTTTGTAAACATATGTAATTAGATGTTTGTGGGGGCATTGGGTTATAAATTAACAATTATAATAACATTATTATTTAACTACTCATCTCTAAGTTGAAAATTACCCTTGAATCTAGAATGTTACAGAATTTCATTTCTCTACAAAAACCCTTCTTTTGAAGAAAACTTAACAAGATATAGCATGATTGAAAATAAAGGGAAAGTTCAACACGAAGAAAACTCTCATGAAGTACAAAAATAGACACCCTCCGAGAGATGAAACTTTAAAAATAAATATTAGTAAATGATGGACATTGGATTTTTGACGCAAATCAAAGATACGAATAAAGCTAAGTCATTGTTTCTTTACCACTATATATTTTTCAGATCTATTTATACAACTCAGGATCACTTTAATCAAGCAAGACAAAGACAAATTAGAGCAGAAGGGGAACTCAATGGGTCTAGAGGAACAGAAAACAAAAGACAATGAAAACAAGATAACAACGAAGAGAAAACTGAAAGAGTGCGATATCGACCTCCTGGTCTTGCGGAACGAAAACAATTTCCGACCCCTCTGCAAGAACCGCAAAACGAAAAACAGATGAAATGGCTCAAAGAAGAAGGGTAGAGAACGCACGGAGACCTAGAAACAAGAGAGGAACGAAAAAGAGGGTTAAGAGATCGCGGATCATTCACTTGGAGACTGATGGAAGCAGTCGGGGAGGTTGTTCTATCTCCAAGAAGAGGAGGGCCTTCCAATCCACCCGCTGCTCAACCCACTTTCCGATTGCCCCTTTTAGGAGCTTGAATGATTGGCCCTCCCCCTCCTCCCGCTCTACCGATACTTTCCCGGATGATCCTATCCCTGGCAGAAAAATCCCGTACAGCCACACACGCCGCAAGAGTTCTTCCGATAAACCCTCTCCACTGTCTCCCGCAGATTACCTCCTCCAGAAAAGGGAATGGACTGCCTCCTGACCTCCCCCGAGTGGATGAGAGGGGGCAGAACGGGGAGATGGAGATTAAAAGGGAGGGAAATGAAGTGAAGGGTTGAAGGAAGGGAGATAAAATCATTTTCTGGGGAGGAATTTGCTCCCGACGCACCGCGATTTCTTGCCGGCGACCTACTTTTCCCGCTGCGGAGTTTGAACTAAAGGTTTAGGGATATTCCTAGAGAGGGAATCATACCCGCTTCCTTTTATCTACGGAGAAATTTTTACTCTGTAAAATCAGAGTTAAGAGACTTTTTCTTCAAAGTTAAGCATTTTAACTCAATATGCGAAGGCGTTACTTCGTAGGAGATATTTATTTTACCTAATTAAGCACTTAAATACGGAAAAGGTTGGAGTAATCGGATTGAACGAGGAATTTACAATGTAGGCTTTTTAAGAACGATAAATGGGACTTATTAACGTTACCTCGGCGATGGTTTTTCTTCGAATTAAACATTACCCAGAAAAGTTTGGTACGAAGATTACAGTTTCGGCGCCTAACTCATTGCATGGAGAAACTCGTTTAGATTAAAACATTAGAAATGCGATGCCTAATTGGTAGTAGTATAATTGGTATATATGAACAGGATATCACAAAAACAAAATGCTAAATTTATCAATGCCTTCTAGTAGCGCTTAATTCCAAATTATAATTAATTGTTATTCCATATAACCATATTACGGGTGTTTGAATTATATCAATGAAAAAGTTGTTTCACATCAAACATATAGAATCAAAAATAAAACAAAGAATGAGATATAGTAAAGTAAATATAGTAAAGAGAAAAAGAACACAATAAAGTCTTTTATTTTTTTTCTTGGGAGGGCAAATTGTAGCTCAGAATTGCATTCTACTATGTAAAACGTACTTACGGGTGTTTAGAAATGAAAAACAATTCTTTCAAAAAAATGTTTCCCAACTTGAAAAGAATTGTGAATCATAAATAAAACGAGAATCTTCCAAATAGCAAACTGCAAAAGAGATGGGCAAGATAAAAAAATGTTAATCCAATTCATGGACATAGTATTAACGGTTCCCCAAAAATTATTNAAACGAGAATCTTCCAAATAGCAAACTGCAAAAGAGATGGGCAAGATAAAAAAATGTTAATCCAATTCATGGACATAGTATTAACGGTTCCCCAAAAATTATTGTTCAAAAGGTTTAAATTTTTTTGTTGTATTATTGAAATGTTTTGTTCAATACGCACACTACATTATACACTCACTCACTTCACTAACTATCATAGAAAAGTAAATAGGACTTCCCTTGCATAGGCATGATATGGACCGAACAAGAAAATATACTATTAAAGGGAGTTCTACTGCTGAAACGCAAACAAAGTAATGCATAATCTGAACTTAGAATGATACCAAGGAGATGAAACAGTCATTTTCTTTTAAAATAACTCAAGCGAAATAAACCATTATCAACATAAGAAAGACAATGAAAATAAAATTCGAAAATATATACCACTCAATGCAGATTCATATCCCACAAATTAACCGTTGTCATCCAAGTGCTAACTCACAAGATAATTTTAAAATACGTTCCTTTAAAATACATTCGCAAAATTATCAGCTATAAGTATCAAAATCAATAAATGTGAAATGGCTGTAAATCTTTCCCTAAAAATTTTTATCTTTTGTTTTCAAGCAATTTTCAGGGACAAATTATTCACTCCATCAATCTTTCTCAAGCTTGTACATTGCCAACCTATCTTTTACCTAATATAATCCATAATTCTTTTAAACTTCAATCGCGTAATATATAATAGAACGGATAGTAAATATTCGTTTCATTCAAGCATCGATTCCAATGTTTCCGCACTTATTTTAAGTGGTGCCAAAGCGTAATCTTTATCGGCAGCACAATTTCTTGCGCTCTAATCTTATACCACATCTCGTAGCTGCTTGAATTCAAAGAAACGTTTCTTACAAGATAAAGCCTCTGAGTCAGCATTTATCGACCCTCAATTTTTCTACGAAATCATAACTTTTGTTCCATTTCGAATGTTTCAAACATCATTTCACATCATGTTTGAAGGATTATTGTTATTTATTTAACGGAAACAGGAACCTAGGATTATAACCGTTTTAATAACTTTAACAAACACGGACACAAACGAAAAATGCAAACACCCGTGGACTGGCCCGGAAAAATCCGGTTGGCTCCGGATAATATGGGGCTCAAACCCGGGACCTTGGAGTTCGAAGACAAACGAACCAACCATTTCGCCACCGAGGTCGAATTCTAATCACTTAGCATCACTTTTTAACGTGAAATGTGCACTTTTCCTAACAGTAAAATACTTTAATGTTCCCTAGCTCATAAAATGTACAAGATTTTATACGACATGTATATGGTATACCTGTACAGAATGTACTTAAAATTGAATAGACAATATTTAAAGAGCTATAATGTTATGATGATTATATATTATACTATGAAGGAAATTATATACTTGGAGAAGGAGGGAGCAAAACATTTGCGAAAGGCGTAGAAATCATGGAAAGAGATACGATACAACAAACAGATTTACAGAAACTACAAAAGAAGTCAACATGGGCTATGCGTGGGTTAAGTGCTAATATAGGAAAATGAATACAAGAAGCAAGGAAGAAGGGATCCTTGCCTAAGGAAGTCCACATCTCCAAAGCCGTTTTTACAAGAAGACTTCACAAAAATAATTTATTTGGACTAATGCTCCCTTATATCAAATTACACGCACATTAAAATAACTACAACGAAATCAAGCTCTTCGATGGGAATAAAATACCTCTCCGGTCGGTTACGTTGCAAAAAGCAATTACAATCGAGAGAAATTTCAGCGGAACCAAGAGAAGAGACTCAACGAAAATGACAGTCTTCCGAAAGATTCTCAGAAGAAGAGAGGGAGTGAGAAAGAAGGTTGGGATAAACGAATCAGACGGAGGATGCGAGCGGTGGAAAGACGGAAGGAGACGGCAAATCAGGAGACGCACCGACAATTTTGACATTTTTTTCGGAAATTTTGCGTCTTTTTCCTGCTTAAAAAATCACATCAACGATTCGAGCGGAAAAGTGCTCCCCTACTTTGCTGGAAATTTCATTGCCGATTTTTATGGGGAGACTTCGAGTGGTAGCAATATTTATTCGACCTGTGGGAAAACAAGGGCACCGTTTACCACTCTCCAAGCTCGATGAAACCGATTCGTTAGAGGAAATAAATATATTGGTAAACATTTTCAGCATTTTTAACTCATGTTAACGGTACATGTTTCAAAAGAAATGAATGACCTTCGTTGAATCCAGTAGTTATTATAAAAAGTTTACTTAATTCCAGTTCAAATACACAATTACGCGAGGTGAATAATTTATCATGTAATGTGTTACGCTGTATTATATAGTTCTTGCTTGCATTATATTAAAATATTTAGGATAAATAAATGTAATTATCACCTTTTTGCGGCATTATCTTGCTTATAGTTTTTAAGTCACTTTATGAAATAACATTTGGTGAAATATTCTTTTGGTTAAGTATCCTTTCGGTGAAATATCATTTAGTTCAACCGACTCTTGGGACTTGGGGGTGAAAGGTCTTCGGACGAAAATTAACTCGGGACGACTTGGAATTCTTGGGCTCTTGTCTCCACGTGAAAAGTCTTGGGAGTAATGACTCAGGGCGAAACGTCCCCTGCCCATCTCGGTGCGAACCGTCTTTTGGGTGAAATTTCCCTTGGACGAAACGCTTTGGGTGAAAAGTCCGGATGCAGTAGATGACACTCAATATAACTAGAGTAATTCAATAACTCAAACTTCGTTCCATTGAATCTTAAAAACAACGTTACGTATGTCAACGAAAACTACGTAATAATTGATTCCACCCTGTACATAAAAAAGTAGTAGAAAAAATACGTCCATAAATTCAAAATAAAACACTTCACGGTCCATGGCGCAAGCAGCTTTTTATGAACCAGGAATATATTAAAAATCCCTACAGGATGTTTTTCCCTAACATGAAAACTGAGGTGCTAATTACCGACAAAAATTGGAAAACAGAGTTCGAATATCAAAGATATGAAGCTTTCCGGCGGAATAAAAAATGAATTCGATGGCGTAATAACAGCAAATAAAATATCGAGTAAAAATTAAAGAATCGATAAAAAATATTCGATGCGGAGCCATGTAAAGGACCTATTGAGTGCGGCAAGGCAAAAAATAGTGATTCCCCATTTCCCGTCAAAATAGGGGCAATTAAAAAACTACTGGAATGAACTGCTATTCAATGAACAGCGCAGACCAGCTGATAGAGTGGGAAATGAACTACACTAGTGCATTCGACGGCGCGAAGATTGCTCCGCTGTTTTTCACGAGCGCAAACGTTATTTCCGATATAATTTTGGACTCTCATTGCGAAAAAAAAACCGTAATCTTTTTCACGCGCCTCATTCGTTACCGGGATACGTTAATTACGCAGAATTTATTCCAATTTTCCCATAATTTTCTAACATGATATTGCAATCAAAATCCCGAGTGAGTACTAGTAAAATAATACAGCAGGAAAAACGGAATCCTGGAAAACCAACGCTGCTTGCCGATGGTTTCTAGCAGATGAGGGATGACGTCGAACGGCTTAAGGAGCCCTGAAATGTTAACTTCGCCTTTCACCGCAAGAGGGGGTAAAATAAAAGTGGGGAATTCGAAAGGATGAAAAAAAAAAATGTTACGGGAGAGAGAAAGATGGCAGAAGAAAAACAAATGAAAGCAGAGAGATAAGCGAGGGGAAGAAATGGAACGCGATGGATTATGGTGAAATGAACTGAGAGATTCCGATTCCATCTACCCTCTTCATGCGCTTTCTTTTTTACTTCCTCCTACCACCGCTGACGCAAATCGTTTTTTACGCGTTCTCCCAAACAAAGTCCTTCAACGTTTTACTCATATTCGAGTGCGGCAGATGTGAAGGAATTGTTTCATAGGCGCCCGGAAAGAGTATTCTATACGTACTCTTGTATACGCATCAGATTCCAAAACTTTGTCTGCCTTTTCTATGCTATCCTTCCAGTCTCTAACGTATTGTGCGAGAAAATTATTCGACAAGTAGCCAAGAGGAATCAAAATGGAATCCACAGCATACGTAGACTTCTCACAAGAGGAAACAAACAAAGTTTTATTGATCTAAAGTTAGTATGAAGTTTCCCAAGGAGACACGGAGATGAAAAAGCCTGACGAGACTTGAAGCCGGGTCTCCCCAGTCTCGGTTGGCTACTATGACCACTGAGCTATCCAACCAGCACATAGAGACAAGCTGTTCGAGAGAATCTGTAGGCAAGGATGCGAGAGCAATCTACAGGAAACTGGGAGACCCGGGTTCAAGTCCCGGTACCGTCAGACTTTACCATGTCCGTTTCTCCTAGGGAATTTTCTAAGGTGCACACCTTACGTGCAAAGTAAATTTTTTCCTTAGGACGACGTATGCAATAATAATGTCTTAATTAACCGAATTTTAGTGTATATCAGTCTTACAATTACGCTGTCGAAGAATAACGCAAACAGCCTAACCAGGATTCAAACCCGTGATCTCTCCGTTGCTAGGGTAACACCGTAACCCTTACGCTACCGATAATTTACAAGGAGGGATAAAACATGTACCCTACACATGTAACCCCATGCAGAAGAAAACTGTTCAGAACATGGAAATAACTAATAAATTAACACGATAGAAGATAGTATAAAAAAAGCAAAATATACAGAGTAACTTATGGAGTGGAAATTAGTCGAATGTTTAGGGTGAGGAATAATGACCTTCGATATCCGATGTTTGTATATCTACGTCAGAATTACTTCTTAATTAATTAATGACTTTGATTAAACTCAAACAACCAAAGACAAGATCGAAATACATCAGATCTTTGAAGAATTTAATAAAAGAACTTTTAAAGGCGGAAGAAAGTTACAAAGTGCTCAAAGTACTGTTAGTAATTAGGTAAAAGTAGGAATCAATTTAATGAGTAAGTGTGTATCTGAGAGGAATTTTTGTCAGAGAAGTAATTTTGCAAGGTGAAGAAAACGAGGGCTGTACGTGTTTTGAAAAGAAGATCCAAAAAGAGATCTATTCAGTTTTCTTCTCAGAAAACCATACTAACTAATAATGGTGAGATCTACTTTGTGGTTTAGACATCTATCTTTCCTTAAGCGGATTAAATTTCATACGCTAATATAAAAGTAATCAGATTTCCTCGTAGGAATTCATCTCCAGGGGCCTCCGTAGAGCTAGGTGGGTTGGGTAAGACATTCGACTTCGGTGACAACGGTTCCGGGTTCGATTTCCCGTGGGGGCTCAAATGTGAATTTACCTTAGCTATCGAATCATTTTCAAAATTACTACTACTAATCGTACAACATCTCTAACAAGTAATTTTATACATGGCTCGCTGAAATTAAAAACTGCCTAGAGACCAATACATCGTAATGATGCTTATATTACAAATCTAAATGTGCCTTTATATCCACTCGTATTAGACCTATAAGGTCTTTGTTAAGGCAAGATTGAGACTAATAAGCCTCTTCTTCCATCTAAACTGCCGTCCGTGATACTAACAAAAGATACAACAATATAACAAACAATAAATTTAGAAAAGGAAATAGAGAAGAAAAGTTAAGACTTATTTGTGGATATAAGAAACATAAAAAAGGGATTAAACTTTGCAATTTTCCACACAATATATTGCGTGGAAAATTACAAAGTTTAATCCCTTTTTTACTTAAAAATGGCTTTCCACAAAGTAACGCCAAGTCATCTAGATTTCATAAGAAACATAAGTAATATCTTAGGGAAAAAATATTTACAGTATAAAAACGCCCACATAACAGGGGTGTGAGAAACCTGCGCAAATCTACTGACAGTAAAAGCTAAAAGAAGTGAAGGAAACTGTTTATATAGAAATCATTTGAGCAGTACTGTGACAAAATTAACTAAAACTGATTCACTAAAACGATAAAAATTACAAAGATTCTCCATCGCACAAACGCATGAATATGGCCATTCAAAAGGGAACAGTGATAAGAGCAAAACTCCCGAAAGGACGATCCCAGAAATTTACTACTATAGGAAAATGGGGAAAGGGGTCAAAACCGCGTAAATTCCGAGTCATTATTTTGGCATCGTTCCAATCAATACTAAAGAGAAACAGTCGAAGAGAACAGTTCCAATATCCACCGCTGCCTCGGAATCGAAAAAACTGCGTCCCGCTCCGTCGCTGCACTCTTTTTCTCAAATAAGGCGTATTGCAAGAGAACAATGAACTTGTGCCTTTTATTTTCCAGGACGTTCCGTTGGATTCGAGCTTGAATAGCTCGGTATTTAAAACCTCCGTGAGAGAAAACAGGGCATCGAGGTTTTTCTGCATTCGCTTTGTACGCTCGATGTTGCTCAACCACTCTTTTCTTCTTTTCTAAATAATCTGTAATGAGTACCTTTTCGACAATGCACCGATGTAGCGATTGGACGGCAGCCGCCGATTTCTTGGCAATTCTGAAAATAGCTTCCACGGAGAAGAAAAATGGACACGTTTCTTTAGCAGTCTAAGTGGAATAGATTACTGGTAACCATGTAACGCTTGCTCGTTGAGTAATATCTTATGCCCATGTGTTCTTGAAAAGGCTTGAAATGACTTTTACAGGTGTAACACAGTTTTTACAATACAAACGTTTTATTGGCCGTAATTGGGACTAGGGAGTCCTATCTTCCACTTAAACCTTGTGAGAATTTGGTACTAAATACGAGTACAAAACGATGTAAGATTTGAAACTTTAATGCACACAGATTTCTATCAAGTTCGGTGGAAATAGAAAATAAATTAAGGAAGAAAGAATGGTTTTGTGGGAAAAAAAACAGATTTTTTATAGCAGAAAAAAATGTTCCCACTCTTCCACGCGACAGTTGTAAGAAAGTGTAAACGAACCAGAGAGATATACTACAATGATACATAACATAAAGGATTATTATTATTATATATTATTTATATANTGCAATTAAAATTCGCGAGTAAACCGACAAAACAGTCGCAAATGATAAAAATAACACCATTAATTAATACAGTTGATATCAGAAAATGTCAGAACATCATTATCAAAAGAATTCTTTGTCATTAATATAAAGAAATTTAAATATAGTGCATTGTATAGACACTGAATTCACAATCAGATGCGTTCGTGATATCACTATCGCACGATGGATATTAAAATCTTTTATGGCGTTGGATGATTATTTATGGCTAAAGAACATATTTTTCCATAGACATGACGAAAAGTTTACAGTTTGCTCTCTCTTTACACAATAAGCTGGACATGCAGAAGAAAAAATTCTAAAATAATGCGCCATCGACATAAATTGGGTCAGAAACAGAGGCTAACTGAATTAAGTCACTTTCTTACTCCTAATGCTTTGGTACAGAAGAACTTTATATATGCATACACATGGTCCACCGACGAAACAGCAACGTAACATTCAATAAATAATACATAAATATAACCAGCGAAGAATAATTTTAAGCATAAATTACCAACGGCCATAGAACTTGAACTTCTTTTTTGGCGAAATCTGGCCGAGGTGGTGCTTCAACCCCAAGGTCCCGGGTTCGAATCCCGGCTAGTCGGAATTTTCCGGTTAGGGAATGCTGTTGAATGTTCGTCCGTTGTTATTGTTTGAAGCCCACCACTATAATGGTCCAGTAAATGGATGTTGTGGGGGCATTGGGAAATAAGTAAAAAATAAAAAGCGGTCCCGTGTTCGATTACCGGTGGGAGCCCACATTTATAGGTGGTCGCCCGGGCGATGCGCTAACTACGTTTCCCAACATAAATGATGCGTGGTTATCGCGTTCATACTCGGCCGAAACGAAGGATTTAGTCATAAGAGCAAATAATAGAACATTCATTCTCCATTATTCTCCAGGATCGCGGGGGAGAATGAGGCACAATGGGAGCTGATGCGAAGTAGGAAATAAAGTTAAAAGAGAAAAGCAGTGAAACGGTCGAAAAGTAAAACAGAAAATTGCTACGAATGTGCATCGAATTTTAAACAAGGCAATTCATTACATGCAATCTCATGGGAGAGAATGGATTCCCAAGTCATATCTGTGACACTCCAGGTATTATTCCCGATAGATTACACCTCGAATCGCATTCCTCCTTCACAAGAAGTGGAACAGAGACTCGTGTTCAAATTTAATTGCACATGCCTAACTTTTATGCTTGTGTTGCAATTCCTTCCATTGTGTCTCCGTCATTGAATGTCTTCATTATCATCGTAATGTGATCCAGAGAACCTCTTAACTTGAAAATCTCTTTTCTCTTAAGTATAAAAAATAAACAACTATCAGGCAGCAATAAGAAAAACTGCATAACTATACTAGAATACTTCGATGCTACAGGCAAGAAGGCAAATGCATTCGTCATATCCGTCAAGTAAGAGTAGTTTCTAAGTTTACTTACAGAGATCTCTTTCACAGTTTTTAGAATAAATGTAATTCTAACAATAATTGAAGATAAAATGACAACTTAATGGGAAATCGAACTTTCTCTTGAAGTGAGAACGTCAGAATATAACCGCACAATGTTGATAACTTGCTTGTACTTCAGCTTTGAATGCAGTCGCTTTCGAATTATCCTTAGTAAAGTCACGAATCGGAAACGTGATGAAGATTTCAAATCGAGAACATATATTTATTTTATCAAAATCTGCTAAATGTTAAATGCTCGTAACTAACTCCTTTGATTCATTACCTAAGAAAAAAATATTTTTGAAATAATAAATCAATTTAAAATAAAGATTCAGTGGTATTGTTAAAATATGGTCAGGTTATATCGTTATCGAAAATATGGAATTCCACCAAATACCGATTATGAATTTCAAAATATCTTCCAACCGAATCTAACCTAACTTTCAATTATTCGGAACCAAAGTTGCTGAATACAAATGCGAGTTTTTCAATAACACCTACACAAAATAAAAAATGTATGATACTGAGTGCTTCAAATGGATGGCTTACTGGTAGTTAACCATAAACACCCAAAAGTTAATGCGTGGGAGTTACGTATACCAGTAGCAGATTACTAATAAATTCATACATTATGACAGTCATGATTTCACTACGAACGTAAAACCAATATTTCTTCACAAAGAAACAGCATAACTTTCTGCATGTTTTCTTTTGAATACACAAGCAATCACTAACTTTGTTCACTAACTATGCCACATACATCTTTGGCTTTCTAGTGCGAAAACCATAATTAAAATAGCTGATAGATGGGCCTGAATCCATAGAGAATCAGGGTACGCAAGGCTATTAATAAAACGCTTCATACTAGAAGATTGATTACTTGCGAAAGGTTAAGAAAGAGGTACATTAAAGAGAGAAAGTGCAAGGATTTCTGAAACATACGAAGTAATATTCGAGTGCTCCAACGTTTTGAAAAAGTTACTCTTCGTCATTCTGGAAATGAGCTAAAACGGAATACAATGTGGAATACAGCGAAAACTTTTTCCAATCCGAGAACCCCATCTACCTCCATATGACCTATACTCAGGAAGCTATAAAGGTTGAAACGTCGAGCTATAACATGTGCAAGTTGCGTTCTTTTTTAACGCAGGCAGCCGCATAAAGTGAGCCTTCCAGGGTCATAACGGCCCGCGCTCCCAGATTTTCTACTGTATAGAGCATTCCAAAGGTAAAAGTTTATTGTTTCACTTTTCAGCTTCAAATAACGCAATCCAACGCTCTTAAAGCGTGCTATTAAACTCGCATATAACAGAAATCCCAATGCAATGTATGAAACGACCATATGAATCTTTTAAACCTATATGGACTGCATAAATTATTCGAATAATACTAATAAAAATTGAAATGTAATTTTTAATTATTAGTCAAACGTTCATCGAGGAACTATGCCAGAATTTAACTCACATAAATCATAACAGAATCGCTAAAAATATTGGCATAGTTTTATTTATTTTACCCAAACAGGTAGGACGCGCTAAGTTGACTTATAATTTAAACTTAACAAATGTGCCAAATACAAATAAGTTAAAATAAAATAAATATATATGATAAAAACTCAAAAGGAAATATGATGACGATGATGATGATAGTAATGATAGTAATAATAACAATAACAACGATAATGATAATAATAATAAAAAGAAACTATTAGGGTGGGATTGAGACAATCAAGTCTCTTCTAACATTTTACCCTTCGCCGTAAGACGTTCATAAGAGAAAACTCGAAAAGTAAAATGTAAAGAGGGAAAAGAAAATGAATGTGTAATATTTTTAGTACTCTGGTCCCTATTATCTACACTAAAAACACGTTTTTTTCAGATAACATACCTTCTCGTCGTTAATTCTTAATACTACGAAACAATCTTCCAACAGCTAATTCCATATCCTTATATGCATACGTCAGTTATAATAAAAATGTTACCTTTGATTGCTTATTATGCCTAAGGTTCACCTCATTAGTCAGCAAATGAGGGGATCACTCTGAGAAATTCCGAGGGAAAACGTGAGGGATGGATCCGTTAAGGTAGACTTCCTTTTGTTCGCTTAAAGATATGCAAGCCCTTTTCCAAAGTGAAAAAATTATCCACGTTCTAGGGAAGGGGAGGAAAAATCTGAGATGTCAGATGCAGAAGGAGCATTAACTGACTCTTACGAAAAAGTGAAAATGCACGGAATCCTTAGCAATGGATTTCCGTCCTGGAAATAGAAGATCCTTCTAGATGAGAAGGGTTGCGTAGAAAGATTTCCGTTGTTCTCTAGTAAAAGAACAAACAAGCAGTTATCTCTCGCAGTACAAACGGTACTTCCTCTCACAATAAAAGTTTCCCCCTTTATTGTAGAACAAGCGAGTGGGTTACAGAATCCAGCTATTTTTCAGAGTTATGACACGCTTGAGGAAGTAACGCAAATGAGAAATGGAATACAAGCATACTTCATAAGAACGCGCATACTCTTTCAGTTAAATAGGAAGTTACCGCAGAAATAGCTTCAATTCATACCCAAAGTCTAATGTTAAATTTCTAGAGTATAATTTCGCTATACTTTTTAGAGTCTAATTCGTTATAATGTACGTATGCAGCATTTTATTTTCAGTTCAAAGATTTTACTCTACCATGAGACACGAGTGGGATTTTTCGATACGACACGATGTGATAATAAAGAATTATCCACATATACCTCGCTCGTACTTTAAGGTATACTTGAATAATAATAATACCCCGTCCTTTCAAGAATACGTGAATAGACACATTCATGAAAGAAAAGAAAACTGGAACACGGCTGTTTGACCCAATTCTGGATTGTGGAACCCTTGAGAATGGAGACATTGTTCCCGAAATGCGCACAGGGCGATTCCCACTCTAAACATAAGTTCCGTCTGCAGACATACGGCTTACGGAGTGTTTTTAAAACCGTAACAGACATATTTATTGAGATATTTACTCAACGCCAAGTACTAAACGACAACTTTGAAATGAAAAGGGCAATGGGAAATATTGCCACCAAACAAGATATGCGAAACACGACTTTTGAGGTATGTGCTTACAATAAGGTGTGGGGTTTTTGTTTTCTTCTTAGCCATTTAATTCCAGTCACTTATCGGGTGAGCTAGTGATAATGGTGACGATGATTAGTGATGATGAATTTCGGTTTGGTCGGATGCCCTTACTACCGCCAACCTGTCTCGGCAAAGTCTGCTCTGACGAATCGGGGACCATTTTCACCACGACCACAATGAAGAGGCATGTAATTTTTTATCATTGCATTACATAGATACACGGGCTCGGATATTTACTGCACCATGTAGTAGTCGATTCTCTTGAGGTTCACAGAAAGTCGGTTAGTTTGACCCCTTCCGCATCATAAAATTGGAGAGGTCCAAAATTCTTCTGACCCCAATTCCGGTCAGACTAGATTTGGACGTCTTCATTAGAGACTATGCGAGAGAAAAATTGGGGAAATGAAAAGAAATCACGGAGGACGCGGAAGGGGAAAAAATCGATTAATATTAATTTGAATAGCCTGGGAGGTCCTCGCTGTTCTTCATTAAGGAGAGAAGGACGAGAGTGGAATAAGATGGAAATAAAACGAGGCCGAGCGTCGGGGAAACTAAGATGGAAAGGAATGGGAAGTGCAAAGGAAGGAGAAGGATGAGGAGCCATGGAGGTGAAGCATCTCCGGAGACACTGAATGACTGTGGAGAATAAATGACGGTTGAGAATGAGGGAACGATTTATATGAATCAGATGTGAGTGGAAAGCCAGAAATACAGGGAGAAGATGCGTGGAAGTGATTGAACCGGATGGGTATCTTAAGAGTAAATGGAGAACGGATATGAGGTGATAAGAAAGCAGAGATTAATAGCGATATCAGAAGGCTAATGTTTGAAATGGGGTAGGAAGGGTCTAGATATTATCGGAGATTTCGCTTCATTCCACGGTGATTGAGAGCTAATTATCAAGAGATAGAGAAACCGCCGACAGATCGGTATCATAGTTATAACTATGATTTAACTATTCCTTGCTATGTCTCGATTGTGTATACCCATGGTTAATAACACGGTTTGTGAAAGTCCTACTTAGATTGTCTACTTATGTTTTCACATTCCTATTCATTTTGACCCTATTTATTTCACACCGGCCTCGGTGATGTAGTGGCTGGAGTGACCCTAGCAGCGCCAGGGTCCCAGGTCCGAATCCTGGTTAGGACATGGTCGTTTGTGATTGTGACTTGAAAAAGGTTAATTGTAAGAATGGTTTCCTAAGACCGAAATTCGACATTTCTATCATTATTATATTAAACTAACTAAAATCGTCATTATTATTATTATTATATTTTGTACGATATCTATGCACACAGCCTTTTGCCGTGTGACAGGAGGTGTATGCAGCATGACTCTACTTCCTAATCGATTACTTTCGCATGAAGTTCGGGGAAAAAATGAATTCTTGAATCGATTCGTTCTAGCATATATTTCCCTGATCTTTCTCGCGGTATCAGAACGGCATATGTAACATGGAAGACGCATTATATCGGGTAAAGTTTCTTGTTTACAATTCAATTAATTCTGATTTTGTATTTAATTCAACTGCAACGCTTGGAAATAGTCCACACCACTACTTAACACCGCTAACCAAAGATGAACTATTAATTTTAACTCAGAAAAATTATGTAAATTGAGATTTTTGAAAAAGTATTTATAGTTTTTAAGGGCTAATTTATTTAGGATACAATGGAAGGAACATTTTCTCGTAAAACCCTGCGATAAGAAAATACAAACACATACAGTAAAAGAACTTTAGGCGTTTTGGAAAATGAAATTCGTTTGCAAACAACATGAACCACCAAAACTAAAATATGTGACCACGTTGACCGAGATTTCATACGGTAACACGGTGACCTTAGAGTAAAACGCCAAAGAAGAAAGGTCAATGCTGTAGCAGGTGCAAGCAACCTGTGGCTAAGAAACCGCATGTGGCTTGTACAGAAGTATGCGAAGCGGCAATGTCTTAAAAAACTGAGCCCACGAAATGGCTAAATTGAAGTAACCTACTTCGAGATTGCTTTAAGGAAAAATACTGCGAAAATCACGATAAAATACCTTGATTTTTCTCTATGGGCCATGTATAGAGTCAAAACAAATTAAATCTGTTGGAGGTCATAGTAAAAACATTCTTAATTCTTTAACTGCACAAAACAGAATGAAAATATCGCACACGTCCCTTATTAAGAAACAACGATTGTAAGAGCAAACCAAGAAATAAGAGCTTACCTAAAAAGAAGAAATCGTTTTTCCGATTTCAGTGTCAAAAAAAAATTATCTCGGCGTAAGAATTTAAAATGAAAACCAATCTTCTGATCAAATTTAATCGGAAATCGTCCATCATTAAAATAATAAAGAATACATATTAAAAGTCGTTTTGAAGCCTATCAAGTCCGGAGCATTTTTCTTTACAACGTCGCATTAATTTTAAAAAATAACATTTTCTCAGACATTAATGTATTCAGAAATATAGATATACCAATGCTTGTATTGGTATATGCCAAAGAATATATTTAAAATATACCATTGTAACCAACAAACAACTAGAATTTAAAATGTTGATAGTAACACAATCTGTTTGATTGTATACGCCATACTCCTCCTCGTTATACGGCCTCGCTGTTCCATCTTTGAACCATTTCCTTATCGCATGCGTACGTTTAAAGCGAAGTTGTTATGCGTTACATAAAAAAAGATGGACTGACGATGTTTCTCGAACAGCACTAGGTTTATAGACATTTGTTTTAAATTCCTATTCTATCGCGAATAAGTATTATCGTGAAAGTTTTTAATTGGAATAATGCGATCGGGATTCTGGAATGAGGGGGGGGATAGGTGATCAGCTTCAAATTTGTATGTTGATGGACAAGTGTTTTAGCATTAGCGATTCTTATGGTGTGACTAATACTTAATGCATCGTCTTCATGTACCTGATTGTGACTATTGATTCTTCCTTTATAGGGCAAATGCCATGTTGATTACAATTGTTCCCCTCATTTACTCCAGTTTTTTCTTCAAAAATTCTCACTTTATATGCAACGTAAAGATTTCCAAAATTGTACCCAATGCCACCAGGGCATGCACTTACTTGCAGTGAGAAATTTGTAATAATAGCAATGTAAAACGCCACTTTTGGTGGGAGCACCATAAGTTGGCCATCTATGGTGTAGAGAAGAAAGAAAAGTTACGCAAAAGTATATAGCAAAAGTAGCAATACTTAAAGATCCCGAAAAGGGCCACGTCGGCAGCAAGCAGGATAAAGGGCGATGAAAGAGAAGAGGACGTTGAGTAGAGCATCTGCAGATAGCGAACTACATAGAGAGGACAGGAAGATTGGGAGCGGAAGAGAGAATCATGGGAGAGGATAAAAAGATGAGAGAAGCAGATGGGAGTGAGGGATCCAGTGCCCTTTTCGGGGAAGGAAGAAAGGGCGGGGGTGGGAGGGGAGTTGTAAGAAAGCTGGGATGGGCTTTCGAGGACATCGCAATCCCTAGGGACGACTGGAGAGTGGAATCCAATCAGCAAGGATTGTGGCTTGGAATGGGATGGAGGGGGGATTAGTAAGGCGATGGTAAGTGGGCTGCATTGTGCTGCTGCGGAAGAGTCTGACCAATTGATGAAACGGTGGACATGGCGGTCAGAGTGGGGATTGGGCGGCAAAGAATGGGATGAAGAGAGAGAAGTGGCGAAATGAGGACGAAGAAAGGTGGGATGCGTCGAAAAAGGAGAGAATTTGGCGATTGAAGCGGAATGAATAACAAATAAAAGAAAAAGGAGAGCGAAATCAGGTGAAAAAAGGGAGACAAAACAAGCTGAGTTAAAGCAAAGTGTGAAAATATCTTCTTCTTTCGTGACAGTGTATGCAATTAGTAACTTTCACGTCGGTAACTGATGTTGAAGTCTTAAAGCTACGATAAAACAACAAATAGTAGATATACATGAATGAATATCACGAACGTGTAGGCACTATACCTTTATATCATATACTGAAGTTATCCGACGATAAATTAGTAAAAGGGCATAAATGGAGAAAATTCTAGAGGCATTTACAAATGTTTTAACGAATTCAAAGCAAAAAAAACGTAACATAACTTCAAAATGAGTAAATAAAGGGTACGTGTAAAAAGAAGAGGTTTACATGCAGTGATACCTCGGCTAACGAGCGACCTGCTAAGGAACGTTTCGGATAATAAATATGTTTATCGCTACTTTTCGGACCCGGCTAACGAATGTTTTAGTGCATGCGCGCGCTAAAATAAAGCAGCAAAAATGAACGGTCGGGCCACTTCAGAATATTTTCTGTCTGTATGTGTGGCGAAGAAATGAGCTGACCATATCTCACAGGGGACATCCACCATCAAAAATGGTTGTTTTTCACGTTCACCGCGGATCAGTCCACCGTTGTAGTGATAAATGCAATGGAGGTATCCGCAGTGAACGTGTTATGTTCAAGACAATGAACAATGAGACGCAAGATAACGTTACTTTTCAGGTGACGAAAATTTCGGCTAAAACATGTGATTCCGTAACGAATTATCTTCGTTAGCCGAGGCATCACTACACTCTACACATAGGTGGGGAAGCACGTAATATACTTCCACGCCCATCATCCAAAGGACTTAGATGTAAACTGCTACCCACGAATCTTTAGCTCTGATCGGAAGTAAATGATTTAACTCCATACTGAAGAAATATCATTCCATTAGATAAAAGAGTAATCAATATGGTTTGATGGCAATTGAAAAATAATGGAATTCCCTGCAGCAGGTTTTGTATACCGGTTAAACGAAAAAAATAGAATAGAAAAGACAGATTGTAAAGAATGATCAGAGGGAGAGAGTGCAGAAAGCCACAAATTAAAGTAGCTTTGGCTGTTATTGGTTGACAGCTGAGATGGAAAAGAATATAATGCACGAATTTCTGTAGGGTGATTATGATACTGAAAAGTGGCACCAAAAATATATTAGCAAAAAAACCAATAAAATAAAGGAATTTGGACTACCTCTATCGACTTCACAAAGAAATATTAAAGAGGCAGATGCGAAATAAAACGAGACCTGTGAGAGACTAAAAAGAAATTAATGTTATGCTCAGGATCTTATAAGATCTCAACTGCAGTAACACTTAACACGATACAAAAATCAGGCTTCAAATGATACATCAAATTCACGAAGATTACAAAGACTACATAATTTACGCAAACCTTTCTATTGTTACAAAATATTGAAAGATTGGGAGCCTTTGAGATGAGAGTGAATAGAATGTTAGCATGAAGAAAGAAAGATGACTGGTAGTAAAACATTCGAGGAGGTACAGGAGTTGGTCGCAAAGGACTGAGTTGAGTTACTAATAAAGAATTGAAAGCAAAAGCTTCGAAGTATTGAACTTTGCGGACATTTTTCCAATAGCTACAAGACTCATGTATGTATGGCAAAAAAATTCACTAAGTACGCATCAACAAATTTATCTGCAATGACTTTAAAATAACGACAACATTTTAGATCGAATATTACATCTTTAAGTCTAATCGTAAAATTTATTTTCAAAGGGGATTATTCAAAAAGAACCGACGAAATATTGAATAAATGCAACAGCTGAAAAAATTAAGTATACACACGAAAGAAATATCGAAAATGAATAAACGGATTAGAATTCACCATTGGCAATATTGCATTGAGGTAAGTAGGACCAAAAATTAAAGAAAAAATCTGTTCACGAGTGTTTTCTGGGGATCAAGAATGGTAACTGATCCCTCATTTGAAACAAAGCGGACACTGTGAGACACGCTGACAAAGAGAACTTTCACATGAGTTCTTTCGGAGACTGAGGACTTACAACACAAAGCCATTCCAAATAGCCTCCTTAATCGATCTCGAGGCGTATTAATTTTACGGGAAAAGAGGAAACGGAAATAAGATGGATCTGAAGAGACGAAAGTGGAATGAAAGGAAGGTGGGAGGAGGAAGAGGTGAAGCGACCCTCTCCGATACAAAAGAGAAGCTTAGTGAGGCTCGAGAAATGGAATAGCTGGGATGAAAGCCGGAGGAAATTAGGAGGAAAAGAAAAAAGATCCCAGATATTCCGAAATATATCGGATTAGCAAAAATCAGGGGAAATGAGGAGGATTACCGATGGACTTGGAGCGACCAATTAAATTGGAGCTTTATCGATTGAAGCAGCAAAGAAATTGAACGAATTTCGGTGGTAACCGAGCCAGTTATTTAATTCCTTTCCGAAGGTAAATCGTGAATCATCATTGGAAGCCTTTCTGATACGTTAAATTAACTTCCGCGAAAACTGGGGAGTCTTTGAGGGCTCCGAGAATAGATTCCTCTTTGAAGGAAACGCAATTCAATTTAGAGTAATTCCCTTAACTAAATCAGAGCTTCTTTTCCACGCCCAGAGGAGCACATTGATCAAAACGACTGCAAATGTACAAGCTAACTCAATAACGCACACTTACCAATGACTGCCACCACAGTATACGAAGGAAAAACGAGAACTCTTGGTATTGTAAGAAAAGAGGAATATCTGATGCTTCCCGAATATATTTTAGATAATTATATTTAACGTCAGACGAAATTCCTCAAAAAATAAATCCACCAATTAATTTCAAGCATGACTTCACCTGATTCAAGTTAAAATTAGAATTTAACCCCTACAATAACGGCGAACATTTCGGAGTTCCTCTTGCTCAACAGCTTAGGCAGGAGAGCAGGAAAACTTTTGCCACGTAAGAATAAATAAATAAAATGAACTAACAGTTTCATTTATACGCCCCAATGATAATGTTATTATAATATAACAATAATAATATATAGCACAATTTACTTATTTCTGTTACGGCATTCCACCAAGTGAAGGCCGAATCCATCGACGCTATTTCGTCCATGTGTCTCACAATAATGTAGAAAATGAGGAATTTCAAGATGTAGGCTTACTTTTATCAACAAAGTAGTAATTTTCAGGAAAATGATTACGATAGCATACTCCATCTCGTCTAATCACGAGATAACCTCGTCACTTAATGCCATTTTTTATCCATACTTAGATCCCATCCAATTTATCGGAGCAAAATTACGGATTTAAAACTAGCTCTGTGCTATAATTAATGCATTTACAATTGCACTATAATACAAAATATAAAATATATTTAAACTAAGTCTAAAATATGCATCGCTGTAGTGATCTACCTTTCAGATAACGCAGTTTCTCTTTAACTGCTCGCTGAGGTACCGATAGATCTTAGAACTTCAGCTCACAACCTGAAAAGATAATAAATTCGAAAGCATTAAAGTTATGCATTGTGCGAACGTGACAGACAAATAATAATTTAAATTACTTGTGGAGAAGCGATCACAGGAATACGACAGCCTCAATTAGAAGATGGTTAAGGAAACTAAATATGGAAAGTTTCCCAAAACAGAGTGTAATAGACGCGAGATGATATTTCAGTGGATAGAAAACGTTCCGGGAAAGTGGGAGACATGGGTTCGAGTCCCTATTTTTCATGTCGCTATTTTTCACACCTGTTATTCTTTGGGTCAACATTTTATACGATAAAAAATCATCTAAAAATCAAATTATGATTGATTATCAAACTAATATAATATACTCAAACATAAAATATATGCGTGTGATTGAGCGTAAGATCAAGTGTGATTTTCTTATTAGCAGGCTTCTCTGATAGCACCACAAATTCCTAACAATTAATTTCGGCATAAAAATTGCAGAAGAAAGCCCGCACGAAGAGGAACAGCGAAGGCGTTCGCCGGAGTGGAAGAGATGAAACTAATGAATACGCTCTTGCATAAACAACCTATAACGGAAAGATGTATCCCCACCTTTGGCTCCCTCTTCAAATACGCTAGAGACGGATTCATTTGAGCGGAAATTTCCGAATTAATACTGCAACCTCCGCTTTCCAACATATGCCAAAAAAAGAGACAACAGAGAGGCGGAAATAGCAAAGCGAGAAACTATATCATTTGGGTAAAAACGCACTCGTTCCGGCCTGTTTATATGCAAGCATTGCATATACGTTCGAGAGGCATAAAAGAAAATCAGGAGGCCTCTTTCCCTGACGTACGGTCTCGCAAAAACATCTCCAGAGGAAAATACTGTTCCATTGTGATATTTCTCCCGAAAATTTTTTATGGCCTCGTGGAGAGAATATTCGTGTGTTTTCTGCTCGATCCGTGTCTTCGGGTGCACCTTTCGAATTTTCTCACGGCGGAGTTGTTTTCAGAGCACATTCAGCCACCGATAGCGGAGAAAGGGAATGGAGTCACCGCCTCCCGCCCCATTCACCACACAGTTGAGGCGATGGGGACGGTGAGTGATTAGAGGAAGATTTTTCCCCGTGGTGACGTTAAATGAAAAAGCAACCATCGCAGAAGATGCGGGAAACTGTGTCTCTAAAGAAATGTTTTTTGCCATCTTCTGAAGCTAAAACTCCCTGCAAATAAGCGCCAAATCACAATAATGGTTATTTAGTTACATGAACCACTAGAAAATGTTTTATTTCAATCAAAGATTAGCTGGTTCTTAATGCGTGACGTTTAAAAAACGCGAATGAGAGAAAATAAAGAATATCTGTCCTATTCCCGCATTCACAAAATATACGCGAGAATTCTAATAAGTAATGGAAATAATATGTCCACTCCAAGTTTCCTTCCAACAGCAATCACGGCTTCACGTTTCTTTCATTTTTTGAAAGCTGAATCCGACGTGAGGTTTAATTTTTTTCCGCTGCGACAGGAAATGAAATGATTAAAGGAATATTCAAAACTAATTAACAAAATTCTGAAATGATAATCGAGAAATGATAATATTTACCATCAGATACATAAAATTAAAATAATCGGCAGTAACTACTAATAAAACAACAAAGAACCTAGCGAATGAAATAATTCAAATTCGTCATAAAACTGAGTTCTGAGAAAAATGGAAACCTCTGAGATAAATTTAATTTTCACTATTATGGTCGCTCTTTACAACAAACTAACGTTGAATAGGAGCGATTAAGATTTGCATTCCAAAATAATTTAATTCACATTTCAAACGTATTAAAAAAGTAAAACTTCTGAAAGTGTCAGGAAGTAGGTCTCTAACTTAGACAAAATTGCAATACATAAAATAGCGCAGATTCTATAAAACTAAACCAACGAAGTTGTTTTAGTATCGTTCGGATATGTACGTAATAGTCCTTCCTTTTTATACCAAAAAGATGCCCCTCTCTTACGAGTATAAATGTATTTATGTGTTAGACTACAAGTTATTGTACACATGTACATGATTACTTTAGATATACTCCAAGCATCAATGCAACTATACAGAAAAAACATCATCACTCAGAATGACTATAATTCGTATGGGAAAGCGAGAGAGAGAAAGCGAAACAGAAGCGGGTACGTCTCAGGGACAAAGGACAGCAACAGATGACGAAATTGCAAATAGAATCCGTCCAGAAAGGTTTTGCATCCGAGACGTTCGATGCATTATGGAAGCTGAACATTTTCATGCGACCTCGGCAGACAGACAGCCGCGGCAGGTGAGACAACAATGAGATTCCATATTTTCAGTGGAGGACTCCGATCTCGAGGCACCGAGATGGAAGGCCATTGCTTTCATTCGCCTTTTTATTTTGCTTTAAATGCACTCTCGCGATGTAAACCTTACAGTAGAATGGTTATTTACCTTGCTGAAATAGATATTAAAATACTTTCTTTACAGAAGTGGAAAATGTATGAAATGAAAATAAAAAGGTTGATAATAGAGAGGAGCAGCACACTCCCAGAAATTTCAGTGAACGTTGTCTGCGGTATATTCTTAAAGATTTCTTGCGCCTACAAACTTATATGTGTTTTTTACAGCTCCATTGAATGCGATATGTTCGTTGAAGATAGAATAGATATATGAGGGCGATAGTGGCAATATGCTAGTCCATCGCGCTGTGGCCGTATCTGACTATACACCGAAAGAACATATTATTAGACATCTGGGGAATCAATTTTCAACAGAACGGAGGAAAAAAAGATATCGACGCAGCCCTAAAGATGTCAAAGCAACTACGGAAGCCAGATTTGGCTTTTCAAAGGGCCGATTATTTCATCAAAATTGATTCCGACGGCCTGCATTAACTATGCCTCCACGATTTCTGGAGAAATATCGAGAGTATTTAAAATATGCAACAGAAAATTAACCTCAAACCCATCGAAAAGCTTGGAGATTGCTTAATGGAGGTAAAAGGCGACAAAGGTGTAACTGCGCCATGGATCTATCAGATTCAGGGGTTTTATACATGGGACAAACCGGCCATACCTTCGCTATCCAGCTGTCAGAACAATTTCAATTCTTACGCTTTGGTCATCCTCATAAATTTGCGGTAGCAGAGCTTACTGCGGACCCATAATATAAACTCTGAGGGTACACAATGTATGTTCCATTCCAAAGAATGCTGGATCTTGTCACGAAATAAACCATTGAGTTATGACAAACGAAAAAAAATTAAATTAACAAAGACTTCGGCTACACCCTATGCATACCTTGTGATTTGTAACTAAGCTGATTGGCTGAAAAATGACCAAGTATATATACAGGACAGGAATCATCCACGGCATCTCGAGTCCTGAGAAGGATGACGGAATGCTGCATTGAAACATCGGTGGCTTCTAAATATGCTTCTTGACGTGACCTGGTTGGTCACACGAAAGCAATTCCTAGTAGGAACTCACCAAATCTCCAGATCTTTCTACAATGCATTTACTATACTGTCTTTTCGACAGCTTGTTTCCTATAAATATGTATTAATCATAGGAATGGTATTAATGCAACGAAATATTCGCGATATAAAATGGATATCCCAAATTAATTCGATGAAAATTCATGATCAGCAAAGAGAATCATATAGCCTCTTTTGCAGCTTTTACTAAGTATGAGAGGAATCTAATATGAATGGCAAATAGAAATAAACGAAGAAGATACTTTGAAACAAGTAGTAGGAGTAGTAAATTAGAATTCTGGAGCTAAAGCACCTTCCATGAATGAGTAATTATGGAAAATTATAGGAGTACAATATTGGTACGCACGGAGAAATGCATTGAATGCATTTTCCGTATAAATTCATTATTGAACATAACAGCAATTTTCGGCGTCGCTAGACTTAATTGTACTTTAGTTATTTAATTTGGATTTTTTCGCTTCTTAATCTCACAAATTGGAGCGTAAGTGGATACGTTTATGAACAGAAACTCATCCAAACTGAAGAATATCTTTCCTCTCAACTAATTAAAAATTGATTAATGTTTTAGGAATTTATTGCTATTATTACAGTCACAAATTATTAAAAAGATTTGGTAGACTATTTACTTGATAAATTCATAGGCTTAGGAGTAGTTTAAATTACTTTCTCTCAAATATTTGGTATATGTTGAAGCTTGTATTTATGTTTCCTTTAAGTAACTCATATATCCGAGAAGTGCATCATCTAGACCAGGGGTGGCCAACAAGTCGATCGCGATCGACCGGTCGATCGCGAGGCCAATTTCGGTCGATCGTCGATCGCTCTCAATGTCTGGGGTGGAATTCCGTGTACTATGGACTTTGAAGCGATTGTAGAAGACAACACTTTCTAGCAATAGTTTAATGCATTCTCTGAATTTGCCAAGGTCATAAATTCCTAGAATTCTGACAGCCTGACACTGTGATCTCCGCCCACCCAGCACAATACTTTTTGACTTATGTGTTACACTTGTCACCGGACGCAACGCGTGAACGCAACAGTTACGACTCGACTCATCGAAGAACACAGTCAGTTAGCTTGAATATTTGGTAGTGTCATACGGTAGCTTCTTTTCTTTTGTATTAACAGTATAATTATTAATCAATATTATTTATCCTCGGTGACCACGTTGAGTTTCAATTTTTCTTCTGTTTAAAATGTAAGTACCTTTTCTTTGTTTTAAATTAAATTGCTTTTCTTACCTATCTATTTACTTAATAAGTGAGCATTCTCGGCAACAGATCTCTAAACTGCGGTCATTACACTGAGAGAAAAATAAGGGACAGTATTACAGATATATTAGGAATAACAATAATTCTATTTAAATTAAGAAGTCAGTATTGTTAACCGTAATAAATATATTGTAACTTTAACATACTTCTTGTAAATTTGAATATATCTATATTAGATTTTAATATACTTGTATTGCTGTCCCCGATCGTAATATGCAGTATTGTTATTATTTCTCTCAATGTAACGGAGATAATTGCCGCAGTTCATGAGTTTTTGAATTTTCTAGGAAAATATTTAATCTTTTAATTGTCATATTTCTTTGCATTCTAGTATACCCATGGACATGAGTAGTAAACCGAAAAAATCGAAAACTTATCACTTCAATGAAGAATGGGAACTCGATTACTTTTTTACAATGGTGAATGATAAATGTTGTTGTTTAATATGCCTTACCTCGGTAGCCATTGCTAAAAAGGGTAATCTGGAGAGACATTTTTTAGCTTTACATAACAAGTATCAAACAGATTATCCACCAAATTCTGAACTGAGAAAACATAAAGTTAGGGATCTTAAAACTCAATTAACAAATCAACAAAGCGTTTTTAAAAAGCCAAGGTTGAAGTCACAAGCAGTAACTACTGCATCATTCAAAGTAAGCTATCTCTTAGCAAAAAAATGTAAGCCATTTTCCGACGGGGAATTTGTAAAGGAAATTTTTTGGAAATGTCAGATTCACTTTTTAACGATTTTAAGAACAAGAGTGAAATTGTTGCTGCAATTCAAGATCTACAATTGTCTCGAAACACAGTGATGCGACGAATTGAAGTGATGAGTGGGAATGTAAAAGAGCAGTTATATAATGATATAAATAGATGTTCTTGTTTTTCCCTTCAGTGTGATGAATCGACAGATATAAGTGATACAGCACAATTACTTGTTTTCGTTCGTATGGTTTTTAAGGATTTTACATCTAAAGAAGAATTGTTGGGTATGACTTCTTTGAAGGAAAGGACTAGAGGTGTAGACATATTCAAAGCCTTTAAAAACTTGCTCAATGATTTGAAAGTACCACTTTTTAAATTAGTCTCAATAACAACGGATGGCGCAGCTGCAATGATAGGTTGCATAAATGGATTTATAGCCCTATGTCAAAATGAAGATGAATTCCCAGCCTTTTTGAGCTATCACTGCATAATTCACCAGCAAGTGTTAGCTAGCAAGAGACTAAACACAAAAGAGGTAATGGACATAACATTTAAAATTGTTAATTCAATTCGAGGAAGTTCCCTCAAACGGCGTCTCTTCCAACTGCAGCTCGATGAAGGCCAACCTGAATTATTACTACATACCGATGTCAGATGGCTAAGCAGAGGTAAATTTCTGCAGCGATTTCGTGATTTATTGCCTGAAATTATAGATTTTCTTCACGAACAAGATGGAAACTGTGAACATTTAAATGATGAAACGGCTTAGTGACTTAGCATTTCTTACCATTTACCTTAAGTCATTAAAATTTAGAATTACAAGGTAAAAATAAAACAGTAATTGATATGATCAGCTGCATAGACTCATGTAAAACAAAATTTATTTTGCTAAAAGAAGATCTGCAACAAAATAATCTGAATCATTTTCCAAATATGGCGGATAACCTACAAAAACATCAAAATATTAATTATAAGATCGACAAATACGTCGCGGAAATCCAAAAAGTAATTGAAGATTTTGAGGTAAGATTCCAGGATTTTGAAAAAATTAAAGAAATTGTGGAATTTATATCTTTTCCTTTTAAAAAAGATTTAAGTGTGAAACGCATTAGCCAAAATATTTCAGACATATTTCATATGGATCAAAAGGCATTAGAAAATGAAATTATAATTTTACAAACTAACTTAATCTTACAAGCCAGAAATTTTGAAGACGATTTTTGGAAATATGTCAACCGAGAAAAATATCCCAGTATCACCAAATGTAGCGAATATATCTATTCTAGTTTCGGATCTACATACCTATGCGAATCGGCATTTTCATACTTGAAGCTAACGAAGACTAAACAACGTTCTGTCCTGACTGATTCCCATACTGAAGACTCATTATTATTATCTTTGTCAGGATATACACCTAATTATGATTCCTTGGTTAGAGACATGCAAACTCAGTCTTCCCATTAATGTTAAGGCAACAAAGTAAATTCTAAATCTGTCTTTATCTGTAGCTACTTTGAATTAATAAATATTGTTAATAATTATCCATGTTCTTTTAATTCCCCTGGACTTGAGTTTTTTGGCCCTTTAAATAATTATTGTTGTTGTTTTTTACGTAGGTAGATAAGCCGTATATCTATATTTCAGTACGAGGTGTACTCAGCGAGCTATTGATAGATTAGCAAAAAGTAAGTCATTATTTTTTCATGATAAAATTTCCTGGCCCAAAAAAAAACGCGAAAGTGAAATATTGAAATCAAATTATCAGCCATACTGTGCATTTTTATAACAACTTTTTCATATTTACGAACAAATAGTACAACAACTTATACATTGCAGTTGATAAAAAAATTAAATTGCATTTTAAGTTAGTAAAAATCTATCTTGAAAAAGTGTCGGAAAATCGAATTTTTTGTACGGAATGCTGCTATCAAAAGTTGGGTCTGGAAATTTATTTTCTTCATGATCCTATATCTCGAAAACTTAATAAGTGATTTAAAAAATAATATATTTTACTTATATACCCATACCTCGCTGGAATGCACCTTATACTGAAACACAGTGTATAAACATAGTATGCATTTCACACCCCTTCTTCACCCTTATACTACGCCTATGACAACAAGTCGATCGCGACACACTTTTAAGATAAAAAGTAGATCATATATACAGAAAAGTTGGCCACCCCTGATCTAGACCACCTTCTGTCCTGAAGATGGCCTCTATGGAAGAGACCGAAACGCCGACCTTCATGGATGACCTCACCCCGCTGGAATTCCGAGAACTCTTCTTTTAACTTTATCAATTATTGGAGGTAATTTTGAAAATTTAAGTATAGGCTGATTTTATTCTATTTATATTATACTATTTACAACTATTTAACACGTTCTTTCTAAGTTACTGTAGTGAGCAATATTTTTTTTAATTTTATGTACTAATATTCTTTATTTGTAGATGTAAGGTTTCTGGCCAATTGTTAAAGTTAATTGATAAATGTACATGGTCTTTATAATGGTTTTACATTATTTTGAAAATTAGTGGTTTGAAATGTAAATTAGCGTAGTTTGCAAACTATTGTATTTAATGGAGGAGGTCGTTGAATACTAACCTTCTGTAGTTGTATACGTAGAACTTTGTAACGTTGCGCTTGTTGGTTGTACGTTGTAGTGTAAATAAGCGTCGCCGCCTGACTTTGCCTCTAAATGCGGCGGAATTGTACAGTAACGTTAAGATTGGGCAATATAGTAGTGTGATACATAAGTCATATTGGTGATTTTTATGCCTTAACTGATATTGAATCGATTTTAGAAAGCCACATTAAAAAAGTAACGTATTTATGACATTTATGTATGGCACCTGAGTTAAATTCCATAATATATCATCAAAACAGTAATCACTAGTGTCAATGCACATTTTTAATCACAAAAAATGCGGGACATTTCACCCCATAAAAGCAATCATACAAATCGCCCCGGGCCATTCCGCGTAGATTTCAAACGCCCAAAACTTCTCGAAAATTCCACTCAGGAGCCCAAAACCATTGCGAGCAAACGAGAGAACGATACCCAGCATCAGCAAAACAACTCGCACGCGCTCGAAACATGGGGAAGAAAAACTGTGTAACGGACGGAATTATAACACGACGCACATCCGACGCAAGCCACGGACCGACGTTAAAGTGCCGCGGATGGATCCACTAATCACAAGGGATTGGCTTCGCAAGGGGACGCATAATTACGGAACGCGGAACTCTCGCGCAACTTCCCAAAAACATTCCCAACTTCCGGGAAAATACCTCGGTAAGTTCTCACGCATAAACGGAACGCTGTGGGTCGGAGCAAACAACCGCGGACGTCATTCCTTTCGCTTGAAGGACGTCATTACCTTCGAGTGGTAGAGAAGTGCACGAGAGGCGGAGGTGTACGGGTGGATTCATCCGTGGTGAATGGGATAGCTAATGGTCGGCGAGTTGTACCTTGGTCCTTGAGGTGGAACAACGACCGTGAAATCGAGAGCGACCAAATATGAACAGTTCGATTTATAATTAATGCTTATTTAGTTTAATTTTCTTCGGTTTTCCTCAGTACCTCGAAGATATTCCGTTTTTCAAGACTCAGGATAGTCAAGCATGGAGCTACCCAATCCGTGTGCCTCAGTTCCACTCGCTGTTAAAGGGAAACATATTCTTCGAGTCTTTAATATTCGTATTCATAGACTTTTACCGACTGGATAGTAATAACCCACAAACTTCAGCATCGTTTCCTTTGTTGCATAAATTTCTACTGCACCCTTAATCTTCCTAACCAGAGTTAGGAAGTGGCTCTATACAGGGACGTTCATAAAACGGGTGAATTTAGATTGCTGCTTAGGTTTGAAAGGTACGCGAACATGCATATACTTATTATAATTCCTTACTAAAGCATATGCGATACGCAGTGGTCTAATTCCGAAGCTCTTCCTTCGAAGCTTGCCTCTTGCATCTCATTCACGTAGACTAACTTGAAGTAAGTTTTAAGCCTACCGCTCTATTTCTAAGAGTAAATCACTTTTTAACAAAAACATTGATTTTCTTGACAGAAATAGGGATAGAGAGCACAACATTCTTTCCTACGCTACAGACATAATATCAGCAGCGTAGCCAGGGGGGACGTTAAATCACCCCCAAAGCCAAAATGTGTTTTAAAAAATTGAGGTTATGGAAGGTAAACTGTAATCGTTTAAATATTTAAAGTAAAACACGCCATTAATGGCTCGCAGAGAATATACGTATATACGAGTTTAATCGTAATTAAGTCGTAATCTGTTTTCATATTTATTGTACGCATTTAGGGCGGAAGTTTGCCTCCCCAGGAACGTAGGCGATTTTGTGTTTACTATATGACTCGGAGCCCCCAGAGACAAATCCTAGATACGCGCCTGGTAATATATTAATTATTATTCTTACAATATAATAAAGAAATATTTGTCGGTAAGGAAAAAGTAATTTGAAACATAACTGCGAACGGTTTCTCGTGGATGGATTGAAGATCTTCTTGTATCTCTCATCTTACTTCGGGGAAAGAAGAAAGGAGGAGGAATGGAGAATCGCACATTTTGCGATACGATTCCCTTCTTCATAAAATACCAACATAAAAGGATACGTGAGAGATGCAAACGCTACCGTTACTAGTTATGACAAAATCTAGAACTGCATTAACTCAATGAGTAATTAAACCTAGTTGAATTTTTAAAAAAGTTTACGCTCCATTACTTAGCCTTCGATGATACCAAATACCAAACCACGAATTAACGGACATAGCAGCAATTTTTCATTATTATTTGGTATAAATCAATATTATACAGTGGAACATGTGTATAACGGAACTTATATACAGCGGAAACTTGTCCACTACGGAAATATTTCTTAGTCTCCTGTGGTGTTGATATTTGCATATGATTCAAACCTTTACATGGCGGAAACCTGTCAATTACGGAAAAAATTTTACTGCTTTAAGTGACTGCGTTAAAGGCAGGTTTCACTGTATACGAGAATTATGTTTGAGTGAATATTACAATATTTTATAATTTAAAAATCTATTAAGCGCTGTAGTTCTTCAAGATAAATTTGGTTCAAACAAATGTCATAAGAGGTGGATTTAAGCTAACAGAGGTCATAGGTAATAAAACCAGATTGAGACAGGGAATTATGAGGAACAATTCTAATATTTCATAAAGTACACAAATACATCCCATAGAAATCTCATCCGCGTCTATAAGGCAAGAATAAACATAAATAAAGTTTTGAATTATAATTAGCAGCATTTCTATAAATTAAAATGAATGATGGAGACTTCTTTTACATTAGACAGTGACAAAGCAATGCAATAAATTCTTTAAATATGTTATGTAGACTTACCGAACAAATATAAAGACGTTTCCTGAAGAGAAAATTGAAGAACCAGAAAAATTTGTTATTCATAGTTCATAAGCAGTCTTATTAAGGTCCCCATGTGGATGAGGACTTAACCTAGCGCCTATTGCACCTTATTACCATTATACTCAAAATTGCAAAGATATAATCAATATGATTGGAAAAGTTCTAAATAAACTAAACAAGTACTTCGTAACTTCCGAAGAACTTCGTAACGAAGTACTGGTTTAGTTTATTTAGAACTTTGTCATGGCCTTCCACGATATTCGGCCAACGCATATTGATTATAATATGATTACTTCGTGGAACTCCATTTAATAAATGAGAAACAATGGAATTTGGATCTGCCACACGATTTATTCCACGACGTTTTCTCATTTTATTTCGAAGATGATTTGCAAATACATTTTTCGAATCAAGCCGCATTAATTTTAACTTTTAATAGCTAAGGTAATGTACAGTGAGAACTCATTGAATTAGCATAATGATTCATGGACACAAAAAATGCGAGTGAAAAACCTCAGAAATAAACAGTATCAACCGATACTTGGTGGAATTCCATGATAAATGAGTATTTAATGGCTCTTCTGATTATAGCGTGAATTCATACTGAAATCGATAAACGCGTACCACTGTTTTGTGGAATTTGTCCAATTTTAGTTATTAAATTCTCATTGACAAGTAAAAACCCACTTGGAACAGAAATGACTGTGTTACAAAAGCAGAAACACTAATATCATTAAAGCCAATATTGTTTGAACAAAGTAAGTTCTCGGCGCGAGCGAAAGTTTTTACGTCAATATATGTCCTCATAAAAAACACTCCGCTGAGGAAAACAAACCCAATGACGCCTTGGCAGAATGCTGGGTGATTCAAAAGACCGACGGATGCAAAATAGAGTTCTCCTCTCGTTCTACCATTCCCTTGGAGTGGTATGCTCTCTCAGCCAACACTTTGCACGGACGAGGTCATGCAAGTGAGTTGTCCGAGTGCGACAGGGGTAACGAATGAGCCCCTGAGGACGGCGGATACGAGAGACTTCCAAGGGAACTGTCTCCGGCCCTTTAAGTACCACCGTCCAGGAAGAAAAGGACTCTTGAGGATACAGTTACCAGTCGTTTGATTGATGACCGAGATTCTCTGCTTCTGACGCAAAGTGGACGAGGAGAGGAAATTTGATTCGTTCAAACATGAGTTCTACGTGTGTCTGTCAGCCTGCACATTTCTATAAGACCATACGTCGAGAAAACGAAATCTCGACCGACGAGAAGCTGACTGAGACTGCATCAATATCTAAGATCCGTGATTAATGAGTGCCCATCTCGGTAAGAAGAAGCGCAAGTCCAAGAAGGCCTTCCTTTCTTAAAATAGTAAAATTATTTTTTAAAGGAATAACAAGTGTGAAAAATAGCGACACGACTGGGACTCGAACCCAGGTCTCCCACTTTCCGGGCAGGTATTCTAACCACTGAACACTATGACACCTTCCTTTCCTTTAATCCTTAATTATTTTTTAGTTATCTTACAAGATTAAACATTTCAAGAGATGTACAAAATTTTTCCACAAGACTAGATACAACGATTGCATTGATAGGTTCTCTATTTATTGTATATAAATGCATCGCGTTCAACTACCCTTATCTACAGTTTCAATCAAAACTCTGGAATTGTAAAGATGCATTGAAAAAGCTTCTAGCTGCCATTTCGCTAAAACAGACTATGAGGTTTATCTTCAAAGATATACTTCTCTTTTAACGTTAAAATTCCAATTATGCAGCCGAATGTTAAATGTGGCCTTAAGGTGGATGAAAGCTTCCCATTCCAGGCCGAAACAAAGGTGGGGAAATTGTATTCTACAGGTCGTATTTTCTGTACCTCTGGAAACAAGCTAAGGTACTGAATTTACTTTTGGCCCATTCCCGTTTTTATGTCAAGATAAAATAAAAAATATCGTCGTTTAGTTCGCTTGGAGATAAATTTGTTTTCCTACGTACATACAATTTTGATATGATCTACTTGAATACGTTCAGTTCATCTCATGAACCTCTTGGTAACAAACTTAGGCCTTTTAGCTTATTAGTTGCATTTATAATTGGTTCAAGTAGCTCACCAGGTAAAAATGGCTCTCAACTCTTGTCCTAAAGGTATTGTTCCATATGGATACCGTCCATTAGCCTACATACCAAACAACGAGCCTACAATGAGATTGTACCGAGAAGCAAGGTATTAATTATAGGGGAATTTCTCTTTAAACTAAAAGCATGAGTCCAGTAATATTCTATGAAAATTCCATCGCATGGTGATAAGTAGCCGAGTAGCTACCATTCCAAGAAGAAATTCTCCGCGCAAAGACAGGAATGCTAAGTAAAATGTACATGAGGACGTAAGTTATGTCCTACATCACGCATACCGTAGCTCTTCAACTGAAACTGCAATCCGAAGGCAACGTCCTCGAGACTGGTGAAAAACAGACAGACCAGCGCGACGCCCCCAATAGTGTGGAGGAAACAAAGACAAGGGCAATACAAGACAACGAGAATCTCTTGGCAGTACGTGCTCCGAAGGTAAAGGCTTTTTATCCTCGTCGAGAGCATCCATCTCCAGGACCGAAGGCCTCCGGGGAGAAGCGGCATAATAAACCAGACGGACGATAAGCTATCTATCCATTGCTACGAAGGAAATACCTCATCAATTTTGGGACGAATTGGAAGCTTTCGAGCAACTGAAAGGGGGTAACTATTATGAATGAGGTAAACATGTAAAATTTTAACAAAGCCTCAAGAGATGAGGTAAAATTTCCAAAAGTATTTTAAAATAAAGAAAACTTCTTAACTTCCACAACTTCGTAACATAATATGTCAACTCGATGACTAAACCGGTCAATGACTATCTGCTATGGAAGTTACGAAATGTTCTTTCTTTTGAGATGTGAATGAAATTCCACGAAATCATGTTTGACCATATTAATCTAATTTTCAAAGGTATTTCATTTAAATTCCTTTAAAATATTTTGTATGCTGCACTAGTGGAAGTCGATGATTGCGACTAGCGTACCCCTGTGTTCAAGGTAGGAAGTTTGATGAGAGTGGTTAAGCAAAGTATGTACCTTACTTAAACTTCTTTGTTAGATGTAATTTTTTTCAATGCAAATAATTTTTATGATTCCAAATTTAAAGTTAACTGACAGAAACGTACCATGTCCCTAAACAACTGGAGTGAGGTTAAAATACCTAAACGCAATGACTTTTTCCAAACATCCAATATCCAACACAAAAATCCATAAAAACTGGATATTTTACCGCTGATCCTCGAGTTTGGAGCCGAACAAAGACTAAACTAGGGACCACAGAGAAAAACAACATACCAAGTTTTAGCATGTTTCTTCTACCATCTAGCATTTAACCATGTAACGCAAAATGTTTGGTTTTAATCTGGTTATTATTTTATCATCAAGAACGCAAAAAATGAATGTTATTTTCCGTTAAGTTTAACGGAGTGCTCACTTTGTAATATTAATAAATTTTATTGGTGAAACATCCTACATTTATAACGAGAACGAATTTGCATTTTTACGTCCACAATTACTGAGAAAAAGTTCTTTCACTGAATAGATCACAACCTTTAATCGTATCATTGAAATAATCTGAAACCTTTTATTTAAACAATAACAAATATTGTCACATGGAGTTATAAAATTTCAGAAAGAGCACTGCGTTAAAGAGCACGAAAAAACGATCACTTCTCGTTCAAACTGTGATAAAATACTAAAGAGATAAAACTCACCATTTTGTAAAATACGATTAAACACAGGACAAAAATTGCTAAAATTTTGTGTGACTAATTTTTCGGTGTGATTCTTAGTTTAGTTTGCATTCAACTTCAAACTCAAGAATCCACAATAAAAATCCGACAGAAGGTGCCGTCAAGAATAAGCTTACTTAAGACTAATAACCGCTGCACCATACTAATTAACTTTCACGCATGGGAGTTTGTCTAAAACCCAATAGCGATGATATAAACTTTTAAACTTGCTGTAAACAATAACGATTTGGTCTGTACGATAAAGGCCTATCAAGCTGATCATAAAATTTTATAATTTTCCCCGTATAATCGTCTCCTATATAATCCTGGGTGAATGGAAACATGAAGGTAATTTATAACTGCTATATTACGCCATATAACCTTTCTATAAAAATCCACAATTAATAATCCTTAGGGTTATTGTTTCACCGCTTTTCATGGAAACTTAACTCGTATATCAAATGAAGGAAAATACATTTCATACATTCTTCTTCCCTTGACTCATAGTTATAATTAGCTACTTAACTGCCTAATAGTTAGCTATACTGAGGCCAATTTACATGCCGAGTTAATATGCACATACCGTTGAGTTTTGTGCTAATCAACAATGCATTTTAAATGTAAAGTAAAATTCTTTTTCACTCTGCCAGCAATACATTTCAGGCTTCAAGCTTCCGTATAGCAAAGTGGGTAGCGCGTTCGATCTCAGTGAAAGCAGTCCTGGATTCGATTCCCGGTGGTGGCCCACGTGCGATATTACCTCTTTGGACAATACTGCATTCCTATTCAATTATGTTAAGAATCTAATACAAAAATCTTTACTCACATTCATACAAAAATATGCGCTATAGTAAAACGTATTTGAGGTTTCGCATGTTTATTAGTTAGATGTAAGAAGAGACCGTCTAGCCTCAATCTCACCCTAGTAAAGATGTTTTATTTTTTATTATTATCATTGAGTGATCTCCAATAAAAATCATGGCTTGGGATGAAAAAAAGGATCCCCCAGAAGAAAATTCCTTAACAACGATCTAATCTTTTTATCTAAGTGGGCCATGCGGACTTCTCCCACTAATAAATAAAATAGGTCCTAACTTTCGTCGCGGAGTTGATCTGCCCGCAAGAACTTACATAATTTCCAGCTCGAAAACAAGAGACTCTGCAAGAATAACTTTAATCCCTCATTCCACTTGAATGTCATACGCATTCCTCGCAATTACTCAGACCAAGGCGAAATTTACAGCGATGTCCATCGCGGCCCCGAAATACCAAAGGAGTTACAATCCCGAGCTACTCGCAGCTTTAAACAACAGTCTGCGCTCGCATAATCTCTTCGCTGCAGAAGCGACCGAATTAAGCCTTATCGTCCGAAGCGAGCATCCAGAAACGCCAGAGAGGCTTTAAGGCATCAACACATTCGGCGACGTCACCCTCTGGAAATCTATTCGTGGCGCGCGAAGAACTTATGAGAGGATGCAGGCGGAATGCCAACGGAATGACAATCGCCCAAGAGATCAGAAACCGGAGGGATTCGGAATATGGGTGCGGACGTGAGGAAATTGGAAGGGAAAATGAGATCGTTGGTGACAGAAGGGGATCTAGGCGATGTGACTGCACTTCCTAGGAATAACTTGATTCTCCCAGCACGCCATAGTGTATACTGCTAACATGCATCTAATGAACGCGTATTTACATTATTCTAGAATTAGATAGCTAGCTAAGTAGTCATTTTTAGTTGAAAATGGATAATCCCTTTACATCTACATAAGTACCCTGCAAGCCGCCTTCCGGCGTGTGGCAGGGGGTGTAAACACCAAAACAACAAACTTTAAAACAACTACTGGATATACTTTCTCTTTCTTGTTCCCGTAACCATTCCAAGTACGTATAAACATTTTAATGGGGACAAGGTTATCTCAAGCAGTGAATGCAAACACCTACGAAAGAATTATAATCATTTAATTCAATATTTGAACTATCATTCCCACATCCAGGTGATAAAACAGCGGAGGCCTTAATATAAATACAACCCAGAAACATTATTAATTTTGGTCCTATAGTTAATAATAATAATGACAATGATAAAAACAACAACAATAATAATAATAAAAGAAAAATAACCAAGTATTCGGATTAGTAACAGAAATAAAAAACAATGGAAATTTAAAAAATGTAACCATAGTTCCCGCAATCATATCAACAGGGGGAGTACCAAAAACACTGGCAGCCAGTTTAGAAAAGTTGAACGTTGAAATTAGCTTATAGTTAATTCAAAAATCAATAATCCTGGAAAACTGTCACTTAATTAGAACATTTTTAAATGAAGAGTAATAATCATTGTAACCGTATGGAACTTGACATCAGTCCGTTACTATAAAACCGTCATTTTGTGGCAAAAACGAAGTAAATAATAATATTAAAAACAATAATAATAATAAAACGACTTTATATCAGGGCTAGATTGAGACTAGCTAGTTCCTTCTCACATTTAATCCTGTGTCATATAAAGATTTAAGGAAAGAAGGAAAAGGCTTTTGAGATTAAAAAAAGAGAAAAAGTAATAAAAAAGAAAATAAAACACGAGTATATAAAAAATCTAAGTAAAAACTAAGACCCTGGAGGAAAATATCCACAAAAAGGAGAGCATGAAAAACCTGCGAAACCTATAATGACAGTTCGTGAGAAAGGAAATACGTATAGGGAAGAAATAAGATCGGGGAAAATCTGAGGGGAACTTACCCACCATGCGTCATTCCGTGAATGCTGTTCGCACATTGTTCCCCTATCAGTAAGTTCTACCTCCCCTATTTTCTGAGATGGACTAGGCCCACGTTCGTAGTAGGCTACTGAATATCGGCCAAGTTAACGCGAATGAGCTTTACATCTCCTTTACTCAAGTTTGTTTCCAACAACAAATACATTTTTAATAAGGTTTCATTCAATAAATAAATATATTTTATATACTATAATCTCCATATATTCTACAACAAGTAGTCTTAAACATCAATTAGTAATAAAAGTTGAAATATTAGGAAGTAAAAACTCATTTCTCATGAGGACAGATGAGTGAAAAGGATCAAACACAGATCGTATATAACTGCTTAACTACAGTAACATTCTATCACACAAAAAATCAGTTGAGATGAATGAGTGGCTATATCAATATCCATGGTAATTTAAATGCAAGCGAGATAACATAGAACATTTCCAAATATCAGAAGATAAATTGAAACTGATTCATGCTCGAACCAAATTTCGCTTATGAGAAATGTATTTCTCACTGTCGACCAATTATTCCACTTTTAAATGTTCAGTAAGCTTCTCAAACGAGAGGAAATTGGATCCCGCATCACTAAGTGACAAGAATTACTCGGTCCTCCATTCCCACGCGATATCCAACGACATATAATAATTTGAAAATTGGACTGAAAGTCGCCAAGAAGAGTAAACAACAAGAACCCACAATATTCTCATGAAAGGCATTTACAATTCCCCTCAAAGAATCGGAATATAGAACCATATTTCCCTAGAGAATTTCAATCAGATGTTCCAGTAATTAAGAGTAGATCATTTAGCCGGGATTATTAAGGGGACGTGACGTTTTTAATCTCAGCCAAAGCTCTCAAAGGATACAAAATAATCTCTATTATAAACAAATCATGGATCGAACAAAAATTCCGCCAGCAAAAATCTAATGACCAAACTTTATAACTTCCAACCTTCGCCCCTGAGATTAACTTCGACTTTAATAGCATTCTGTTTCCAATTAGCCAGTAGAATTATGTACGAAGAAGATGGAGAAGTGGCGATGAAAAATAATGGAATAGGAGAGAAATGAATCAAAGAGGAGCAAAAGAAGTGGGAAACAAAAAAAGGTGCTTAGGATCGCAAACCCACTCGATCCCTCCCTTCAATTAAATTCTTGATGATTTTATTAATTGAAATGCATGAAGCAGCGCAGATATTGAAAGGAATTTGACAAGGAAGAAAGGTTTCTCGGAGGAGAAACGAAAAAAGAAAAGAAAGTAAAAGGGAGAAACATTGCGAAAGTGAACGGTACGTTAAGAATAACACCTTCGACTAAAACAAATGGCGAAATAAATAGGGTAAGCCTATAAGCTATAGAAAAGATACCCTCTTGTTATCTGTCGTATCTTGTCTATCTATGGACTGTGACCACGTAAGTGGCATGCCAGTCGTTTTTTCCTTCTTTACAATGTGGCTGGTTTATATATAAGTGGCATATAGATTATTTTGAATGGTGGCGGGTAATCTAAAATAACGATACTAAATTTATCGGTTAGACCATGGCAGTTCCATGAGATGAGGTTAGTTTTAAAGTCCATGGATTTTCATTATTTCAGTTACTATGAAAAGCTTTTTCTCCTGAATAGTTTGTAGATATGTGATTTTGGCTATTATGTTTATTGTTCAATTTATCAGATCTTCTTGTTCAGATATTATCGGTTGGAGTGGTTATGTTAGTAGGGGTTGGGTGAGGTTTAGGATTTCTTAAGATTTGACTGTAGGAGGTTGGAGAGGAGGGAGAAGCGGTGATTGGTTGGTTGTTAGAGTGTTTGTAATCGGTTTCGATCTATTGAGCAGCGATTGTTTAGCTGTCACAAATGCAATACAGCTCCGATAGTTAGCAAGGTGTTTTTGTCCACAGTTGAAGCATTTAGGGTCGTCCTCTGTTACTTTTTTACATTCACATGAGGCATGTGGACTTCCACATTTTACACAATTAGGATACATGCGACAAAAGACACCCTTGATATCACAATTTCATTTATAAACAAGAGAACTGCCCGCTTTTGATAGAGGAATGGACGGCTAAAAAGAAAAATAAACGTCGATGAGTAGTCATTGGACTAAACGTAACCGGAACATACAAAAGTATCTTATATAAAAGCCACAAAGGAATATTCATGCATAAGATCAAATTAGGAAAATAGCGATGACTTAGAGGGATTTCAGTGAAGAGGAAGTACGTAATACAAACCGAAAGTTTGGCGTTTTCAGGTTCATTGGAACAGAAGGAAAATTAAATGAGGACGAGAAGTCGGGGAGAGTAAAGAGACAAAATTAAAATTTTATATTTCAAACTATTTTGAATAGAAAACTGAAAAATTGAAAACTCAAATTTAATTCATAATCCGATTGCTCCTTTCTGGAGGGAGATTCTGGAGGTTCCAAAAATCATCCGATTGCTCCTTTCTGGAGGGAGATTCTGGAGGTTCCAAAAATCGGGTGCGTCTTATATTCAAATGCATCTTGGATTCTCGTTATAAAATGCACAAAAGTAAATCAGGTAATAAGCATCAGAGGAAATTTACTTGAACCATAACGTTGATGGAGTTTCACCAAATATCGCTTACCAATACTGATTTTATCCTACCTTGACTGTTCAAATTATAAGTTATAAAAGGTATCGTTTGCTGGTCGTTTTTCACTCGTAGTATTAGAGAAACTAATAGTAGTTACGGTGTAAGAAGATTATCGGTGTTTTTACACCCCCTGCCACGCACCATTGGCGGCTTGCGGGGTTTAAACGTAAATGTAAATGTATGAAAAATAGTGACGTGACTGGGAGTCGAACCCAGGTATCCGGAAAGGTATTCTAACCACTAAACTACCATGCCGAGTCTCATTCCCATAACAGTACTCAAATACGTGAAAAACATCCGTGCCTTTACGAAAATATTGATAGAAATTGACTGCGCCGAATACGATGGCTAATAAGTAGCCACATGCAGCGATTAAATGAGGCATTTGAGCCAAAAGCCTGATTTAATATCGGGAAGGATGGGATGACGGTAAACAGAAGTGGGTGAACATGGTGAACTTGCAAAGATTACTGGGTTAGAGGGAGGAAAGGGAGAGCTAACGAACCCGCCCGTGATCCTTTTAAGCACAGAATATGGCAACGCAATAGAATTCAAAATCCGAGTGCAGGAGCTGTCACGCGACGCTCCCGAACACGCGCGAGCTGTTTAAGATACGGAGTCGCTTATGAATGCCACCGCTGAGCATCTTCAAAGCCGAGCCGACAACGCCACGCCCCGAATAAATTAGCGCCTCTCGCGCACATTCGACGAAACAAAAAAGGCGATGCTGATTTTTTCAGAAAAACCCGCTCGGAAAGAGCCCGCGGCACGGCGCATTAATAAGCCGAAGACGACGATGTTTGGAATAGATTCGACGCAGTATCGAGGTCACGGACGAATCTCAAATACATTTCCGCCGTTTTTATATTCCGTAGTTTGTGCGGGTCTGGCGCCATTTATTCAATAGAGGAGACCTAGGCTCTCGGAATTAATTCTGCAACTCGCAAAAAGTCGCTCCCATCTACGTTAATGGGTTTATTTTTGAACGCCGAAAATATGAATTAAGAGCAAGTATTCTAATGCCGAAAGATTTGTTGGAATGGGTTAATCTGCGTTCCATTTTATTAAGTGAACTCGCAAGAGGGAGGGAAATGGATTAAATCCGGGGATTTAAATCACTCTCGGTACGAAGTATTACTTCAATGACTGTACATTCTAATCATCGTAAAATATTACTCTTTACGAACTGTTTCAATGCTTTTCGTTTAAATTCTATAAAACCTTACATTTTAATTAACTAACGATACATAATTTGTATTTGATTACTATAATTCTGACTTTTACGGTGGCATATTTAATTGAGCCATCCATCGAAAAATCTCAACTGGGAGAAAGAAAGAAAAATTTAAACTAAGCCTTAATGAAAAATTCCATCTCAGATATCCACTTCCTAGCTACGTATGCCTAACATCTTAATATCTTCTTTCATTGTTACCCTTATTAACTTTACTTTTTAATTAAGTTGGGAGTAGAAGTACCGGCCCTCAACCTTATAATATAAAAAATAGGTTCATATCTAATAATAAGCTAAATCCTTCCTCTACGAGATGAATATCCCAATTAAATATAAAAAGCGAGGCTTGAGTAGTGATTAAACTTGGATCTTCCTTTCAGCAGAGTTATGAGTCAATTATCAACTTCGATTACATTGCGTCACGAGGGAATCTTATTACCTATAATAGTAAGCCTTACATTATAATATAAACGGCAAATGGGGGACCATTGGAGGTACGGGAATTACAGTACAAGGATCAGTAGGTTATGGCCGACGATTATGTGAATACGTGGAAGATCCGGGTTCGAGTCCCGGTCCTATCAGACTTTTTTCATGTCTGTTTCTCCTTGGTAATATTCCTAGGCGCACTTCCTAATGTGCAAAGTTACCTTTCACCTTTTTCCTTCCATAAATACGATTGAAATCGATGTAATTACAAAATGAACAAAAACAGCTGGAAGGAAAACAGCACAAGAGCCAATCTGAAATCTTAGGAACAACAAAAACTACCTTTCAGAACCATTCACCTAATTTCCGTTACGTTCAAAATAGGTAGTTAAGAGACAATAGAGTAAATAATACTACTAAACTCTGGTGAAATAGTGACCTAGGTGGTGGATGTCTTATCTGGTCATCACAAAAGCTTTTGCAAACGGTAGAGCGAAAAAACGTTCCCCCAAAAAGTCTTCAAGAATCATTTCCCTTAAAAATACTTGAGTCGGTAATGGGGTCAGAAGAATGATGACACATTCTCAATGGCAAATCACCGCTGAGGACTGGAAGATGACTTATCGGAGAGATCGATTTTATTCGGCGCTAAATTTTTAACAACAGTTTCCCTGACAATTAGAACATAACATATGACAATTAGAATAATAACCTTAAATGCATCAAATTTTCAAATTGTTTACTCACAGCTTTATGCTGCGGTAGGGAAATGGCTGACCAATACTATGGCAATTAAATTTTGAACGTATTACTGCCGGAGCAAAGAAATGTATCAATTTGGGTTTCATAAAGAATGTACTTGAGAGCTGACATAGTGTGAGTCGGTACTACGGAAACTACTATTTAAGGGAACTATCTTTCGATACTAACATTGAGGTCGCAGGAACTTCAAACTCCATAAATATTCATATTAGAAAAGAAAAGACGAATCAATCAAAGACTTTTGCGTAATAGCGACACACCAGAATACTATGAAAGTGGTCGATTAACATTCTACAAGCACTACCGGCGAACGAAGAAAAATTCAAATCCTTCATCACATCTCTGATACTACGAAATAGGAATACAGTTGAATACACATATCGCCTTAGAATGGTGTGTTTTTTTAGTAGTAATGAATAAGTAGGCAGTCATAACGGGCAGGAAACGGCAGAAGGAAGGGTTTGTTGATATGACGGAGGGCGAAAGAATACCGTTGAAGCGGAGGAATATATAGGTTATAAAAAGAAATGATAAAAGAAATAGAGAAAAGGGATGGTAAGGAATTAACCAGGGGCGCAGCCAGAATATTCGCTTGAGGGCTGAACTTAGGAATCGTAACAAATAGAATGATAAAGATTACACTGTAATGCGAAATGATTCATTCTCGCCATAAGACAGTATTCAAATAAAGAAGGTATTCAAAATATCTTCCCATAAGACAGTATTACAAACAAAGATATCTTGTAAGCTTTCTAAAAATCTTTAGAATTGAACTCCGAAAGAGATACTTTTATAATCTTGGGGTGGTAGTGCCCGTCAGCCACCCCCTGGGTGCGCGCCGGGAATTAACTAATATAAGTGAAGGTAATTAGAAAAGAAATCAAAAGATGCGAATCAAGAAACCATTCTCAAATTATCGGAATCTTATACCCATCGGTTCTCTTTGGTAAATATCGAGTCAGAGGAATCAATTCAGCAGTTTTTAGAAAACAATCAATTGAATTGATAATTATGATTAAGTACACCTATCAGCATTTTTTCTATTCGATGTATCAACATTTTTCACGGTGGAAACGATTCAAGTTCTTCAAAACAATCGAAATCGGAATTAATGGGCGCAGAAAGAGAAAAATAATTCGATTTTTATAATGCTTGTGCCTACAGTACCACCGAGAGTACCGTTTACGCTTTCCTGCGGAGGAAACATTTTTTCTGTAATAAGATAATCACAGATTTTTTTCTCAACAAAACCATTCTGTCTTTCTTTCCTTTATTTCAATTTCCACTGAGCTTTTTAAAATATGTATATATTGTAGTTTATAATCCTAAAATGTTACATATTCGTATTTTTACATTATTTTGACAAGGGTTAAATGGAAGATGGGACTCTGTAGTCCCAATTTTGCCCAATAAAAAGACGTTAGCATTGTATTGTTTCCCTTCCAATTGGAACGGCTCCTTTCAGTTCTTACTCTGGTTCCCAAACGACCGTAACGTATTATAGTAGCTTCCCGAGAAAAAGGCCATCAGGTACGGATCACCTCCCGTAGCTAAGCCACTAACTGTGCGTAATCAGATATTATTTAAATATATCACTATTTTTGTCTTCCTTAATTCAAAATCGCTACAAAACCCTTATTGGTCCATGAAGCTCCATTCTAGCGACCCAAATATGCACCCCTAGCATTCAGATTCTGACGTTTGCCAAACTAAGGTGAATAAACATTTGCAAAAGGGACCTCCTGCTCTGCTTTTATATTCAGCAAGAAATCCCAACATCTCTGAGTACGTTCCCGGTGTAGATGATGAGGCCCGCGGAGAGAGATGGCAGCGTTAGTTATGTTGGACATCGATTGACAGACGAGGACCAAATGTCGCCCATCAACCGTACATTCGTGTTGGTGGTGAAGTCTAGGATTCAGACCACACATATTTCCAAGAGAATCCGGGACCAATCACACACACATCCCAGACCTTCCGACCCAGATCTCTAGACAGAGACAAGTTTTGGCAACCAGTGCAGCGTTAAGTTCAGTCTATATCACACACACACACTCCACTCTGTGGCTATGATTCGGTCCAAAGGACCAAATACAGGGAACCGGAGAACGTTAATGAAAAGTCCTTTGGTGAACAGGTGCCTCGAAAGACGTGCTCGGTGCCTTTTTCCGCCCTTATCCCAGATTATTACTTGTAATTACGGGATGGACTCCGGCACAATTTCACGAAGCAATTACCGCATCCAATAACGCTTTTAAATCATCGCGGAGGGATATAAATCCGGGAAAAAATTGGGGTGGAAGTTTATACCTTCAGCAATCGTAAATTTCTACCTCATGGAGAGAAATGATTCGGAGACTGCAAATACGGCCCGATCCGATAATTTTTCCAGTAAAATTAATCCCCTTCGTGAACTGAAACGTCGCTCTCGTTGCATTTCAGTTAGTATTAGTATTTGAATTAGTATTCCAATACTGAATTAAATTTGTTTCGATTGGATTCATTCCCTTGAGTAGCGCGAAAAATCGGGCACATCTTTGGTGCTACCTATGATAAATTATCAACCAGAAAGAAGCAAAAACTTTAACTATGTGATCTAACGCGGAATGAAACACGCTAAAATAAGGTGCAACTTGTTTTCCTTCGGAATAGCTAGTTTACTTTTCATTCAACTCCAAACTAGAGTACGCATTATAAAAAATCCGACAGTATTTCATCATGGAACTTCACCGACGACATTGAAATTCATTAGTGAAGATATAGGAAGAATATTATAACATTTTACACCATATTTGGAATAAAATTATTCCTTTTTGAGACGCGAGATGAAATCTTGATAGGGCTAACCAAAGAGAACGCCAAATAAAAGCATTGCTATCGCGGAAGGAACTATGTGTATCTGCGGTAGCATAAGATTGAGGATAGACGTAGAAAATTCAATAGCTAATAAGACCCGTTGACGCCAAACGATTTATCGTTTTCATATATCTAATCGCACAGATTTTATGAGTGGTAGACAGAGATTTGAACCTCTGTCTACACCTGCCTATTTCCATAAAACCTGTTCGATGAGAACAATTGTGTGATAATGCGTTAGGTGTAAACGGGCTTACAGCCTAATATTACTTCTTACAAACATTTATTCCCACGCGCTACGCTTTTCTACTGGCTTCAATTTAACTGAATCGGAATGTAAGAAACGATTAATTGAATTTTTGTTGTATTCTACAGACTAGACAAAAAGTATTCTATCGCAACAGGAACTTTAAATTTTAAGGTTCAGATTCCGCATTCCATTGCGATGGGTGGTGAGAAATTGTTATTAATAATCGCTGGAATTAAATAAAGGGAGAATATAAATAAGCCACAGGTCCTGAACAGTGGAAGGCAACCTTTTATCCAGGAGTCGCATTAATCAGTATCCAAGTCTCCGCGGACCGGATTAGATATTGTGACAGGAAGTGCTCTCTTGCAGCTACGTAACATTGATTTATATTAATAGTATCTGAAACGACTGAACCGAATTTGAGAAAGATATAATATAAACAGCAATATTAAAGAAACTTTATTTAGCGGAAGTGACTTCTGTATTTATTGCAGCAATGTAAAGAAGAATGAATAAAAAGAAGTAAATACAAAAAAAATCGACTAGAAAAAAACTGCGTACTGAAAAGAATAAGAAAACACTTCTGTGGTAACGATTATAAGCGATTTCTTATTCGTTTCATCATGAATAGCTATGTCCGGAATCGCCATCTATTGAACCATGTTAAAGATGTCACTGAAAAGATGCGCGTCACTTTAAAATCCAGTCTGTATAGGCGCGAGTTCAAGGGACTGGTAATTTTTTTCTCGCTTATAGAGGGTTCGTTCTTATGGAGGTTTCCATTAATCCGAGTACTGCAACTACCTGTCTCTCTTAGAGATGTATCGAACAATATAAAGAATGCACGGAGAATCAAGAAATAATAACTTACTACATAATGATGGAAAAACCTTACGATGTAAAAATATTAATTTTGCTTATAGAAATCCGTCAGTTTCTTTTGTTCATCTGTTTTGGTATTCAGAATATGTTTTTAAAATAAACATCACAAATTTTATCAAACTTGGCTGAATAATTATAATTATATATCACAATCGTCACTTCCCTTAGCAATCGATATTCGTCAACTGATTTGTCTGATAGAATTATATACCCCTGGTTATATCTGTTTTTGCCCCTAGTTTGAACAGGAAGATAATTATTTCGCTTTGAAAAGAATATTATATGTATGCATACATATTGACATTAAAACAATTAAACGCCAGGTAATATACGTTAACCTGAGTTACACGCTTGACAATGTCATACCCACAGTGCACAATGCCACTTTTGATTAGGATTAGAATATTGTCCGTTTAAACAGTGTTAAAATGACTACCTTTAGCAATTTCAGTTACTATTTATGGGCTCTCAGTAAATCAAGATTTTATGTAATCGAACATATGTTTCATCGAAAGAATTGCAAGACAGTTATCCTAACATTAACACAGCATGATCGAACTCTGCTTAGTTTCTTATTACTTGCGGATTAGACATCAAACATACACGAAATGCCTTTGCTAGAAAGTAATATAAAGAAGGAGCTGAGAAATGAAAGAGCAGCAGGATGCCTTTAGTTCCACCGCGACAGCAGCGACCTCTTGTGTGTGCCTCAACGAGAATCGAAAGGCAGTTGGAAGGACTAGGAGAGCTGAGTCAACACGCCCTGTAGGAAAACAAACCAGAGTCTGTCCCTGCAAACCTCTCTTTCGCGGTGTTGTAAGAGACTTATAAAGCCAATGGTGGCATTTAATCAACGTTAACAGACGTCAAAAATTGAAATAGAACTTCTTTACAACGAGAATACGGAAAGAAATAAATTCTCATAAACATTCCTTTGGATTTCATTAGTTTAACTGATCTATGTGCTGGATAATTAGTTTTTCTGGTTCCTTCCTCAAATATTTGAGCATCTACCTGTAGAAGCTTGTAGTCGAACTGTCGGGCTTTCTGAGTTCTCGATGTCTTCTGAATGTCGACAAATATATTCGTACGATGAATAAGTTGAGGGAGATACCAAAGGATCTTGGCTTGCCATCGACCACAAACCGATCACAGTGATGTTCAGAAATTTCAACAAATATGAATCGCACTTGTCTAACTAAAAAAGACGAGAACAAGATGCCCTTCATCGTAAACTAATGTTAATAAACATAATTTAAAAAATGCCAGAATATGACACTATTCTTCCTAGCATTCAAGCTCCTTTTATATAGACAATCATTTCTTTCGTCGTAATTCTTCATTTCCTGAGTAAAATATTCTGATTGTCGTCCAAGTCACAAATGCCCCACATAAGACCGTGTCTCCCGAATATCTATTCTGTTAATGAAATCTGGTCCAGCGTTACTTGGTGGAACTTCATAATCACACAAAAATATTTATAAAACTTGTACATTTCCACAATTCAAAAAACACACACAGTCGTTAACCGGTTTCAATGATGATGATGACGGTTCTGATGATGATGCTACGGCATTGAAACCGGTTAACGACTGTGTGTGTTTTTTGAATTGTGGAATTGTACAAGTTTTATAAATAATTTTGTTTGATTTATTCTGTTAATCCTTCATTCCGCAAATAATTCTTTATTTACGCTCCGCAAGTAGAAAGCTTATGAAATATGTACAATTTGCGACTTCTCTTCGTCCGGAACCAATTTTCCAATGCTATATAAAGGAAATCCGTGAACATTTTGTAAACATACAGATGATTTAGAACTATTTCCTAGCAAATACAGTAACGGAGGATTCAATCTGAACTATACACATAGGGTTTATCTGCCCTTTAAGAATCCTTCGGGATAAAAGAGAAACTATTTAACCAAACAAATAGCATTTCCTTATCGACTGGGTCTATCAACTGAGAAGCGATAAACATGAACTGACAAATGAATTATACTATGTATTTCGAGAAAGGCAGACAAACGAACCCTTGCAATGAAATCCCTGGCTTTCAATTTCAAAAGAATATTCGTAAGATGATTCCCACGAGCTTTTGATACAGCTGCGTTTCATTCGGAATGACATCAACTCGTTCCTACGAGGTACTCGAGAAGATTCTCACAGAATTTCTGAAGAGAGATGTCTTTTCGTACCGTAGTCCGCTCAAACAAATGAAACAGGCAAAATTGAGAGCTCTTTAAGGAAGGGAAAACTCCGAACGACGTCCTCTTTCACGAATAACTTACACACACCGCGAGGTTGGCAGAGATTAAGAAAAACATTTTTCATCTCATTAGAAAAATAGGGGGCCATCGAGATAAGAGTATTGTGTAGATTAGAAAAGTGGGTTGGGTTGATAGGATTACAAACGCTGAAGTTCTGCGAACGGTGGGAGAGGATAAGTAGGGTTATGATTGAGGAAACTGTGAGACAGAAAGAAATGGGTGGTTCAAACATAGAGAGAAGAGAGGTTGCTGAAGAAGCAATTAAAACAGGATTCAAGAGAAAAAACAAAGGGGAAGACAAAGACAGTAATATTGGGTGATATGAAGAGCGGAATATATCATCATGGAATGAAGGAAAGAGCAGTGAGCAGGGATTTTAGGGCACATAAAATTACCACAATTTAGAAGAATTATGATGATAAATAATAATAATAATAAATTTATTCATCCAAAGACCTACATAAGAATATATAGGACACGTCTAAAACAAAATTTTACAAGTTTAACCGCAGTTTACAAGTTTAATCACATTTTAAGTACAACTTCATTGATCATTATTAAGAAATTACATAAAAAGATCCCCAGAAGAAATATATACATCAACAAATACTAAACATATTGTAATTGGTGAATTAAAAATGATGGATACTTTACTTAAGGGCAGCGTTTACCAACTGTAAACATTTGCAAATTTTACGATGGAAAATAAACCCGTTTGGTGGCCAAGTCAATAGACATCTTTATTTGCATCAGTCCAAGAACGAGTATTATAGTAAGAAATTAAAATGGACTTAAACTAATGTTCACTTTAAGTCTCAGTATTATTATGTTTTTTAGTGTTAAAGCGAAGATTTAAGTGAAGTTCAGTTTATTTTAATTAAAGAAAGTGAAGTTAATGTCCTATATATATATGATGGGTTACCATGGATATTAAGAAAATAATCTTCACTTTAACTCCAGCAATTTATTATAATAACTGTCCCAAACTTGAACATTAGTTACAGTCCATTTTAAGAACACATTACAATGACGGACCTACATCTATAATAGAAAAATCGTCACGAATGCAAACTTCTGATTTCTAAACATTAAGTTATTCACGCAATTTATGATACATATAATCTAAAACTCACACGAGAAAATTTTCCCATATAAAGTAATCTGGGTCCAGATGGGTGACATCACACGAGAAACCTTTCCACCCAAGTTTACGGTAAATTAAACGATACGTAACGGCTCCCATAGAGGAGCAAATGCGCTTTCTCTAGAGAAATTTAGAGCAACCGGTATCTTCCTTTACGCGATTCATCCACACTAACCAAAGCCCACGTCTTTCAGAAAAACCCACAACTGAGCGCGACACAATATCCGCGATGTAGGCCTTCGAAATCATCTCTTCGCCGCTAAAATCCTCCAAATTTTTCGGAATCCCTCGAAACGACGTTATGTAATGAACGGGAATTCAAGCGACACAATTCCATGGCCGCAATCAACTTGCGATCCTTCCATCAAATCTTCTGCGGAAGAGGATTCTTCCGAATGAAAGGAAGGCATCGGATTCCTTGCGTTTCCCCAAAACACGATCGGCCGTCGAAAGCAGAAGATATCGGAGTATGAGAAGGATCGACGGGAGGTACACATTTTTATGCGGAAACTTCGCAGGCTTGGAGATCCGTACGAAAATAAAACCCTCCGTAAATTCCGATGCTGCGAAAAAAACACGGAAAAAATCAAAATCGTCTACTCGGTCGCGTGACGGGGAAAAGAAGCCTCCGATGGGAGAGAACACTTGGATCAAATGAGTGCCCAAACGAAATTCCGTCCCTGATAGCGGGTGACCCAGATCGCGACTTGGACGGTGTCGATATCACTCTTTCCTTTAGGATGGAAAATTGGAAATAGGAGACGCACAAGGGTTACCTATGGCAGGAGGAGAAGTACGAAAGAATGTAATGTAACGTTTAAATTGAGATATTAAGTAAGGGGTGACATAAAGAAAAGAATGCGCTCCGACACTAGAATGCGTTCGACAATTAAAATAAAATTATCATAATTACAGATGACATTTCCACTTCGGTTTACCGAATTCTTCGTTCTTACGGCCAAATTAGAAAATTTCACAGCGTGAGGAGATGAATTAAAGGGAACCAGCATTAATACCTTGATTTGATCCGAAATGTCCACCCCAATTGACTCAATAAATTGTGGAATTAATTAAATGCAGTTTAATTCTGAATGTTCTAAAACGGAAAAAAGATCAAATTGACTTATTAAAATTGACAACAAAACGTTTGTATTAATCGTTTCTACTTTAAAATGAAAAAGAAGAGAAAGTGAAACATTTTTTCAGATTTTTCCTGTGCTAAAATATGATCATACGAATGAATCTTGTTTTGACCAGGTACAACGAAAAACCTAAGAATTTAGACAAAGAGATTTACAGCAAATGTACAAGGAAACAAAAACCATAACTTTCGCGCAGATATTTAGTCGAGTAAAGCTTAAAAGAAATCAAATATTACAACAAAAGTAATATTTGAAATACAAAAAACTCATATATTTGTTTAAATCCAAGCGTTCGTAAATTCTCTGCATAGTAAGTGAATCAACTGTGAGTTTTGGAGCAAGAGAGACTAAACTACAATAATAATGTCAAAGGTAATTCACCTTTTAGCAAAAAGAGAGACATTATATCGTAAAGTTGGATAAACCAATCACATTAATATTCGTTTCGAATTTCTCGAGAGCATTTTGAAGACAGACTGTATTTTTGTACTGTCAGGTAGCGTTTTAGTGTAATAGGAAATTGATCACGTAGAGAAAGATAAATCTGAACATCGATGAATTCTAAACTCGCAGCAGAAAGTAATGCCAACTATTTCACGAGGAGACATAAAAAGACACGGCAACTTCTTACGCACAGCAGTAGAAAAGAGGTACTTTTAGTGAAAGAAAGTCTATGGTAGGATAGAGAGAGGGGGGAAACGATGACGACAGCTGAAAGAGTGAGTTTAGGCAGAGAGGAAGATGGAAAAGGGAGGAAGGAAGAAGAGGGCGAGGGGGCGAATGGATGTCTTTATTTGGGTGAGATTGAAGTTGGCAAACTACTCTAACGCCTAAAGCAGGAGTAGCAAAGAAAAGCATTCGGAGCGACGGGAAGACAAACACGCATAAGCAAGGGAAGGTGAATGTGTTTCCAAGATAGAAGAATAGAAAGGAAAGAAAGAGGGTGAATGGGAGGAACTGCGAATGCAAAGAGCGGTAAAGAAGAATACGAGGAAGAAATGGAGAAGAAAGAGAAATAAGGAGGGAATGAAGGGATTAGAGGATAACAGAATGGGAGGTATATGAGAAGAGATTGGGGAAGATGACAGAAAGAAGATTTGGAGGTAAAGGAAAGCTCAAAAGAAAATATCTGGGGATCATCGTGGGAAGAAAGATATCTGTTAAGGTGTAGTAAATGTATGGGCAAAAGACGAAGGAAATGGCAAAGGAAAGACGGGCGAAGAAGGATAAAACCAGAAATGGGGATAGAGAGATGAATGGGATGAGAAGGAAGTTAAAGCCGAACTGATAACAATGAATATTGAACTGAGAAAACGACGAAAGATATGTAAAGAAATGTGAAAAAGAGGGAAAGAATGGAGAAACGACAGGAGCTTTACGAAACGATAAAATATGAATGAGTCCATAGGGGAAAACGTACAGGAATTCCTTCAGTATAACGTCTTAAATTCGAATTTTCTGCCGTGCCATAGCATTTATACTAGAAGAATGCCAGTGTTTCGACAAAGAGTCCAATATTGTCCTTGAATAACATAACGGGTTGTGCCTTTGTGAATCAAGGTACAATTTGATATGAACTATCTAACTTTGTTTATTAATTACACAGTAATTAGAAGTACATTGAGGAGAAAATAGCTAGAGAAAGTGATAATGCTTGTATAATTCATGCTACCATGTTAGTTTAAATCAAAATTTTATCAGTATCAATAATTAATATAAGCTTATATGAAAACCTATAGGGTAGGGGAGATTGCGGAATTTACGGGGCAGGTAGGAAAATAGAATACCCTGCCTAGCATTATATCGATGAGAGAAAAGTTCGAAAAGGGGGCTAGATGATACATTTACACAGGAAGAAGTTAACATGGCTCTTGTATTAAAGGAAATACCAAGTTTAAGCAAAATTACTATTTTAATTTAACCGTGTTTACATCATAGTAGCCTAGTAAGTGGATGAGTTTGAAGAATATCTGAATTAATTGTTACATTTATAAAGAGACAACATACACAGAATGCAATGTGGATAATTGTACGTGTAATCGTGTGTAGTTTATAAACGATAACGACAACGACTTTTAGCAATAATTTCTTAATTCTACGCAAACAGAACAAAATTTAAGCTTGTTCAAGTCCTGGAGCGTAAAACTACTTCTAATAGTATATTTACGTTTACACTTAAAATTTGCTGTGTGGTTTTTATCGTTTTTATTATTACTATTCATTCACAGTTCATATATTGTCTCCGAAACTATTACATATGTTATGTTATTGTTATAACAGGATATGTTTTTGGTGTTCCATGTTAACTCAACCGTAAATATTTATGTTATCTGATACATATATATGTAATAGAACGCGTGGAGGAAACCTGCTGACGCATTTTAGCAGGACCAAATCACCTTATCTCTTTATGAGTATGTCTTTTAGTCCCAAGGAAGAATGGACTTGAAAAAAGTCTGACGGGACCGGGAATCGAACCCGGGTCTCCCAATTGCCGGTCGGGTGCTCTGTCCGTTGAGCTATCCCGGCAGAACATTTCTCCAAGCCATTCGGGAGACTGGGTGCGCACCATCTTGCGCAAAGTCACCCTTACCCGTTTTCCATGTCTTTTAGTATTATTTTCAGATGTTATATTAGCTTATTATGCAAAAGCTATAAGGGTGAATGTAGTAGGGTTAAATGTGGTTGCGAAAAAAACGTAAACTAAATTATTATCATTAATATCATTACTCATTATCTCTTTAACTGATAGCTCTGTTATATCTGTATCCGTAAAGTAATTTCGATTGTCACACACACAAAGGACGAACACAAACCCTATGCTAACCACTAAAAAGCCCTATTCCGGAAAAATCCAGACAGTCGGGACTCGAAGCCGGGACCTCTGCGTTAGAAAGCTAACGCAAGAACCATTCCGCCACCGAGGTCGGATTTCCTCTTGGAATTCACAAACAACCTAAACATAGAAAACTATACATGAATAGCCTAAATGGGATTACTTAAGGCTCGAGTCACCTCCGTCGGCCGTGATCTCTCCACTCGCGGGCAAATATAAACGTGGAAAACGGAGAATCTAGGATCCGCGATATATTCCTCTCAAACCCTTCAAAGGTTAAACGCTTAGCTTCGCCGTATATGCGCCTTGGTTTCGAACCCTCTTCCACGAGTGTCTTGACACGCTTTCCGTCGAATCTACAAACGCCACCACGTCCGCATCCCGTAGCAATTTCGCATTTTATCGGATTTCGTGAGCGGAGTACATTCCTCTTTTATTTCGCCGCGAGGAGCGGGAAAAAATCCCCTGACGATAAAAAGAGTCGCCTTCGCCGTGATGACGTTATTTATTTGCCACTACGGGGAGTTGAATGAGAGTTATCAGAGGCGTATATCGGACCGTAGGGGTCGCACATACTAAAAAGCTTTCGAAAACGAGCCATAGCGCATTGAAAGGCGTTGGGAACAGCTTTTTATTCCGCCTTTTTCCGAAGGGATGAGACCAGGAAAAAGGAACCTGAGGAGTTATTAATTTTATTTCTCGGATCGCGGCTTTAAAATACGGCTGCAGATCTAATGAAATCTCTTTTGGTTTTTATCAAACCGAGCGAGGAAGACATTCATAAAAACCCACTGAAACGAAATGCGAAAATCTTATCCTTAGCGGGAGAAGTAGTTCATCTCCAAAGTTTCATTTCGTATAAGCCGAATAAATCTCTTCTTCGAGAGCATAAAACAACTTTAAAAGGACGTTCGTTCGCGTGCTCTTCTTCGCTACTAAATCGGGAGTCTTCTCACTTTATGGGAGATCGGAAGTAGAGTAGAAGAGAGAGACATCAAGGAATAACAATATTTATCTATGCGCGTAAGGCACGCAATAATGAAATTCGTGTGGCCGAATTTAACTACTGGTATTTTAAAGAATATTTACAAACAAAAAGGATTTAAAATTAAAGAGAAGTATTAAAGCTACTGTCGAATGACTGCAAACTAGAGGTGGGAATAATCGAATAAAGTGTTTCGAAACCGAATAACTTCAATAGAATGATTCTATCCGAATAATTGCAATCGAATAATTCTATCCGAATAAATTCATTCGATAGTTCTATCCGAATAAATTCATTCGATAGTTCTATTCGATTTTTGTTTCGCTTCTCTTCAACAAGGGACCACATGGCTATCCGAATGAATTCATTCTTTTTTGCTTGTTTACTCTCCGCGCGGTCAAGAGGAGAGGAGCGTGAGCTCTTGAGGGTTGCATCATCCAATTCGCTTCAATGGAACTATTCGAATACAATGTTTCGAAACCGGATAACTTCAATTGAATGATTCCGGGCTCCCGGATAGCCATGTGGGTTACGCGTTCGATTTCAGTGAAAGAGGTCCCGGGTTTGATTCCCGATGGAAGTCTACCAATTCCCAAGGTAAAGTGAAAGACGCGATGAAAATTCAATAAACTGCCCGAGTAATGATCGTCTGACCCAATCGAACAATCGTCAAAACATTCGACAATAATTACATCGTTTCTTCCAATCGATTTTCCTCTCTTAAATGTGAACCTCTCTACTTCTTCCCTAATTTCATGACGTATTCGAATCTATTATGATGTAGGTTTCTGTATGCTTTCTACTTATAAAACAAAGTTTCCGACCATTTGCTCTAAAATCAATAGATGTTGAGTGAATTCAGAGAACACATGTTTCACATTCACTTGCGTTAGATTTTTGCGGCGAAACTGTGATACATTAGCAGAAAAACTTGGAGGAGAATTCCTTCACGATCCTATAACGAGTATATGATTTTTTTATCAAAATATCGCTTCGTTTTTATAGTAGGATAAATAAGTAATAGATCTATGTTTTTATAGAGAAGACGGCAATGACCAATATTAAATTTCAAGATATTCATACTTGGAAACTTTCAAGAAAAACATTAGTCATGAATGGTCTCGCGTTAGAATAGCCAAATCCTAAAAGGATGACGAAGACGTGTTCTCTTTGATTTTAAAAACTACCTTGCAAAATTTCCATAGTATCCTCTATCTCCGTTCGGTTAAAAGAAAAATGAGATGAGAAATGCAGGTCATTTATAGCTTAGATTCGTAGTTTCTGTAAGCTCAGGTATTAAGTAAGCACAGCGAATATATGTTATTTAATATAATGGACATTTTTTATTTCAAATTTTTATTCCTTATTACAATGATTGTTTTGCCTTGCCTTTGAAGTAAAAGATGTATTTCTTAGCATTTAGATTTTGTTCGTTGAACCTAAATCTATTCATGATTAAAAAAACACTAAGTACGTATTTCAAAACATTTCCTTGATAAGCAGTTGGAGGTAATCTTCCATCATTCATAGAAAGATGTTTTATCATTTTGTAAATTAAAGTAAAAAAATCAATACACATTAAGTTCATTAACTAATTGTACATCATTGATTTAAGAATTTTTACGACGAATACGAATTTTTTTGCATGATGAAATCATGCAACTAGTCCCACAGGAATAACAAGTGTGAAAAAAAGCGAAATGACAGGGACTCGAGCCCAGGAACCTTGGACTCGAACCCGAAAAGTGGGAGACCTGGGTTCGAGTCCCAGTCATGTCGGTACTTTTCACACTTGTTATTCCTAATTGTACATTATTTAAAGTCCATAAATTCTACTCCTCAATCCGAAATCGTCTTTTATTTTCACAAGATAATATGCACACTCTGTATACAGTGTAAATGCTTTTTCTAACACTTTGAGAGTTTGAACTGAATAAAAATAATGCAGCACTATCAGTACTCGTTAAGCAAAATAGATTCAATAGAAATAAATAACGAGAAATAGATAAAATGACGAGTTTCGCAAAGTGGATTAAACAGAAATAAATAACGAATAATAAAGTAATTAAGTTAAGCGAAACAAATTCGATAGAATTAGAATAAGAGTTTCGTAAAATCTGAATATCCGCAATATTATACTATGTGTTAGATGAGCAATTCGCATGTTTCCTTGTAAATGGATAATCAAATATGCGCGCACGTTGCAGGACATAAAGATAAAAGAAAAGGTGACTTCAGTCAAAGCTTTTCCAACAGAAATTTTCGTCGCATCTGCCAATAAAGGATACGGAAAAAGGGATACACGAAAGAGAACGTGAAGAGGACAGGGGTGGAGGAGATGGCGAAAATATATATAAAGCCTTCTGGTTGAGTGAGTACAACATTTTTACGACCTGGATATCGGAGAGGGTGTACATATTCGCCCACAAAGGTGGAAGGACGCGATGAGAAAGGAAAGGAATGAAATGGAAATAAAATAGGGTGCACGCTCAACTGATTTGAATGTGGAAATATAAAATGTAACGAACAGATGCGGGAGAGAGCCGAAATTACTCTTATAGAGGTAAAATCCATACGTAAAACAAAAGCTACTGATCCACGATATAAGTACTTATTATTAAATAGCATAGAAATACATATCTAAATGCATTTACGTTCACGCACATAAGTTAACATTCCAGAAGCAAGATTGCGATATTTCAGTGTTTATCTGACAATAAAAGAACCAAGTTCAATTAACAGTAATTACATATTTAATTGGAAAAGGAACTGGATTTTAAGTTTTACGGTTTGAGAATATTTATGCGGTTGGAATATAAATACCGTCAGCTGAAAGTTATTACGGGAAAAAGGGTTGAGATCCTAAAAATCACGAGCGGGAAACTGCCTGAAGCAGGAATGAATAATTTTAAAATATTTGAATCCTGAATGTTTGCCTTAAAAATAAACTTGTAAATGAGCAATGGCGGAAAATAGGTGATTTAGTTGCCGAGGGAAAATGAAATCAGAGATGAATTCGCGGAATTTGCGAACCATACCGTATGCCGAAATTTTGCATTCGAAAAAGAAAGATGAGTAAATCGAAGATAGAGCTGGCAGCATCTGGTATACAACAAAATTTCCGCCATCGACTGAGACCAAAGTCATTCCCAACTGAATATCAATACCATATTAACTTCAACATTACGTTTTATAAATAAAGTTAAAATCGATAAATACAACTAAATCGTACCGTGATGATTACCCATTAAGTAGGATTAACATTTTTCGAAAGAGAGGAAGGATATATACCTTTCCACACAAAACTTCTGCATGGAGAAGTATATATCCTTCCTTTCTCATGGATATACACAACATCTCGGCCGCCTCCGTTGATTTGACTTTCGAAAGTTTTACATGAGCTCGTCTTCCTATTTATTGAAGCAGATCAGTTGTTAACTCAAGTTGAAACGTTTGATGAAGCTAGAAACCTCATATTTCACAAACAACAGGGGAACTTCAGGAAAAAAGGAGCATAAAACTCATCGAAAAATTAAAAAATACAGAATAAATTGATGTTCATTCTACATCTACATAAATACCCTGCAAGCCGCCTTTTGGCGTGTGACAGGGGGTGTAAACACCAAGAGTAGAATTACCTCTTTCATTTATTTCTATTTAATTCTAAAATTAGAAGGTTAAATTTGTTAAAATTTCGCAAATACGCTGCAATTCAGTGGACATCATATGCTTCAAATAAGTCTCAGTTAGTACAAGGAAGCCTCTCTCGGTGTGGCTCTAGTCGGACGACGAGACAAACATTTTTCGAAAGAACACCTGAAATTCAATATCAACCGTAGAAACTCTATATTTTTGTTGAAAAATGCAAGTAAACCACAATAAAAACGTGATACACAAGGTCGTAAATAATTATTGCAACATTTTTGACGCATTTACAATGACGAGTTATTAAAAATATATTCAATAGACATACAAAACGAGAAATAAACTAAATAAAAATTTAAGAAAAATAGATTCAATAGAAATTAATGAGTAATAAAGTAAATAATGAGTTTCGCAAAGTGGATTTAAAAGAAATAAATAACGAGAAATAGATAAAATGACGAGTTATTAAAAATATATTCAATAGACATACAAAACGAGAAATAAACTAAATAAAAATTTAAGAAAAATAGATTCAATAGAAATTAATGAGTAATAAAGTAAATAATGAGTTTCGCAAAGTGGATTTAAAAGAAATAAATAACGAGAAATAGATAAAATGACGAGTTATTAAAAATATATTCAATAGACATACAAAACGAGAAATAAACTAAATAAAAATTTAAGAAAAATAGATTCAATAGAAATTAATGAGTAATAAAGTAAATAATGAGTTTCGCAAAGTGGATTTAAAAGAAATAAATAACGAGAAATAGATAAAATGACGAGTTATTAAAAATATATTCAATAGACATACAAAACGAGAAATAAACTAAATAAAAATTTAAGAAAAATAGATTCAATAGAAATTAATGAGTAATAAAGTAAATAATGAGTTTCGCAAAGTGGATTTAAAAGAAATAAATAACGAGAAATAGATAAAATGACGAGTTATTAAAAATATATTCAATAGACATACAAAACGAGAAATAAACTAAATAAAAATTTNTTTTTCTAGGCTGGACACAGCTTTTATATTACGCAGATCATATGTAAAAATAATAATAATAATCTTTATTTAAGCGAGATGGGGACTAAAAGACTCCTCTTCCATCTAATCCATCGTCATATTTCATACAGTTGTTCATGAAAGAAAAAGAAAAAAGAAAAGAAAACTAGACATAAAAAAACCTAACACATTCTTATGGAAAAAAATTATTGTCTACGGGAAAACACCCACTAAGAAGGGTTAAAGTAGCATAATATGGTCTATTTGCATTTTTGTACAAAAAAAATCGAGTTTCAGTGTTCATTTTGAATTTCTATGATCAAAAAATGTGCTTCTCTTCTTCTCTCTCGTCTCTCTTTCGAAATCATTTTATCTCAAAGTCCGACTTCGGTTACACCAAGTGAGGTTTACGTTGTTAGATTAAATCCCCATAATGGCGCATCGCCGTGCACTGTAAAGCACCCATGAGAGGAAGAGATTAAACTTCCGTCCAGATATTACTGAAGGCTGTGCATTCATTTATAACCATTTAATGCAAGCTGTTATCGCCTCCTTAAGTTGCGTCCCCACCTTGACCTGCAAGCGAAGCTGCTGAGTCCTGGAGCGCGCTTAAGTGTTCCAGATAGCTCCGACAACGTCCCATTCGCACACCCGCACATCTCAGCCCAGTTACCCTCTCATAATCCCAGTTAAGGCAGGCATCAGCAAACTCTTACCGTCAGACAGCTCGCTCAAGGCTTAGCGTCTCGCACTTGAAATGTTCATCCGAGAGACGCTCGAGCGTGATTGAGCCTATAACAGCGTTAAACTTCACGCACGTACATACACTGTATACGAGACAATCCAGGTGACGTATGCCTCCAGAGAATACGTCACCAATAAAGTTATTTACTACTTGATTGAATATATGAACAAATATTATAGCTATGGGTGATGTTTTAAAATCAAGAAAATAAAATTAATATTCTCAAGCGTGAACTCAACAAACACCTATAAGAAAGAACATTTCGCGATTTCCGCAGCAGATTTTTATTGACTAGTTTCCTCTACGAGCTACATCTTAAGACATGAAGATATCAGCTCGTCGACGAAACTTGTGAATCTGCAACGGAAACTACTAAGTGTTCTTTCTTTTAAGACTAAGAATCACTATGTAATTACTAGCCATCGGAAATGAATTTGTAAAAATATCTTCTGCATTACTGTAATTTTTATGCGAGATAGAGTCAACTAAATACGAAATTATTCATTCTTATTTATATATGACTGTTCGTGGTGGAATCGTATTGACAATTTATTTCACAAGAGTTTTCCCTACCTTTATATAAATTCCCTCTGTAACACGTCGAAAAGTGGCTTGCAAGATAGATATTAATGTAAACGTAAACAAAAAAAACTACGCACATATAACGATTATTAAGGTTATCTATAACGGCATTGTTATCCAGAACAATAATATCATTCAGTAATCAAGACAGGATTTCTGTGATTTCAAACTTGATCGTTGATGGTTTCAACGCAAATATTAACTATAAAATTTCCGTTACCCAGAATCTATTTCCATCAATCAAATATAAACTCACACAAAATTTCACTTGAAGTTTGAGAATATTTTAGAATAGCGAATTTAAAACTGCAATATATTATAGGTAGAAAGAAATATTTGACTCACTCATGGCGGCGAGAGGGTAGAATTACAGAACACAAATTATACCTGCCCGGAAAGTGGGAAACCTAGGTTCGAGTCCCAGTCATGTCGCTATTTTTCACACTTGTTACTCCTTTCCTATCTGATATATAATGAAGCAGAAATTATTACTGCATGTTCAGACAATACATGAGTGAAAAAATTACTTTATAAAAAAATCAACCATGAGGGTAAAAATCATGACTCTGAGCTTATTAGATATTTCTTAACACAACTTTAAACGTCAGTATGGAAAACTCGCAGTCGCTCAACCTTCTATGAATAGCCTTCAATTCGATCTAAATCACTCACAAACACCCATTCTCCAAGGAAAACCACCTCACCATTATGAAAACATTCAGAGTTGTAAACGGTCCAAATTTACGAATTTTCATTGAATACCTTGAGGCAATTCCGCGAATGCAATACTGTGTCGGAAATATGTAAATAAAGATTTCTGTCGAAGCGGACAAATCCGACCAACCACCTTTACTCTAACCACCAAATCTGACATTGGGAGTACTATTGAAATATATCAAAAACCAATCTGCATTTCGAGGACTAATTTCCAACATCCCACAATGGTCCCCCATCCCATTCAAACACATACTAAGTCCTATTATACTACTCCCCATGCCTGACACTGAGCACTTCTCTCACCCTCACCCCCTTCATCCTCCAACCAAACCTCCGTACCGTTAGGTAAAAAAGGGCGAAAATAGGCACTTAGCGCAGCTGCTGGCAGTGAAAACTTTAAACGGGCCATCATCTCTTATTAAATCCTCACCATAGCGTTGATTGGATAGATGCGGAATGAAATGGGATGGGACCGAGTGGGGAAATAAACGCATTCGCCGAGGGAGAGAACGATCTTGATATGCTATTCCATTTCCGATGAGATGGCCGCGAACGGAAAGAAAGGGCAGAAGAGAGGAAAGGAGACAGGGAAAAGAAAAGGGATATAAGCTGTATATCAACGGGGGTCCCGGAATGTGCTTAGGCTGTGAAAGGCGACTTCAATGCCCAAAGCGATAATCTGAATAAATCCCACGCATTCTGGGCCATCCATTATTGTGTTTCGTGAAAGTTAGCCACACATCTACTACTCGTTTACTAAAGTTAGCCACACATCTACTACTCGTTTACTAAAGTTAGCCATACTACTAACGTTTCTCCCTATAAATTAAAAATCTTTATTGAACGAAGAATCGGTTGGATTGGACTGGCGGTGAGGCTACGGTGAGTTTAGATTAAGTGTAACTATTACTCCTACCGTATGGAAAAAATCTTTCCATACGGTAGGAGTAATAGTTACACTTAATGAAGAATCGGTTATTAATCTTCGATCGCTCAGTGTTCATAGCAATCATAATGATAATACGGCGGCGATCCTATCACCATGACTGTTGGAATGCTTTTCATTTTTCTTTAAGTAAAGGATGGAGAAAATGCAGCGGAATCCTGCCGACAAGTACTCGGGAATTAGAAAAGGTGCAGCGAAAGGCGATACGATTTGCAGAGAATTGCAACGATAAATCCGTGAGTGCTACTCAGATGCTTCAGGACGGAGGACGGGAATCTTTGGAGAATAAAAGATTTAAACAAAGTACCTATACATTTATTAAATCAGTTCATAGAAACGACATTCTCACATAGACATAGCTTTCATTTACTTTCGTCTCAGTTCTGTTCATTGATGTTAACATTTGAAAGCCATTGAGGAATGGATGACGCTAGATATTGTGATAATCCTAGTCACTCCTAACTGAACGCCATTAAATTGCTAATCAAGGGGTTGTCATTATCTTGTGGTTACATGCATCTCTTCCAATCACATGATTCTGGATCACTGAGGAGAGCAAAGGACAAAATACCTCAGTCCTCATCATGCCTCATTCCCGCCCCAGAGATTTTAGTATCTTAGAGAGGGAAAAGTTGGCATTCAAATCGGAACTGAAGATCTGGCTGAACATTTAACAAACAAATGTAAGTCATAAAGAAGTAATTTTTAATTAGTTGTGTACTCAAACGAAATAAACCAGTGGAAGTGACTTTATACTTTTAACCTTACATAGTATCGTTACAGTGAGTTCAGCCAAACAGGATGGGTTATAATTTGCACAGACGAAGTAATGATAACCATTCTCCATGGACAATTCAGTATTCCCCTTTGGTAAAACCGGAATCAAGTGAAATGCTGTTATTACCGTAGATTTTAGAAATATTACCACAAGGTTATTTAGAAACCAAACGGAATTACTAACATTCCTGAATGTTTTGAGAATAAATCCGCTATTTACTTATCGCCATATCTTTTCTCCCGTCCGAATGATTGCAAAAATATGAGAAACTTGCATAAAACGAGGAGTATAAAATCTCTCGGGTAAACACCGAATTGCATTCCTTCAACAAACATAGACACAGGAATGGTAACATCAGAGACCTATGGATAAAACAAGCATAACATTTAGAGATGAATACAAATGAGTCAACTAAACGTTCCAACGGTGCAACATAAAAAAATTCGAAAGGGAACCGTAGCGAATGTTTTGGCATACATCACAAATATTTATCATTTAAAAATATGAGCAATGCTGTCCAAGAATCACGCAGCGCTGACGCGTGAAAACAGAGACTCATAAAATTTGAATAGATGAGTGAGATGATTTCAAACGCCCAAAGACGCGCTCTATTACTTCAAAACGAAGTGAAGCAATTTAAAACTTCACGTCCCAGGAAATTCTCCGATCGCCTATTTCTAGGAGTCCGCCCATAAAATTCCTAGCCAACGTATAGATATGTGCTTTTCCGGCTCACAAATGGCCATAAATTGCTTGGAAATTCAATCAGATCGTAAAATATCTCCCACAACAGAGGAGTTTAGCCTCATAAATAAAATATGGTTTTGGAATTGGAGGTTTTCCCGTCGAACGACGAACTTTTCAAACGTTGGCCATTTAAAATTGAAATTAATTCGATTTCCTCCGAATAAATTACGACTAAATATGTAAATAATAGGCGAGGAATTCTATCTGGATGGAAAATACGATGAAGACCAAAGCTGTGGAGCTTACGGATAGGATGTTTATCGATAGCGAAAGGAATCAAAACATATACGATCCCATTAAAAAGATGTTTTATGCAAGGAGAAAATAAAAAGTTATCGCAGAATGAATCGCTTCAATTCCGAGCTTTAAATTTACGCATACAATGGGCGATTCTCATTGATATTCCAGAAATAATTCATGTGCAAATCGATTGGATTAAAATGACTAAAAATGCGAACGTCTGTAATAATTTAGGGATACAAATGCAATACCCAAACGCGGATGAAATTTTTCATCGCTCATATTCACAACCCCCTATTTAGATCCAGCATCTGCGAGTAATCGTCATTCAATTAGAGAACTAAAACAGAGATTCATGTATTGCTCGTGATTTGACCATCCTGCTGACTTCCACTTATTACGTTCCAGCAAAGGAAAAAAATTATATTAAACTCGTCGGGAAAACTTCTAAGTATAAATCCTCGAAAATGTTCGCTGTTCTTTCATACTCTCTGTAATAATCAGTTGAATTTATGGATTTGGATATCGTTAGAATTTAAGCTAAAATAAAATGAATAATCGAAAATGATACATTAATTTGGCGAAATTCCCCAGGAGTACGCATTTGAAAAATTCATTGGAAATAGGTCAAAATTCTGATGAAGAGCAAACAATTTCTTCCGTCCAAGCATTACCGAAATTGATACTAATTAGTCCAAAATTTGCCAAATAATAAGTGAAATATCGATAAAATGGATAATTTACCTTTAATGAACCAAATATTAGAGGGAAACAAAATGAGGAAGAATTGATGGGTGCCCCTGAGCAAACCCTGATAGTAAACTTTCATAAAAACGTAATATTAAAATTATTAGGGAAAGATACCGAAAAATTAATGAAAAAATCGACAACTAAAATAATTCGTTCGATATATCATGCCATCTATCCAGCGAATCCAGTTTAATTACTTCAAAAGAATGGGTGAGTTAGCCAAGGCTAATACATTTAGAGATAAAATCAACGTGCTTATTCAAGTAAGTTTCTTCAGCTAGTAGCGTCATCGTTGTTTCTGCTTATGAAAAATAGAAGTCAGTTATTCTTTTCGGAATATTACTTACAAAATAACGTTCAGGCTTCCTTTTCCTGCTTTAAAAAGAAAATTAACATCACTTCTCTTGATTTTAATTGACCGATGAATACTAAGTAGAGTAAATGTCTCAGTGGAACACATTTTACGTATTTTATTCTATTTACCACAAAGAGGTTTAAAACGATCCTAAAGCCGTCTCGTCAATGCACCGCACTTCTCCGCTAGGACCAAATTGTGGAAACATCGAAAAGGAAGAGGATTAGTCGAACTTCTAAGAATCACCCACTGCGTATTTCACTAACTCTGCTAGTATCGTCAGAGGAACAAGAAGACTGAGATTGCAGATTAATCTATACGAAGTCACAATTATAGAGTGAAGAAATATAATAGAAAGAGGAGGTATAAACTATAATTAAACATAACCGCCGTAATCACTGACAATAAATGACAACTTAGTAACTTTATTGCGTTAATTCAATAATTTGATCAGTGAAATAGTAGTATGCTTAAACATAGGAAGTATTTTTTAAATTCTCGTTGTTAAAGAATGGAATAATTTGCCTGCCTTCTTATCCTTCCCTAAAATTAATGCACAATTTATAAACAGACTAAATAGAATTTGTGCAGACTAGTGAGCGTTGATGAAGTTTAGATGGAGTAGGAGATCGCCTGGAAGGGTGAGGTACGGTGGGGACTTGTCCCTGGGACCGCTACGGTAACCGTGAAGGTCTTCTAGTAACCGTCAAAAAACTTGTATGAAAAAAGGGATATGAATTTAAGAGCAAACTTTGTTATCCATAAACTTTTATTGACCTTTCATGTGAAAATGTACTATTTTAGGGAAGATATCTGGAATAATTTAGTGTATCTTTAACCTAGAAGACAGCTGTATTGAAATATTGTATTGTAAGAGATATATTTATATAATTTTATATTTTTAATTCTAGGAGACTTTTATATAGTAATAATGTATTTTTGCCACTTGAAAATGTACGTTATGTAATACTGTACTGTGTCCTGTAGCAAGCAAAAACGTAAAAGTATTGCAATTAGCATTGTATATTTCACAGTACGAATGTACAGCATAGTATTGGAAACTTTTGAAGATAGTAATAAGTTACCACAAGACCTTTATTCCATCTGTAACGTATGAATAATAATAATGTTCAAATCTCAAATAGAAACACGTAGAAGGACTGCTTGGTCTTGCCTAAAATTACTCGAACGATCATATCATGGCTATTCATCGAGCTATACATTCCTCCTAGCAACAGAAAACAGGTAGACACCAGCAAATGTGCCGAAAACGGCAGTGTTAACAATTCATTCCGCGGGCTCGAACCATTAGATAGCTCTAATCAGTCTTCAATCGGGCAAACAATCCATCTTCAAACGGTGCTCAGAACGTGCGACTCAAATATTGACGAGGCAATCAACGCGAACCAATTATCAATTACATGTACTTTTGACGCGAGCGCCATCGAGCAGTTAATCACAGAAATGCCGCAAAAGACTGAAGGCAGTGACAGTTACACCTTTATTCGAGTTAAGCTTCCATTAGCATGCTTCCATTCCCTGCTTCCATTAGCATCTCTTCGCCCAAAACCCACTGATCCGTGCAAGTCCCGTCACGAGCGCTACAAAACGTGAATTACCTTCGCGTTGAAAACTGAAGCGTTTACGACTGCTCGAGAAAAGGCAAGGATTATAGCGGCAATTTGTTAGCGAGTACACGGGCCCAAATCCGTAGTGATTGGCGTAGAAGGAAACGCAGGCCTCACTTCCGATCCCACAGCTTGCATGATACATCCGAGAGAGACGGATTCAGATGTATTTAGATCCGTCCTTGGTATTCAACTCTATAAATCGTGCATTTCTTATGAGGCTCGCGTAAGATTTTTAACGAATGTATCATAATTAGTTCGAACAAAACACAATCTGATTCTGTCCACAGAAAATATATTTGAAAAATCACGACCGGTTTCGAAAGTTCGACTTCATTTTCAGGCAACCGGAAGAAATTAAAGGAATAAATTGATACACTCGTATAAACAAAGAAAGCGACAATTAAGAGTGGGGGAGGAAAGGAAGAGGATAAGGATTGAGCGGGGAAAGAGGGGAATAGTAGAAGAAATCCAATGAAAAAGAATTGGCCGGGGTAAGTATGGATCTGAGTAGAATGGGTTGATTTTCGGCGAAAAGATACGAATGTGTCATTTTCCTAATTTTCGGCGAAAAGATATGAATGTGTCATTTTCCCAGTGTCAGTCCGAGAAATAATCAAAAAGATGCTCACGTTGAAAAAGAATTTACGATATAGAAGATACGTTTCCTATCAAAAGCCAATAAATAACCCGGAGAATCACATTTTAAGTTGAAAAGCTACCTACAGGAGGTTCTCCTCATAGAATCAACTATTTCCCGATTAAAGTTAGCAATGGGCTACTAATAATTTGAGAGAAAAATACGCCTTGAGAATTACTTATTATTAAAAACAAATAAATGGAGAATTTGGTCTCAAGAGTGATTCACTTCTCTTTTTCTTTCCCATAAAAATCAATAAATCCTTCACTACCACGACTACCAGCTTATAATCAATATCTATGTAGAATCGTACATCCTAGGCGTATTCCATTATTATATCCATTTATATATCTTAAAATACTAACGATACCTTCCATAAATACTTATGTAATGGTACTAATAGGAAATAAAATCCTTCAAAACCAAACGAAAGGACATAATAAGTCACTTTGGCTGAGAAAATTGGCTTCATCACGAAAGCGGAATGTACAGACAGATTGATTACAAAAGCAAATTGCCGAACCTGTGAGATAATGGCTTTGTTAGAATTTCGATGTGGAATGAACGTAATTTCGTCTCGCGACGTGAAATAGTTTCACAGATTGGGGATCAAGCTGGAGTGAGGAAAACCACCGCGAAGCTAGAAAGACGTATGCGGAAAATAGAAAAGTTGAGCACTATGTCGGACCAGGTATTAGGGCATATCCTGGAAATCCCTCTTTCAGGATGCAATCGCCGTAAAACACGCTGTAAGGTGTACCGAAAGCCTAATTCTATGCGTAGCAGGGATTTATATTAGTATTCACAACATAATATACGGAATGATACGCCTTCCTGGGCAGCTTTAAATGGAAAACAGGTTTAAAAATTCGTCTACAATGTGAGAAGTAATGCTTAATGTCGGATACTCGTAACGAATTCAATTTTTATACCACAACAGTTTATTTCTGCGAACCGAAACCAGCTGCCAAAGGTAAAAACGGAAATGAAAAAAAGAAAGGAGCGGGGTACGAACCCGGATCTTCCACTTTCCGGAAACGGCTCAAGCCAATTGAGATATCGTGCCAAAACTTCTGGCACGATATCTCAATTGGCTAGAGGCCTTCCTGGAAAGTGGAAGATCCGGGTTTGTATCCCGCTGCATTCAGACTTTTCCATGCCCGTTTCTCCTAAGTAATAATCCTAGAAAAAAGCTTAATCGTGAAAAATTATCTATTACTCTTTTCCAAAACCAGCTTACCAATTACTCATAACAGTGCTCTAAGTGTAATATAATACAACCAAAACTCTAGCCTGCCCTTCTTAAATGAAATGATAAAATTGTAGAAAAGTCAACGACAAATGGATTACAATGTCTCTGAAGATTACAGACATAAAAAAGCGAAACATCTCGGTTACTTCACTTTACAAGATTTACGTATACAACAATTTTAGCGAGACTACAATAAACAAATACAAGATTTTCAAATTACAATGTCTCCATGACAACAAAGAAAATGGAAAATCCTACGCCTTTATGAGACATTCCAACTAAGATAAAATACCAATTTCTCTTTTCCTGACGACAATAAGTTGGGACCTTGGTTTTTCACTTGAGGAAAACTCCATGCTGGAGAAGAGAATTTAATTTCCTGGTTTACCTTCCATGGGATTTAACAAAGTCAACATAATTGAATTCATTCAATTTTCCACCGAGTTACGTCTTCCCACAGCCTTGAACTTCTTATGCCAGATTATATCTCTCGAGGGTAATTTTGAAATTTCGTTCCTGATGGTGAAGTGAAGAGATAATATTTAATACATTATAATATAATGATATAGTATTCAAAGGGCTCAGAATTTCAAAAAGAAAATCCCCGGAAGAATCGACACCCAAAAACTTATCAGACGTAGGATAAATTTGACATTTAATTATTTTCAAAGACAGCATTCGACGTTTCCCGGTAAAATTAAGAAAATCATTCAATAAAACGATAGTAGGAATGTTTACTTCTGAAAACAACGTGCTACGAAGGCACAGACTCTTTTCATTGGAGTCGTATGCATAATGGCGCGAGGGCCAGAAATATTTATGAACTTTTGAATTTATAAATTGCTTAGGCATGGTAGCTTAATGGTTGTAATACCTGCAAGGAAAGTCTGAGTTCAAGTCTTAATTTCCGTCCCATTTTACAAATAAATCGATTAAAATTACGATTACGCTTTCAGATTATTACGGAGCTCTTACCCTCCCAACACTCAATACAACAGAAAAAGCTATTCCCCGCCGATATAAATGAGGAATTACGTATTCCACTTTTGCGCCTCATTGACAGAGTCATTCTCATTTAACGCCTGTCTTTCAATTTCAATGAGAGGTTCCGATTGCAATTTCAAAATACCTAAACGCCGTTTCGAGCGAAAACGGCATCCGACTTAGAGCGAGGCATCGGTAAATCTTAAAATCTAAGTCGTAAAGTTCCTTCGCGCAGAACTAATAAAGGTTTGCGAAGAACTCCGAAACTGGCAATCTTTAAGGCTAATGGATTTCGTCGGCAACAAAATCTTAATATTCGACAATTAAGCCCCGTATACGATCAAATTTTACGACTAAATTCGAAACTCAATTTCACCTTCCCAGATCTGAGAGAAATTCTCTTCGCAATCAGGCAATAGCTGCACATAAACTGACGAATATGACGGAGGCGGAATTGTGAATAAATAAAATCCAATAAATCTCGAATGACCGTCGATGTCTTAAACTAAGGGGAAGGAATTCATAATTTTCGTCCAATTCCCTTACTTAGTACCTATTATACTTCTTTGAAGAAGCTACATTCTTAGCTACGTTACATCTTCAAAGTTCGTATACTTTATTAAACATTAAGTGGCGAATAACGGAATATATTTCGGTATCAAATGAAGTAGATGGATCAACTCTTTGTATATTCCCAAAGCCTTACTATTGTAGTGCATCATATGCCATCAATAGAGTAGCATTATTATGTAACACCAAGGAATATGACTAGAATAACTATTTCAGGTTTCAAAGAGCTACTAATTCGACAATTGAGGTCATTCTTATGAGCAAATATTGCCTATAAATACTATTAACCATATATATTATTACCAACTATACCACGACTATTACTACCTAGTACATTAGAGACAATGGTTAGAACCATAAAATACAGAAAAAATGCCGAAACCAATCATTCGGTAATTACCAATCTTATAATTCCTCCTTGGTTCATTTTAGCACTGAATTTGATGTCAGATGTATCTGAGAATTCTTCAAACACACACTACTCAATCATTTCATTCAAATTATATCTTCTAAGCTATGAGAAAGAAACTTTAATATTAACAAACCACAATGTTAACATTGTGGTTTGTTAATATTAAAGTTTCTTTCTCATAGCTTACAATGATTTACCACCAAGTCAAGGCCGAGACCATCTCATCTATTATATCTTCTACTTCTCCGCCAAAAGTATTGAATGGTTTTCTGTATCTTACTGACTTTTTGGTAGTAACACTAGAAGTCTAGTAATGCACGCTCAAATTTTCCTCCGATCCGTCCCATAATATAGTTACGGAATGCAATAAAAGTCTCATCGAACACTTACGTGTGTGTGGAACAGTTTATTTACATAATGGTACTGTATTTTCTGCTCCATTTATATATTTTATTTTATTTTTAATTTTGTTATCACATGTTTCATCCTTATTTTAATTAAAATGATTTAAAAAGAATAACAAATGTGAAAAATAGCGACATGACTTGGACTCGAAACCAGGTGTTCCACTTTCTGGACAGGTATTCTGGGAGAGTAGGAGACCTGGGTTCGAGTCCCAGTCATGTCGCTATCTTTCACACTTTTTATTCCTTCGGGATCAGCCACACGACTTCATCGTGCAAAGAAGTTCACCTTTCCTTAAACTTATTTTTGTTTGACGCATTCATATTTTATATTACAACTCAACTTAGTTCGTACTACCGGTCTGGGTTATATACGTACATATATAAATAAGTGATTAACATTAATTTATACATCGAAGCAGTTACTTTGTGAAACAATATGAAAAAAATTATAACGACTCATTGACTATATAACATGAGCCTGATGAGTTACAGCTGAGAAAAAATTCACTACGCCATTCATTTCTAACGCTACCCTGCAAACTTGTCCTTAAATTCTGCTTAAGCGGGATCATACTTATATCTACAAATTCGTATGTAGTATTCCATCAGCAGAAACACTGCTGTAAACTCATGATTTGCAACACGGCGCCTAACAATAAAGGCTACGTTAGGAAAATAACAGCTTAAGATTACTCGTGCAGAAAGTAAGGACCTGGTGAAGAGAACAATAGCAGATAAAGAAAGAAGGAATCTCTGGCCCCTAAAAGCGCGGAACTAATAGGAAACAGAAGGAATGCGAGCGTCGTAAAGAAGGCTGTATATAGGAAATTATGTGCCTTCGGAGAAAATGGAGCGTAAAAAAAAGAGAATGAAAGGAGAAAGGGGTGCGGCACCTATCATGGAACAGAAGTCGCGTGAGCGGATAAGATTAGAGACGGAAGAGGAAAGGGAGGGATAGAATTCGATTTCGCAAATGCTGAGTAAAGATAAAAGGATTAGAGGGTTATGCACTTTCTCCACAATCACTTTCTACGATTACGCGGTTCGATCGTTAAACTAAAAGAAATGTAGCTGAAGCAGAAACGAAGAGATTGCCTTTATCTTCATGGTCGTCTTCATGGACGCGAATCATAACTAAATAACTTCTACATACAGATTTTTCATATGTATTTTGGTAAAAGATAGAGGAAAATATATCCCGCATTTACTCTTTTCTCAGCGTTTTCCTCCCTGCTAAAATGCCTCTATGAATGGAATTTTTCATTCGTCTTTGGTACAAGACAGGAAAAATATTTTGAATTTTTCTCAGTCTTGTTCATGGCTATGATGATATGAAAGCTACTGAGGTATGAGTAATTTCGAATGATTGCATTGGATTAATGTTAGGGTAATGCTAGGGAGTTTGTTACTCGTAGAGTAATTGTGCTTGTGGTTTTATTTCGCTTTTAGCATTCTGACCTAGTGAGGAAAGCAGGAGTAATTTACCTCACCCCTCATTTTGCCTAGTAAGCCCAAATTCCCCTATCTTAAGTCTTGGTAGCTAATGGTAGAGGGTATGAGGTTCCAGCCGACTTTCGGGCAGAATAGTTTATAGACAGTACTGTTTATAGATTTATATTTATAGATGCTACTTAGATATTGATGGAGCTAAATTCATCCGAAACTAAACTTATTGGGTGCTAAATAAGCGTTATTCATATGGTCTTTGTGTCAACTTGGGATTTTTATTTGTGTGGAAACTTCCTCACTACTCATCCAGCCTAGTCACCTCATTCCCTCTCCAAAGATTATAAAAGGCAATAATGGAAAGGATAAGAATCCAGCTAAACTTAGGGGTTCATGTATCACGGAAATTTCAGAAAATGAAGAAACAGAAAGAAAAATGAGAAATTCTTATGTTAACAATTCTTTCTGCCGCGATAACTCTGATAACGACGTAAGACTTCGGAAGACATACAGTACGTTTATTAGTACATAATTAAATTATTTTTAATAGTTTTTTAAACCCCAAGGAGCATTGATAACCATAATCGCAAAAACTATCTCAGCATTATCTTCTAAGCGCGTGCTATTGCAGAGTTACTGAGACGTTTCATTTTAGACACGCTGCATCTTATCTTCGATCTATACTCCATCGAACTTAAAAGATAATATTGCCTCTAACGGGCTATTAGTCGGATTAATACTGACTTCTTCCAAAAAAAGGATAATGTGATTGAAAGAGCAAATCTTACATTAGTAATTGCGAATTGTTAATCAACCATCAAAGGCAAAATATGCTACAAGGCAAAGTAAGAGGGTGAGTGGTAACTTTGAACATCAAGATATTCGCCTAGGAATACTCCCAAGAACCCACGTCAAATTGTTCTGGCACGATAGCTCAGTTGGATGGAGAAATCACCCTAATAGTGGAAGATCCGAATTCGAGTTCCGGTCCGGTCAGACTATTTTCATGTCCGTAAATAAAAAATGAGCCCATCTTCTTCTGATTAACATTAAGGCCCAATATTATAATGTATACTTAAATTAACTTTAACTAATTTTCACTCTAAGGACCGATATTATATTGGTTTGCTACAGTTAAAGTGAAATTCATAATTATTATCCATGTTAATCCATCATAACCAATCATAATTGGTCCATCCTACTAATCCATCATATATTAACCATAATCCGCAATTTAACTTCAGCAAACCATTGAAACCCATAAAGTGAACCCTATTTAAATTCCATTTTAAGAGCACATTATAATGCCGGACCATAGTCTAATTGTCAATTCAAAGATATGTCTCGTTTATTATCAATAAAAATGGTTTAATACCAAGAGGTGAATAGCTATTTTTCCATATCCATTACCCGGGGATTCTAGAACTCTATCAAGATTATTTATCTCATTATACTTTTATTTCCTAATCTATCGAGCTTCATTGATAACATTTTTCATCTACGCATACATAAAGTAGCTCTACATAAGTTCGTGGCGCTTGGAGGCCTTCTACATGGAAAAGGACTTGATTGATGTTACATCATACCGGGGAGAAAGCATCCTGCGAAAAGTGGATACGAGCTTAAATGAGTTAAAAGTTGGAGGAAGGAGATAAGCGGTTGGGAGATAAAAGGCCGTGAGGGATGGATTCAAATGGCGGCCGCACGAATCCAAAATGGAGCAATGGAGAAAATTACGAGGATTGATTTACACCTTCATTTCGGTACAGCATGCGCCATTAATAGCCGCGGAATGGAATGGGAAAAGGTTGGAATGAAAAGCGAGGGCGTCGGAGATGAAATACAGTCGCGAGAGTAGGAAGCATTCGGAGTTCCGAAGACGCACAAAGCCCCGAGGATATTATCTCGGAATAAAAATGAAAAAATGTAACTGGTGGTTAAAATGATTCCTTAGAGTACAAAGGAAAGAAATGCATGAATCGCGGACGAGTGAGTGTGATAAGAAAGGGACTTGAGGATGAATTGGCGGAGAAGAATTTTAATAATGCCCCTAGTTGGTGAAAGGATGCTCTCCCTCTTAACTTTACCCCTTAGTTTTGCGTAATTTCCACGACCCTTGAACCCTTGATTATTCGGGTGGGGTTTATAAGACCCCAAAGAATGAATTTCCTGGGAAGCAATTAAAGTAAAAAGTTCACTGCAGCCACACTACTGTATCCTCATTTTCAGGTTTATGGTTTTCCGCGATAATTTCACCGGTTTCCGTATTGCAGCAGTTGTCGCATGCGTCTCACATGCGTAAGGTTTCCGGTTCGATCCCGGGTGGAAGCAGAACTTTTATCGTTATTTGTACACCGGCCGCGGTGGTGGAAAAGGTTAACTTGCTAGCTTTCCTACCGTATGTCCCGGATTCGATTCCCGGCTAGTCAGAATATACTGGTAAGAGAATAGCTGTGAGCGTTCGTCGATAATAATAACGATAAAAATGGATATATTTAGGATAAAAGTTAATTCAAGAAGTTATTATAATTATTTATGCGGCATTGCTAATTTTTAATACATATTATTCGCAAAATTCAAGCAAGGCTAATGCAATGGAAATTAAAAATTTCATACTTTCCTATGTAAGGTTAAACTTTGAATTGAAGACTTTGAAGCGAATTTCAAATTTAGGAAAAATTAAATCTCGTACGGTAGAGAAGAACGGAAAGCGATAGTAAAAAGAATAAAAACTGTAAAATTGGATACCATAACCGAATAAATAACTTAACTCCATTCCATAATCCCTAACACTTTTAAATTAAGGTAAACCTAAGAAATTTAAAACTTCGTCGTAAATGCAATCCTCGTTTACAGAAACAATTTTGACATAAAACATCATTTGAATGTGTCCTTAACAGTGCAATCTTGGGGCTAGTTTTACCCCGTGCGATGAATCAATGCATTTACTATTAGTAATATACGTTGTTCATCAAAAAAGGTACACCCGACTGTCCTGTAACGAAAGAATGAGGAATAATTGCAGAGATATGATACGATTAACTTCACGAAGTCGCACATGTAAAGGGAAGCTGTTATGGGGAGTGAAACGAAGGCTTCCTTCCGAAACATGGACACGTCCAATTAAACTCGCATGGACGAGAGAGGCGAGGAATGTTAACGGAAACGGACTAGGAAATCTACACAGTGACAGCGTTTTGAGGAGTAGAACAAGAGAAATATACAGAGAGAGAGAGCGAAAGGGGGAGACATGGAGCTCCAGCGGTCCAGGATGAAAGCAGGAGGAAGAAGATGGAACACTGTGAGAGAAGAGGAAAGTGAAATGGAGCGAAAGAAAAGTATATTTCCTTTCAATTCCAGATTTACTAAGGATAAGAACAACTTAATACAGCATTTGCAGACGAAAACGGTCACAATTTCTTGACTAAAGTTTTCGTAATTTACTATTTATAAAGTGTTAAACGAAAATAGACTTATCAGAACGATTAAACATGCCGTTTGGGATGTCTTGCCCATGCCTTGTCCAAAAACTCTCCCGAGTGGAATGTTTAATAAATCTGGCACGAAGGCTCGATTGGCTAAAGTCCCTCAATTGGCTAAAAAATCACTTCCCGAGCAACTCGGAAAGTGGTACACCCAGGTTCAGGTCCTGTCAGACTTTTTAATGTCCGTTTCTCCTTGGGAACATTCTAAGGCGCAAATCTTAACATACAAAGTTATCCATCACCATTTTCCTTTTAATAATAAATATTTATATAATTTCCATTTAAAATACCCTAATAACTAAGGAAAGGGATAAAGATGACACTGCACTATATATAAGAAATGCGCCTAGAACCGTTCCCATGGAGAAACGGACATGAAAAAAGTCTGATAGGACCGGGATATGAACCCGGATACATCTAGGGACATTAAAGAAAACTGTCATCACTGTAAGGAAAAAGAGAAAAAAAACTGGGCTGAAGAAGGAAGCGTTGGGTGTAATTGAAATGTGTTCATTTAGCAGGTCGAAATGGAATATTGATACAATTTGATTCCGAATTCTTCTAGGTCTAAGAAGATCTTTAGAATCGACGATTAATACAAGGAAATGATTACTCAATTAACTATCATGATAATGTGGGAACATTAATTTCGATTATTGAGGCAAGATAAATTAACATCCGTAATTAAGATAAGGGAAGATATTTAAAATTATGTAATGAAACTTCTTATCCTTCTCAACGAGCCTGAATGGGAAATAAAACACGAAATAGAATCATCAGAACCAATGAATTACTTAGCACTGAGTAAGTTAACTTCTATTTATAAAAGCTGAATATAAATTAAAGCAATCGGAATAATTAACTTCTTGCGTGTAGAGCCTTCTATCAAAATACGACCATAACTTTAAGGTCTTTATTAAGGCGAGATTGATACTAAATAGTCTCTTCTTCCATCTAACCTGTCGTCCATTATTAAAACATGAATAAATTTGTAAATAGAAATAGAGAGGAAAACTCAAGAAGAATTCGTGGATGTAAAAAATTTAAGTAGTAACTTAAGAAACATTATCTACACAGCAGGAAAACTCCCTCAAAAAAGGGGAATGTGAAAAACCTGCGCAAACCTACTGATAGTACAAGCTAAAAGATATGTCGGAAACTGTGTATACAAAACTCATTAGAGCAGTACTGTAACAATAATTCACTAAAGCAATAAGAAATATATAAAAATAGCATGTCAAACAAAAACATCCTAAAATTAAATTCTATAAAAAATGTAAGTAATAACGTTCAACAGAAATATTACTGAAGAAGTATTAAGGAAATTAAAATCACTACATTAAGCCATAAAAAACTGAACAGTATAATCAAGTATAGGGTGATTTGATATCAACTGAGCTCTTCCACTTTAACGTTTAATGCAACTCAACCTGAATCTACATTCCAAGATGATAATGCCTAATAACGAGGATTAGAATAATATGAAACCTAAAAACCGGCGTAATCAGCTAATTACCCATGCATATACGTATATCTGAACACGATCGTTAAAAGGCTTGTGAGCTCTACAAAAGATCTCTGATATGACAGCGGAGGAAATGAAACAGTCTGTAGTCGTTTCCCGTCTCATCCGAGAAAAACAGCAAGCCAGATCCGATCCCGTATTTAGAACATACGTTCGGATAAAAAAAGCGTCCCTGGAAAAACAATTTCTGCCTCCGCGACGGCGATAAAGAAGAGAACAAGAGCGAAACGGAAACAACGAACTACGGGGAACGCGAGGGATAAAAAATTAGCACGTTCGACAATTAGAAAAAACGTCAAAACCCCCATTTTTCGAGAGGGAATCGCTAGTCCCGCACAATCCTCCTTATCTTCAACCTGCGACGTTATTGGGACACGTTGGAACAAAAGACTTTCGCTCGGCATTTATTTCTTTCGCGATTTTCATTGGTGCCGCGGGAGGGGGGAAAGACCGAAATGAGCAGTAGGGAAAGAGAGAAAAAAATCGGATGGGAATGCGAAACAATAAAAAAGACGGCAATCCCATCACTGCGGGAGAAATTTCAGCGATGGAGGGTGGAAGGGGTACGCTCCCTGTTCTCGTCGATTATTGGAAAGTCGCGGGGTGGAAAAAAAGCTGAAGGTCGGCTTGCGTGTCGTAATTTTCTCTTTCCTCCCTAACGACAGCGAGGACGATACGACACAAGTAGATGGGAATCCCTGAAGCTCCTTCATCCGTGATGCAATAACGAAAATTCATAGAGAGGGATTGGACACTTTTTCCTTTCTAAAGTCGAGGCAATAAAAAAGACGCTCCAATTTCAAATCTGCTCGCGAGTCGTTAATTCTACTCTTTGATCCGATTTTTTAAGTGCGTTGTGTATTTCCCTGTGTTCCGCAATTGGAACGAGGACACTGGCGGTCATTTGTAGAGAGTGATGAAGGGTGGCGATAAAAAAACGTATCTTCCCCGCTTCTTTCATAGCAGGTTCGAAGTGTTTCTATCGTTAACGGCATCATTTTCGGTGATTCATCGTGGACGAATTCCGAATAATAATGCAACAAGATTACTTCTACCAAGTTGTTCCTGAAGGAATAGTACAGTATAGTATAGTAGAACAGTATCGCTAAAGAACGAATAGGAAACAAAAAACAAGCACAATTCCCAAGGAAAAACGCATATGAAAAAATCATGACATGATCGAACCTGAGATCTTTCACTTTCCAGGCATATGTTTAATCCAATTAAGCTATGAGCCCAGTATGTTCCTTTATAGCATTTTCTTCACGAGAACAATTCATTGGAATCTCCAAAATCATCCAAAAATTGCAAATTATAATAAAAATTCTTTGCTATCGAGGAAATAAGAATAAGGAAAAACTTTTCACGTATTACAATGTAGCTTAAGAAACCAAGGAGAGACAGAAGTGAAGGATATCGACGTGACTAGGACTCGAACACAGGTCTCTCACTTTCCGGCTTCTTATTCAAACCACTAAACTACCATGCCGATTAAAATCCACTCTGTTGACGGGATGCTTTTGATGGTAGCTTAGCGGTTGGAATACCTGCCTTGTAAGTGGGAAACCTGGGTTCGATACCTATCCATGTGGACATTTTTCACATTTTTCTCCTCGAATTTATCAGTACTTTACCTTAGCATGTAATTTTTACCGCTCATGCTACATGATTTGCAGAATCTTCTAAATGAATTCACAAAAAGAAAACAAACAGCGTAAAGAGAAGTCGAACCCGGCGTTTTTGAGTACACTTAACCACAGACACAATAATATTACCAAAAACGATAACGGCAAATTCTGCAAAAAAATAATTCTTGAGCTTTCGTAAAATTTTGTATTTGTAACGCAGAAGTTTAACACATTTACAAGAAGAACCCTTACAACAATCCATCTACATTAAATCCTATCGATAGACAAATTGAGGTATTTTATGATTTTCTGTGAACACTAATTATCAAAATTTACACTCAAAGATTTCAGAGAATATTACTCGACAAGCTAGATGTAATTTTGCGAGGTATATCCTAAAACGAAGAGTATGAGCTAACACAATTATCAGGTTAAATTCACATTATCCTGCCATTCTAGCGAAAAATGATTCAACGCAATGGAGAACAGATTTTAAAATTTACGCCATGGCAGAGAACGAATCGTCTGTTTCATTAGCTATTAGATATGGGGTACAGCAGGCGCAATTTGCGATTAAAAGTAACGGAAATTAGTCTACTTACCGTGAAAAGCCTTTCAGCAAATGACGCTTAAATTCAGACTTCTTTCTCGCAGCCGAATTAGATGAACCTGTAAAGAACAAAGATGCATTAATTTACATCATAATACCATCTAGTGATCCAAAGAGAATCGGTTTTTACAAATTGATTAATGCAGGGCTGTACGTTCAAAATTCTCCGAAACAGAGCATTTGTTCATTAATCAATTAAGCTCATTAAAGAGCAGCAGGGAATAAGGATACAAAGAGTATAGAGAAAGGGTAATCCAATAGAGTAATCCAATGATCAATTAATAGAGTACCTGCGGAAACGCTACATTTGATGGCGTAGCTGAATTGCGAATAATGAGGTATTGAGATATTAGACAATAGCTTCATTTCTATACATGCTGGAAATGATGTGGCAAATGCATACTCGTATTACTTGATTGTTCTCATATGAAAGGAGATTACAAAGTTTACATCGAAGCAGGAAATTGATGGAATAATAAAAATATGCGAACTGAAACTAAAAAAAAGTTTTTGGTTTCTATGTAAAGCTAGAAATATTACTTAAAATGGAAGAAAAGGCAGGTCCCTACGGTTGAAGATTATAAATCTATCTATATAAAACAAACTATAGAAACAAACTATAGAACTTCCTTTAACGTGAATTCTGTTATATTTCTACATAAAACACACATAATCAAAACACAACGAGTCTTACTTTCTTCTTAACAATTTTAAAATTAAAAGAGTAACATTATTTAATGGGGGGGGCCTCAAACTGGGGGCGGCTGCGAGACATCCACAGAGCCCACTCCTAAGCCGGCCCTGGCAGCACGGTAAACTTCAACCTTGCGAATACAATTCCTAAGCCAAGTTAAACATTACTTATTCATTACAATCCCGAATAGGGAAAATAAACGCGAAAAATCTGCGAAAATGATTCATGAACGTCACAATTGGTACGGATCGTGGGAAGTCCCCGGAGAGACGAAATTTCAAGGAGAAAATAGCAGCTTTCGTCGAAATCATCCGCGTCGATCTATAATCCATCACGGAATAGGCATTAAGAGATAAAAACGAACCGCCAACTTGGGAACGAAAACGTGCATGTAAAAATTCAGGTGATAGCATTATCAAGGAGTCAGAAACGAAACGAACCGCGAACGCATCCGAGCAAATCATCGCGCCACGGCGATAAAAAAAAGGAATTCGCTGCCTCTATCGACAGTTGGAGGAACTAATAAAAATGTTTCCCAAAAAAGCCTAATTCCTGTGTTGGAGGGAAGAATAAATGGCGTGAAAAATATGAAAAGAAGGGCGGAGACGCCGGAAATTCTTCTCCGAACGGATTCGCGCCCATCTGCATTGCGATTCGGATCTGTTTTTCCTCGAGAGAAAAATGTGAAAAGAGAAAGGGTTGTGAGAAAAGGGTAAGGAAAGGAGAGGTGAAAACTGGGCCCCGAGAGTGGAAAGGAACGAGAGTCGGAAGAGGGTGTGGAAAAAACCGGAAAGAGGGATAAATGTAAAAACATGACTAAATCTTACATAGATGACTTGGCATTATATAACTTGGTACCGTGGCCTCCACTGCTTCCTTACCTTATACATGGTTACCATAAGCCATAAGCGTGCACCAAGTAATAGACCTGTCTAAGAATTCTCTATGATTTAATATCATGAATGAATTGAATAAATTAATTAGGAAGTATTTAGTACTAAAAATTTTCTCATTCCAATATTGTCATTCAATAATTCATAGTAACTCATATATATGTAACTATAAACCTCTAAGGAGAGGCGCCATAATGGCGGAATTTTGCTATTAGGCTAGCACGCTAACGACTACGGCACCGAGGCACCATCTACACCACCGGCATCATCTAACACAAACTGAATAATCCTTTTCAGAAGTAATTTTTTCCGAATTTTCAACGGTAACGTAAGAGTTGCAATACCTCGAAGTTCTAAAAGAATACTACCGCACCCTACGCTTCGCCAAACAGCTACCCTCAAGCGTTTCTCTTCGGAGAGCGTTTTCCTCCAAATCCAAGTCGGAATAGTTCAAATTTCCTGCGTACGCACAGAGGGAGTTAAGAGGCAACGGCACAGCGACAGTGCTCCCGCAGTGTTAGCTCAGTTGCCACCATTCACCGGCGACGAAAATGGACTAACGTACAGAAGAAGAGAAAGGCAGTGGATTAGGCGGGGGATATGCGAGCTCAGCGAATCGATGTGACTAGGCCAAGGGCGGATGCGAAAAAAGAACTTAGGGAGAGAAAGGTCTTTTCGGAGGAGAAGAGGAATGAATAACCCAAAGAGGAGTGTCAAAAGAGAACGGCACGAAAAAGAGACGGGAGATAAAAGCGAGGGATGAAAAAAACGCGTTCAATGAATGAAAAATAAAGTAGCGAGAGAGAAGCAGAGGGAAAAACGTGCTTAATAAATGAAATGTATGAAGGATAGAAAGTAAGAGGGAGAGAAGAATAAATATTCATAAGGCCGTTCCATGTACAATTCAACCTTTCTACGCTTTAAGCTGTCCTTTTTTCTCGGCATAAATATGATAGATTAAAACAAAAGCGTTTTTCCGTAAGAAGTATATAAAAAAATGACGAGCGATAAAAATCGACGCGTCTCCTATTGAACGTTTTTCTCGAGAAAGGAACGGCAATTAATCAACAAGTAAATCGGCGTAGATGAGAAACCTTACAATTACCATCCCCGCGCTGGCAGGATGTAAAAAGTAAAGGCGCGATATTAAAGATTAATTAATGAGCAACGGGAAAATATTTTCGGGATTGAAGCGAAGATTAATTACGAAAATTAAAACGGAAACATGCTGAAACAGAGAGATGCAAAAAAGGTCCGAGGGCAAACAATGACGAGGTATTCGACGAAATGGTCGAAAAAGACGCATTTTTAATATTAATTCTGACATAGGGTGATGTGTAATTATTCAAGATAATTTTATCGACATTAACAGACGAAAATACTGTATATTTGCTAAAAGATCAAAATAGAGAGTTACGGAAGACATCAAAGTCAAAATATTTCCTCAATTTTCCGACAAGAAAATATCAGCTGTATTTAAATTATGTGAGATTCTTCAGCTTGCAACGGAGGTAAATCTTCTTAAATAACACTCACTACTCCGCTGGAGTGCATAGTATAGTTCCAAGCAGGTATAATGCCGCTATGAGGTAAGCCTAATACCAACCATATTAACGCATTCACCCTCTTAAAGCTTTATGACAATAATAAAATGGTATTCTGACCAAATATTAGCCATTCACGCTGTAAACAAGTATGCCGAGGCTGAATAGAGTACACATTTTTGTAATTTCCACACGTTTATATCACAATTTATAGTACCACATACATGACAAGTAGGCAGAGCATCACCATCAGTGATCAGAGAATGGCTGACGGACTTCGTAAAAGTAAAATAACCAAGTTTTACACCCAGATTTAAAAGGAAAACTCCACAAAATTCGAAATGAATAGTGAGACGAAAGTAAAAGAGGGGGATGAACAGATTAAGGTGGAAAAGCAGAACTCGGAGCAACTGTAAGACACATTACCCGCTTCATCAGAAGGTAGTTATCGTTCTGGTTGTTCTAGGACCAAATGGATTGGAAAAAGGCCTCGCCTAAGCATCTTAATGACACCAAATTCTTTATGGGGTCGTATTGGCAAGGAAGCTGTGGCGATAAAGGAAAAGGCATGCTGATAATGAAAGAGGAGGAGCCGACTGGCTGTAAAATTAAAGATTAGACTAATCTTTTGGTCTCAAAGATTTGAGTCTCAGCGAACATGGGAGCGTAATTATAGTTAAATAATGCGCGTTAATATAGAAAAAACTGTTATATCAAATACTATTTCGAAAAAAATGTATAATGCCATATAATAAATACAAAACAACACAGTAGGATCAGCAACATAACTCGACTTCAGGGAGAAAAAAAATTTTAAGTGAGGCTGTAAAGATATATTTGCGTAAATACATTAGCGTCCGTGACAACCGTAAGGCTAACTAATAATCTCTTCTTAATATTTGCTGTTCTACAATTAAGGAAGAAAAAAAAAGGGAAATCCTATATTGTCATTGTCATACTTATTTAAATCGAAAATCTTCTTGAAAATACATGGTTGAACATAATATATTCAGAAACGATGTATAATGAACGAAAGAAACTTAAATAAAATGGGTTCGAATTCTCATATTAATTGAGCAAAAAAATTTATACGCTGAACTCGATGACGAAAGAAGAAATAATCGTTCGGTCAAAGTCGCAAAATCCATATACATTGGCGATGTTTTGTGGAAATACTCCATGTTTGAAGGAAAAGAATTTGTACTTTTACAGGATTAATTCATCCTGTACGAGAACAGAAAAATGTTAAGGTGACAAACATTTAATTTAAGTCGCATCGAAGATACTTGTACACACATACATGACATACATATCCGCGATTGCGAGCGGGAATGTTTTGAGCAGGAGAAAGTAAAAAAAAATATAAACACGACATGGAGGTCTTATAATATTCTGAAAAACCACTTCAACATGTGAAATATGCAAAATCTGTTAATTACGAGAGTGAAAAGATGTCCGAAAGTGAAAGCGCCAGAAAATTCAACATAATTAAATAAAGCGGCAAGAAAGCGAATAAAAATGCGGTGAAAGGGAGTAAAAGGGAGACGGAAAAGGGCAGAAATGGAGACGACGTTGAGTAGCAAAAACGGAGAGAAAAATGTCGAGGAAGTCTTGTGAGGAAGAGAGAAAGGAGGAAGAATAAAAAGTCTTCATTAGAGCGAGATTGAGCGGAGACGGTCGCTACCTCTTCAAACCGAGAATAAGGGAAACGGAGAAATGGAGGGAATCATGAGGCGAAAGCGGAGGACTCGGCAGAAAGTGAGAGGCAAGGAGAGAGAGAAGGGTAAAAGGATAGGAAAATACATTAAGATCGGAAAACGTTATAAATATGTAGTATAATTGTAATCGTATGACGAATTTTATGTGACATTGTATGATGACTGACTTTGGGAGGTTTTGTAGGGGTTTTCCTACCGACTTTGGTGAATACCAGGCAGTTGCTTCTGACTGCGATTTCATAATTGTATTTATATTGTATGTATTTTGTTATTTTGGGGTTACTATTGTTCAATTGTGATCGATGAATGATATATAATTATCCATACGGACGCCGCCATGGAGTAAGTTCTATACTGCAGCCTTTTCAATGATGATAATGATAATAATAATAATAACAACAAAAACATCCTCTATTGAGATAGACCTGTCTTCACCGATAAAACTATGAATTATAACAGACCACATATCTTGCTAATTGATCATGTCAACAAAAATGCTATAATCATCGACATAGCAGTGCCTTTGTCCCATAGCATCCGAAAAACCGAGATGGAATAAAGGGACAAATATGAAGAGCTTGCATGGCAGATGAAATGCATCTGGAAATTAACGGACATTCAGATCATCGCTTTGGTTATTTCTGCAGAAGGGCTGGCGTCAAGCAACATAATAAAATATATCGAGAAACTTGGTTTAGAGAGAAATATCATCAACATTGCACAAAAGGCAGTACTGTTACAAACGTGCCACATTGTGCGAAAGCTTCTTAATTGAGCGGGAAAATCAAGAATCACATGGGTTAGGGTGAATTCCCTGTACATGTCGACAGCCTAGTCCATTCCAACTAGGGGACAGGTTGGATTGTTCCCGTGTAAACTGAGGAAAAAATTAAATAATAATAATAAACTTTTCCTTAGAATAAGTTGAAACAACTGGACTTGGAATTGTAAATGAAACGAGTACAGAGAAGAAGGTTGTGGAGAGAAAAGGGGTAAATCCTTCGTAGGGGAGCATCATGAGGAGGCGCACAGGAAAATTCATACAGAGTTTAAAATGAAATTTCAAGGAAAGAAAGAAGTAGACCAAGTGGTTTAAAAGGGTGTTACAATAAAACCGTAACATTTTCATTTTTACATTTCAACTTTCACCATTTTGATAGTAATGTATAACAATAGGGACACGTCGTTGTATCGTTTATACGATATATCGTGTTGTACGATAGAACAACGCGTCCTTATTGTTAAACGTTACTATCCAAATGGTGAAAGTTGAAATGTGAAATCTGAAAGTGAAAATCTTGCGCTCTTATTGTGAAAGGAGAAGGTGAAATGAGAGAGGAAAGTGAGAGAGAAATAAAGTATACTAGAATGAGAAATAATTGAAATTGAAATGGGAGAGTGGAAGACGAGATATGAAAGAAAGTGAAAGGTGAAAGAAAGGAAATGAATAAAGAACGTCAGTTGAAGAAGGCTAAGGAAACGGAAAGAAAATACAACAGGAAGAAAGTAAAGGAAGGAAGTGAAAATAAGAAGTAAAACAAGGCAAATGAAATATTGAAAAAGAATGGAAGAATTGAAATAAAAAGTGATACATAGAATGTGAAACGAAGAAAGCGAAAGAAAGGTAATGCAGAAAAAAGCGAGTTCATGAAAGCTAAAGAAAGGGAAAGAAAATGCAAAAGAAAGAAAATAAATTAACGGTGTGAAAAGAAGAATGCATGGAAACGTGATAGAAAGTAAGTGATAAAGAAGTGAAACGATAAAACCGAAATATATTAAAGAAATTAAAGAAAGAGAGCAAAATAAAGAAGGGGAAATAATGAGGTAGAAAGTGGAAAGGAAAAAGTGAAAGAAGGTAAAGAAAGAAAATTATAACGAAAGAAAGAGATGAAAAAAGTGAAAGGAAGAAAGGGAAAGAGAATATTATAGAATAGAATAGATAGAAACGGCAATATTATAGATAGAAACAGAAATAAATTATGAAATTATATGAAATCTAAATAAGTCTAAAGTTGGAAGAAAAGTGAATAATACACGAAAAGCAAAGACAAAACTTAGGAGGAAGACAGTGAAAAGCACATAAATACGAAAGAAGGCAGAAAATGAAACTCGGATGTTAATCCTCTGCTGTGAGAGAAACAAGAAGAAATGCCCCTGGATTAAAGAAAAAAGAAAGAGAACCTGCTAACAGCGTGCATGCTGAATTAGAGGGAAATGAAACTTACGAATTTTATGCTTCTGCTTACGTAGAATAGAATGAAAAGGGGGAAAACTTCGAGAGAAACGCAGATAGGGCTTAGACGGCGTCTCGAAAGGGGGAAATGAATGAAAGAAGTGGATAAAGCGAGCGTACAATCTCAGCACAGGAGATTATTAAAGGTGTCGTTCGAATGATATCAAGTTGTAGAGAGCGCATTCAGCCGTGAGGCTTGCCGTTTAATATACCCTCCTTGTTATTATGAAACTCTTAAAGGAGCAACGCAATGCAATTCCAGTATCAAGACCTTTATTTTCGCCCAGATATACTTCATATGTTGCCGCCAGAATGGCAATATACATAAGACGAATGAACAAAGGGCGTGGAAACTGCACAAATGTCCGTCGCAAACCGGGAGTCTCGAAAATACTACTTGAGATGGTGCTAATATGAAAGTACCATCAAAACAACATTGCTGTAATATGCAAAGAAAGCTTGCCTTTCAGAAATGAGTTATTCTGCAGCTCTAATAAAGTCATTATGAGCCATCACGTTACAATTCATGCATAATACAAAACTCATTACCCAATCTCGAAATCTCGAATCAATCTCGAAATATTTTGTAAACAGAAGAACTGCTTGAAGTTGGGATATTTTCGCGTGAGCGATATGAAACATTTTTTGTATCAAAGATATGATGAATTTTCAGAAGTGATGGAGATAAAAATTATTATAAGAAAGCTCAGATGAAAAATAAAATGATGTCCCTTACCATCAGAAAAGCAGACGCCTTGATTTCTTTTACTGCAAGATATATTTCCTCGAGGAGACAGTCTACAGAAGCTAGTCTGTGAGTAGATACACATCTACCCGTTGTCATGATAATTCATTTTGCTACAATTTTTATTTAATTAAAATGATATTTTTGCTTAAAAACATTGTCTTTACGTGCGTTTTGCACCAACTAATATACGACACACTTACTTTCGAACTATGAGGTTTAAGCAAGAGTAAACGGAAAAATTTTCAGTAGAGGAAAGTTCTAGACCTTCCATGATAATTTAAAAAAGGTTCATCATTGATAATAATACGGGTTTTAAAAAGTGCATAAGATTTTAATCGCGGAATCTATGCTCTACATAGGTAAACTGAATGTTACGTAGAAATAAAAAAAAGAGCACGTTAAACACAGATGAGAAGATATCACTTTTCGGCGTAACATTAATAACTTCAAATGGGATCTTATCGAGCGATAACGACATGTTCTCTTATTTACACTAATATATTCTATAACATTTATTTACTCGCGCAGATCGGTCTGCAGACAGAATAGTTGAATGGCACAAAGTCTGAGACTATGAAAACGCGCGATTTTCAAAGGCAGAGGAATCGAAGAAAATGGAACCTCTATCCTCCTTGCCGGAATGAGATGTCTAAACATACTCCCTCGCATAAAACAATAAGGAGAAATAAAACTGAGGAAGAAACGCTACTTAAGACGAGACGGAAATGAACCTGTACCCCATGACAACTTAAGCATATTCGAGCAACAGTAAGAACAGAACATCAGCGTCATTTCAAGCGAACTGAAATTCGCAAAGTTGTAGGAAAGCCGTATAAAGGCGCACGAAATAAGACCATGATAAGGGAGATCTGCCGGGGAAAAATGAAAATTTCTCGGAGCAACTACACGAAGTCATTTCCGGAGTAGTTAAGAAGGGATAACTATGGAAAAGAGATATCTTCGGGCATAATAGGGCACGATGACAATGAAAACAGGAGAAAAGAAAAGCCGCTACGCTAGAATGACGCAGCAGATAATAGAGGAAACCGACAAAGAACGGGATTAAGAAAATTGAGATCCAAAGAGAACGAAGAAAGAGATACGGATCGCATGGAAAGCAGCTTAAGGGATCTGAGAAAAAAAGTGATAAGGAATTGCGTGAATGGAACATAGACTCAGAAATCCGTTCTTTAATCTCAAGAAATGAATTACATTACTCATACTCCATACTTACCTCGTCTGATAAGCTGAAGTCAATCAATTTAATTTCGTTAATCAAATCCAAAGATCCTTAACCCTTAAGCGGGGACGCTGGCGTGTAAACGAAATTTTATGTAATTAACTTTTGCACCTCTAGTATAACATCTAATTGTTAAAGGCTTTGTGTATTCTTTCTAGGGAATTTTGAGTTACCCTAGGTTTTGGTTTTGCAACTCGAAGGTTGATATTGGCATAGATATCGGAGTTTATTATTGCCATTCGTCGTATGTTATAGGAGTATGCCGTGCGCCCGGCCTTGTGACTCACACATTTAGTTACCCGCAGTCTTTGATGCTGGTGTTACGTGTTATATGTGTTGAATACGCAGCGTTTAGACGTGACTTTTGTTTCCTGTATGTATGTAGCGCTATAATCATACAAGTTATATTACTAATTCCTTCACCAATCAAAAAATTTCAGAAATTCTAGACTTTATTGTTCCTTGAAATGATCCAGGAATAAAGTGTTTTATTATTTGGTGTTCTAGCTACGAATAACATACAGATGTAGCACAGATGTGGTTATTCTGATTCGATTTAGATTAATTTAAAAAAATAAACTTATTCTTTAGTTTCTATTGCGATTCCAGCACCATCGCTATGATCAACTGGTACATAGAGTGCAACAAACTTGTTAATGTAATATATCTAAGCCGCACTTTTATTATAAAATACAATTTTTATTATTATGTAACACAATTGACTGGCGAAAGAAAAACACACAAAAGCGAGGTAACATTCGCCTTTCCATGATTTTGGAGTAAAAATGCAAAAGAAGAGAAACTGATATTCAAACTGATTGAAATGATCAAGGTTTTTTAAGGTGCAACAGAAGCTCAGATTAATTAAGCTTTGAGCGTAATAGTAAATATACAAAATCATGACTTACAACGTAATTACGTCAAAATATCAGCGATATTAAAATGAATATCAATAATCAGTATCGTAAATTTGTCGCAACAGCAAGATTCGGATCATATTTACACTCTCCATATAGGGTTAACTAGTTAGGCATACCACTACAATCACATCCCTCAAAAGTTAAACAGCTTAAAAATTATAATTTTTGAGTTCCACAAGGTATTCCATTGCCTACAAATGTGCAAATTCGTATTAATTAATGTTTTCAATAAGAAGTAAATTAAACGCAAAGATAACAGCGGATTGACATTAATATCCCGGAATACTCACACGAATAATGTTAACTTGAAGGACGCATATCTCGATAATCTGCAGTAAAGCAATTAAAAGCTTGACTTTATTTTAAAATATTGTCGGCAGTTTCGATAATAAGGCTCTATTATTTTATTTTAATAATACCATATATGGAAAGTTGTGTAAGTACAATGGACAATTCAGATTAAAATCGTAGCAAAAGACGGAATAATCTACACAGACTCGCTACTAAGAAAACGTTATGATAGTCACGCGATTCATAACTTGCCGAAGCATCCATTCAAGCAATAGAAGCCTGTTTTTGGATGAGAAGAATGCCTTCAAAATTGTACACATCTACATCTGCATATGCACCCTGCAAACCGCCCTTCGTCGTGTGGGGTGCATGCACCACGTCTCTACTTACCTAAGCGATTACATTCCCGTATCGTTCGCAGAAAAAAATTAATTTTCGAATCGATCCGTTCTAGCGTCTAACTCTCTGATTTTCTTCAGCAACTGTACAGGAGTTGTATTTATGTATGTATTTCCCCCCTGTCACACGCCGTAAGGCGGCTTGCAGGGTATTTATGTAGATGTAGATGTATGGAGATCGCGCCAAAAATCCGACAAACTCAATCGTAAGCACATTCCTTTCGAATGGAAGAAATTAACTTCCGCGAGATCAAAAAATTATACTACGAGTAACGGCAATGGAAGAAGAGCAAGGCAAGAATGAAATCGCGATGCAATCACCAATAACTCGTCCAGAATGCGGAGATTATCTTCTCTATCAGAGATGGAAACAAGATAATGACCTCCGATATGAAACCGCCACGTCGGAGAAAACTGGCAGGACAATCCCTCACGGGCATCGAAAGCGAAAAAGTGAATGAAAAAGCGGATTCGATATGAGTTGGAATCCCGCATTTCCGAGCGAAAACGCGACGAGATCAACATCGCTGTATTCCTCGTTCCAGATTCCGACCAGTCCAGTTTCCTCACTCCGTTTTGCGAAAAAAATCGCAAAAAGAACTCGGTTCTCTTTGATTCGGAGGCAAAATAAAGGAATACGCGACTCGCACGACGATTAACATATTACCATAGAACGAGAGGTAAAAGCGAAGTGAATGAGAAATGGGGAGGAAGCTATGCCTTCGACATCAAGGCGGCACTGATTAGACGCTTAAAAACAAACGACAGATAATATTGCGCGCGGACGGAATAAAAAACCAGTGCGGTGCCGTCCACTACTGATGAAGTAAAAGGGAGGAGGAAAAAATTGACTGCGAAGAATCGCGAGATGACAAGCTTCTTGCGGAGCCTTTTAGCATTACACATGCGTAGATTAAAAGCGTTCGAGATGTACAAGGGGAATCTTTGGAGAGGAAAAAATGACCACGAATGCCAAAGGGGAAGCTGGAAAAAGCGCGCATAAAAACTTCGCGAAGATCTCAGATAGCATTTGCATAGGAGAAAATATGGCAATTAAAGTGATAGCGGAACCCTTGAGTAACTAAGAACCGTAAAAAATGCTAACGAAACCTGATTTGAAGAAACAAACGTTGGCTATATTTCATGAACGCAGACTAAACCTTAAGTTTCCAGCGTTTTACGAAAAACAATCTTTCATTCTTTAATCATAAGGTTTCCTAGTTATGGCCAATGCTCGTACTCACACAAGATGTTTGGAATATACCCACAGTTATGACGTACATGAGGGAATGAGGACAGCGAAAACAGAAGTACAATTAAACATGAGTCTGGAATAGGAAAATTGAAACAATTAGTTCCTTCGAATATCTGGGAGTATACACACGACACCAGGTCGCCTCTGAAGATGGCTGCATAGTACCCGAAATACGAGCCGTATCAGGCATTATCAGTCGTACGTATCTTTAGGTTTTGCCCTTCAAGGTGATGCCCTCACACTTGCGGTTTGGAATTACACATTCGTTGAATCCACTTTGTCGGCCTACACTTTGTGTTGTTTGACACTGTCATTTTCAGTTCTATATCTGGGAGGTACAATTAGACAGAATGGCTACTGTACAAAAAGAATTTAAAAGTAGGATTGAGCAAGGAAAAGTAGCACTTAGCAAGATTAGGGAGCTGGTGAGCAAGGAATATCAAGAGTGATATTAGAAAGACATGTGCAAAATGCTACACATTGAGGATTGTGTTGTACGGATATTAAATACGGACTTCGAGAAAGAGAGAAGAAAAATACTTGGAAATCTTTGAAACCTTGCAACGGCGACAAATGGGAAAGGTGGATGGAGAGACAAAATTGGGAATGAAGAAATGCTGAGAAGGATTGGAGAAGAAAGAAGTGTTCTGAGAGACATTAAAAAGAGGAAGGCAGAATGGATTAGACTTACTGTAAGGAAGAAGAGTGCACAAGAATTTATAATAGGAGGGAAAATAGAAGGGAATAGAGGAAGACGAAGGAGGAGGGGGAGGAATGCTGGCGGAAACAAAAGAAGAAAGGAATTCTGCAGAGATGAAGAGACAGACTCGAGACAGAATGCTGCGGAGACAAAAATGTCGTTGAAACCAAAGAACAGAAGTACCAAAGAGAAAAGAATAATGCATAGATGTGAGTTGAACTGACAAAAATCAGTGACTTGGAAGGCAAAGCTTCCAAACTTGCTTTACAATGACCTTCGACCAAAAGTCATCTCCAAGTAATAAATTCTTGCTAAATAGTTTTATTTATAAATACTAGTTTAAATTAGCAACCACAATCAGAACGAGAACGAGTATGTCTTGGAGAGAGGATTAACGATGAAAATACCGAGTGAGACATCTTCTGTTATCCAGGATAGAAATCGTAGCTACTGAACGAATTGCAAATCCCTAAAACCTAAATGCAAATTCTCCTTAATCTTCATCAGTAAAATCATTGATACATGCACAGAAACTCGAATACTTTGGTGGCGAACAGCGTTGGTAAGAAAGCAAATCCTTCCATGCTTTGTTACGGCCCTTTGAAATGCAAATGAAACGTGGTGAAAATAAACGCCTTAATTACGAACTTCCTCTTGTCGCTTGCAGCGCAAGATTTGCGACCACCCAAGAAACTTCTGAATCACATTCCTTCCTCTAATTCATTTCTATTGGGTTCATTGGTAAAGCGTTCCCATGGTGGCGATGATGGCACTAATGACTTGCTAATTCGACGAAAAGGTAAATACGCGATAATATTTAAGTTTTAATTCCTAAGGATGAAAATGATGCTATTATTTACCATCCTCATGGTCAACATATTGCCAATTTCCTACTTTGACAAAGAAGAAAACCACTGGCATTCTCTGAATTAAAACCTGTACCTCAACGTAAAGCTTTTAAAAATGCGATAATTTAAAAATTTAATTTATCTACAAAGGAAAACCCAAAGATTGCTCCTAAGCAAACAATCAGTAATTTGCAATGACCTTCAGGATTGACGGGCATCTCTATTTAAGTCAAGTTCATATAATTTACAAACTTTATACATCTAAATATAATGTAAAGGCTAATGATATATTAGTATATTATTATACTATTTCTAAGTAGGAGAAAATTCCTATGCATCTTCTAACAGCTAACTGAATTCAATTTTTTTAACTAATAAACGAGAGTTCATTTAATATCACCACCGGTACTCAGATACTCAATAAGACTGCGCGCATCTTTTCAAAGAAATTTCCCAGTTTTCAAAATTAATAGGAGGGACTTTTAGAATAAGATAGAAGCTTAGATCTGCTTCTATATTGAGCATACATACACATAGAAACCAGTTGAGATGAGAGTAGAACAATCATCTTAAAATAAACCTTAACTTATATACTTTTAATCCTGACAGGAAGGAGGGAATTAAAATAGAAGGGAGATTAGCAAAGGAATCGAAGACTAAAAGTTCTTTCGACCCGTTGACCTTATCAGGAAATAAGGTCGCACTGAAAATTGTAAGCGCTTATAAAGACGAACGATGACTTGACGTCGCAAATCGAGCGAACCGTAAAGGTTATCGATTAATATCCGAATAAAAAACTCCTGCGGAAACTTTTTACCATATGAAATATTACTCGGACTTCGGTATGGCCGCATGAATGCAGTCGGGAAAGACGCATGTCCCCGCAAGAACGTACATTCTCACATACATCAGCTGTCACTCGGCAAAAGGTGTGAAAGCGCCGATAGGTTTTCTAACAGACGATCTTCTGGGACTATGCCATGCTAAAGATGCCCCTGACTTAGCCAAGATGAAAGGCGAAATATCACAGCGCAAATAACACCTGACAGAATTAATTAGATCCAATGTTTCCATTGTCACTACATAATAGATAATTCAACTGCGTAAATAAAGCGAATACAAGCGGTTAAGTTCTTAAATCTGAGAGCAGAATGTGACACTTTCGATCGAGAGATAGGTAGATTAGAAGAATCAGGACTAAACTACGACGTGCATACTGTTTATCAGTGCCTTGCATACCAGAAACAGATTACATGACTAAATTTCTTCTTTATCATTTCTTTCTCATTATCATTTCTCGCGAAACGAATTAATTTAATAAATTTA
>KZ308228.1:1533579-1545286 GCA_000376725.2 Ladona fulva
TATTACAAATAAATTCAATAATAATGTTTATATAGTTGTTGATGAATGTTTATTCTTGAATTTTGCAAAGGTATACAGGTAGAAGTTAGCTGACAGACTGTTAAAGTACCCATTATATCAATTCACCCTCAAAATATTAAAAAAATCATAAAAATACGGGTAGATTACCTTACAAGGATAAAAATATTGAGAAAACATAAACATGGATCTTCTCAAGTAAAATAACCATTCTACAGCGATTTCTAATAGCTTGGAATCAACCTGGGGTATATTTTCACAACAGAGTTAAATTAAATACTAAAAAGATTTTATGACGTTAGCAAGACTGATTTAGTTCTGTTAGTGCTATTACTTTTAGTGCTGAAACCTCATCATTCGATAGAATGATTGCTGGAATCCTTCACTGAAATATTCCTGCAATAAACAAACCAAGTTAAAATTTACCAACCACGCAAAGGAGCAACACATAAAGGAATTAAACTTTGCAGTTCCTCAACACGCAATGCGCCGCAGAGATCCCATACAAGTCCAAAAGTATCAGATTCCTCAAAACTTTTCCCCAGAAATTGAGACGGAAAACGGCCATGTGAAGGGAAAAACTTTTGGGGATTAGGGAAAAACGTGGAACGAGAAGAAAGAGAAATATCCACGGGAAACACAAAAGGGAAAGGGCCGAAATATATACATATTTTGTCGAGAAAATAGACATTTTTCCACGTCGGAGAAACAAAGACGGGGAAAAAAGATAAAGTCGGACGGGAAAAGAAACGCAGGGATGCGGGGGTGACGGAAACTTTTGTCAAAAGCCTTTCTTCGAAAGAGAAAGGAAGGAAAGTGAAATGGCCAAGAGGAAGGATGGAAAAGTTGCCTTTCATTTTGTTTTCTTCCGCAAAAATTCCGCAACGCTTGGATGAGACGTGCCGAAAAGGTAATGTATTATGGTTCGACTTACTCTCCCCCGTGAGGTGGGATGGGTGCCTTAGGAAAGTCGTCACCCCAATTAGAATTAAGGCCCGAGGGAAGGGAGCTGTGAGGAAACAAAATAGGTGCGAAAATGCCTCTTCAAAAACAGTCTCCGGAGGGTGACGGAGGAGCTAATTAGAGCGGGGCGACGAGATTATTAGATTTTGGACCACTTCGAGTCGAAAAATCCGGAAACTTGTTAAAGCGGAGGAAAACATGCGACCTCCTTTCTCTTTTAAATCTTTAGTTACTGTTTACGAAAAGTGTGCATGTAAATTTCGAGAAAATAATAAAAAAGCCTCGGAGTCTGTGCACTTTCTTCGAAAAGATACGTCATTCCGTGGAAAAAATAAGGGTCGATTGAACGATGATTATTTTCGTTCTCGTTTAATAGAGGTACTAAATTTCGGTCCAATTCCGACTGTACTCCGACAACACCGGTGAAGTGATTCCAACCCGCTCTATCCCTCCCTGTATCATACAACACAATACTTTTATTATCGGGTTTAGCTATAACAACATTAAGGAACAAGGGAAGGTAGAAGATTTTTTTCTTTTCACTTAATGGAGCTCTACCACAAAGTCACGGCCCAAAAAGTTACATTTACATTTAAACCCTGCAAGCCGCCAATGGCAGGGGTGTAAAAACGCCGATAATCCTATCAATCACGCTCTAAGTGCTAGTAGCTTCTCTAATACTTCGCGGGAAAAAAAGACCAGAAGTAACTATCCGTCCTGACTATCACTTTCCAAAATCGCTTCTTAGTTTTCTCTCGGAGATGATGCACGTTGCTAACTGGAATAACAAAATCAGCTGTCTCGTTGACGAGATCTCTAGTGATAAACTTTTCGAAAAGCTTACGTCAGTAATCAAGTCTTCTATCCCTAAGCGAAGTCCAACCGAAAGATTTTATCATAGCCGAAACACTACTGTCAAATCTAATATCTCCCTTGACAAAGCTAACCGCTCTACGTTGAACCATCTCAAGATCAGAAACTAATCCTACTTCGTGAGGATCCAAAATTTTTTGAGGACCAAATGGTTTTTTTTAATAGAGAGTATTGGAGGCTTAAGTGCAATGGAACTGTACAGTTCGGAAGCCGTATTTCAAATTTCTTTATCGCTTAATTAGGAGATTGACAAATATGAGAAAGAAATCTATGAAAATGTGAGAAAAATACGAGAAAAAATTAGGAATATGAGAAAGTATGGGAGAAAAGAAATTAGATGCGATGGAAAACTAAACTTAAACTCCGGTGTTCGGTTGCATGAGGTTGCTAAAAGAAAACTGGTTAAAATACCAATGTATTGCGATATATACATGAATACAGTCTTGCAGCGATGTGGAGGGGATACAAAGTGAATGCAATGATGATAGAAAAATGAGGGAGGACGGAACGGAATGAGGGGCTGAACCAGGCAAATAAAATGAGAGTGGCGAATGCAAAATATCACCCTTATAAGGGCATAAAGAATGGAGTGAGGGAAGAGACGAAACAAAATTTGGTGGAAACATCGGAGAAAGAGTTGCCCTTCCAACGGAAGCAACGGTCCGTGGAAGGAAAAACAACGGCGAGGGGAGCGAATCACTTGAGACGCGTCGGGAAATGGAACATTTGCGATCGCGCGCGCGGAAATTCATTTCGATTGCTCGTTTTCTCTCTCGAATGCACGGCTATTCAACTTTTATCGAAATGGAAAATCGATTACTGGTTCCGAAGTAGAACTGAGGATACGAATTTTGCAGGGAAGAAAAGCGTCGCCTCCACCAAAGACGGGGAATTGTTTCGGTAAAGCACTTGTATTCATCCGCAAACATTTATGCACATCAATAGAAACTCCGTTCACCGTTTGGGATGCAACGGTTTTAAGCGGTAACTCGATGCATTTTCATGTTCATGCTTAGGAGGGGAAAAGTAAAGGTCGTTTAGATTATTCAATTGCTGCTTGGTGAATCAGGGTATCGATACAAAATATTCTTCGTTTCGGTTTTCGCTCAGGTTCGATGAGAACGGTTATTTCGATTCTGTTCCAGTTCCTCCGGTTCGGTTCCGGATGTTATCCGTGGAACCAGAATATTTTGCACCGATAAATAATCTTCTGGAAGGTTTACACGGTACGTGGCCCTTAAATAGAAATTAAATGAAATTTAAGAATGAAACTAGAAAACAGATAACAAAAAATAATTTCCGGTATTACAATTTTAAATTTAAATGCCAAGCTACAAGTCACCGTTGCGTACGTATATTAAATATAACTATTGTTACACTCGATGAGAATATGAATGGAGAATGAATGAAGTAATTGCTACCGATTTCTATTCAAGGATTTTATTTTTCCGGTTCTGATTTCACTTCGACTAAAACAATTTTAATTTCGGTTTTCTAACTCTGGGTTGAATAATACAAAACGCATGATTACAAACATAATTCGTATATAAATCACGTGAGTTAACACTCATGATGAAACACAGGATATATTTCTCATTTAGGAGAATGAAAGAAATCTATCTAGCTGATTAGGTAATACTATAATATTAATAGAAATATTAATCCAAATTTTGGATTTTAAATTACGATTTAAGGATCTATAATTGAGTAAAAGTGTGGGGGTAAAGAACAGCAGAAAATAATACCAATCTAGCATTTATGACTATTCAGACCCTCGATAAATGAAACAAGGCCTCGCTTCTCTGTTCTATGTTCTCTGCACCTGCTGCGCATTGAAGGCCCTCATAAAAGATAGGAAAAGACAATACTTGTGACAAAAGACGAAGGAACCAGAGAACATAAAAACGAAGAGGATACGTTCTTTCATTTTCCTCCGCCATTTCCGTCCTTTCTCAAGTATACGACTGTAGAAACTTACAGTAGGCGCAATATTTTTCTGGAAGAGAATACAGAAGCTCGACAGGAAGCACTGACCATCTAAATAGGGTCTGATCTTTATTCCTGATCTAGGCTCAGCCAAATATTATGAGCAAACCAGAAAATGTGGCTCAACTCTTGCTGTTATGAATGCATACACTGATGTGTTCTTCATTTCTCTTGTTATTGTTTTAGTAACATTATTTCATTGTCATTTCTTTACATTGCATTTCTATTTTTGCATAGCATCCATGTATAGAATATTAATAGTTTTATAGTATATTTGTCAGCAATGGTTGTTACTAGATCCGATAATAGATGAAAAAGACGCCGTTATTGTCGATCTTACCACATCGTTGAATTGAGAATTTTGGGGGAGGAGAAGGAAGGATTTCCTGAATGCAGGGGCTACTCTATAATTTTCTCAAGGGTCCAGGGTGCAGGTGGGACCTGACCAAAATAAAATCACATCGCTCTCTAACCTTTTCTTCGCGTCCGTCGATAATGTGCTCTATATATCCGAGCTTTTCCGTTTCTTTACCTATGGTATTTTGGTTGTTACAGTTTAAGTTATTTGTAAGACTGTTCCCAAGATATTGAACTGAACTGGTTACATTGATTTAATCCACTAATTTATCCTTGTGATACAGAATACTTTATTTGTATTGTTTTTGTTTGCCTTTCAGTTCTGACTTTACCTGCATTCTCCTTAAACTTTGAATAACAGTGGAAGTAATTTTAAAAGTGCTTCGACAGCTTATGTTATTTCGCACGTGAGCCTCTACCGCGAATCGAATCCTGAACCCAAGTCGAACGCGTTACCACAACCTAACCGGAGGCCCTGGTTAGCTGTTAATAGGTTTCGTAGGCATTTCACACAATCCTTCATGTGGGCATTTTCTTGCTGGATCGTATATTCTCCTTGAGCAAACTTAGATATTAAACACACAAACTAGTTTCCTTACGTACAATTTTTCAAATGTGTTTTCTTAAAATATAATACGTCGAACGGTGAGATGTGTGAAGTGACTCATCAGTCTCAATCTCGCTCTAATAAAGCATTTTTATTACGTAATCTCATTATAATCGGGATATTATTGCCTTTTCGAGCCAATTCTCCCTTATTCAAAGTCACGAGAAATGTATTCGTGAACAATCAGGTCAATTCTCCCTTGACTGCTGGAGAGTAATTTAGATTTATACCCCGGGAGCCGCCAGTGGAGTATGGCAGGAGGTTTATTGACACCTCCCTAATCCACCCCATTAGCGTCCCTCGTGCTCTGTAATGTATATGTATGATGTAATAACTACCTATTAAGTTTACTCTGAAGTAACTATCTGTTCTAGCGAATAATTCCTTCCAACGCTTCATCGATGCCTCTCGGAGATCGCGCCCTTTTTTTACAGGAATTACAGTGTCTTTGACTTCGCTTAGTATTCTGAACCGATGATTTTTTTCTTTAAAAAATAAATCTGACAAAAATACGGAGGAAATAATGGTTAATGTTCATTTGAAGCGTAAATTCAACAACCGAGGCCTCATTGCCGGTAGCCGAAGCGACCAAAAGCGACTCCCGCTCATGACAAAGATCCAGTTGTCCATTCCATCGGCTTGTTTGCAAGGGCCGATGGGAAGTCGCCGGCGGAGACGCGCATGCGGAGGCAAATATTGGAAATGTTTCAATCCAATCCGAAGAAAATGGAGTGCGGTGGGATCAAATTGATGTTTGAAGAGGGAGATGTGGAGGGAGAGAACCCCATTTGTCCCGAAATTTTTTCCTCCTCTCGACAAATAGACTGAAGGATAAAGAGCCGAAAATACATCGGAGGTAAACACAAGATCGGCTTCAACCACAGGTTCGTGTCCTGAACGAGAAGAATGCTCCGGATAAATTATTCTTTTGCCGCGGATGGATCGAGGCGCCCCCGAACCTCCGCTGCTTTTTCCCCTTGACCCCCGAGGACAATGGTCACCCACTTTTGTTTGCTTAAGTCGCATAAATCCTTTAATTTGTAACTGCGTCGCCGATGGTGTTGTGGTCGACCCCGCGCCGGGTAGGCTTATCGCGTTGCCCTTTCTTTGCGTCGAGGGAAAGCATCCAAAGGCTTCGGAGTCATTCCTGTCTAATTAAAGAATGGAAAGCGTCTTTCCCTCAATACAATGTTTACCTATGCAAAAATAAATGGAACCGATATGACGTATATAAGCGCCGGGATCGAAACGGTTATCCTTGCAATATTTTCATGGCGAGAAACTGGGCTACATCGAATCTTGAAGAAATTCTGACTGGTGTAACTGGTACAGATGATTCCTCTAATGGACGGCAGCCATTTATACCCAGATACAGGTGACTTCCCCCACCTGTTGGGAGTCGTCTATACCTAGGTACATAAAACTCCCCTTATGGAAAGGAGTCCCCTCAAGGCACGGGCGTTATCTCTATCTGGGGAGTCATCTCTACCTCCTACACCGGAACGTAGTTTTAAAATTTAAACACTGTATATTTTATTGTAACTGTTAATGTTCGACGGCTCCAGCTCAAATTACTTTTAGTGTTTGAACCACTTCTCTTTAAGACTTTGATTCTCCAGCGAGATATCTTATCTCAGTTATTTGTTGAAAACAGAAGAAGAGGAAAATTGAATAGAAACATCGATATAAAGCGGGACAGTCCTGGTCAGAATGTACATACGGAGGGACTAAATTTTCTCGACTGGTTCCGATTCCACAAACTAGGAGTGTAGAATCCACATATTCAAGGCATAAAAAACTATACACTGCTAATACCACTACAAAGTAATACATGTGATATTCTAGCATTAATCTAACCGCTCAAAGCGATTTCAATTCAAATCTACCTTCGTTAGAAAGGTTAGAAAACTTCATTGAAAACAAACTACGTTTTTTAAACTAATACATTACTTCAGACGTCCAAATATAAGCAGGGATATAACTTTAAATAATACTTTTTCAACAGCTAAATTAATTCCAGTTTTCTCCCAACTCCACCATTCATTCAGTCTCAGGATGTCCCTAAATACAAGTCATAGGTCAATATGAAACAATCGATTCACACAGAAATTTAAGAAGAGACACTACTCTAAGAATAAGGTTCTTATAGTTATACCAAATATATATCTTCAATATACATATGTATATTTCATGATTGAATGTTGAAAGCTTTGTGCTTCCTTACAAGAGGTATCTTTAGAGCAGACATAAAGAGACAACAGTTAGAGGCGATGAACAGGTGAATATAATAATAATAATAATAATAAGGTGACTTTATATGTAATATTGAAATTAGAAAGTCTCTTTCTACATCACAATACTATATGTGGAAAAAATAGGTTAAGAAATAGCAATATTGGTTACTGTAAATGAATGGGATTCAAATTTCAGGTGTAAATGAGCTACTAATATGGAAAGGCATACGATCAAAAGTAATCAATGATGTTTACTGTTCATCCAAAACGTTCAAATTCCACTTTTAAACCTCGAACCAAGAAATATTTTAGGTAATTGCAACGGGTGGAACTCACTGCAGGAGAGAAGATCTGTTTACCGATGAAAGCTTTTCGAAAAATTCATCGGTCCAGAATTTTCGGTGAAAATTTAGGTGAAGTAAAGGATATTGTCATTCGGTTGAACAGCGAGCGGGATCTTCGAGAGGCGACGACCAAGCGTTACAAGGAAATAATCGCTAAAACGGATAGTTATTTCTGGTCGTTCTATCCGAATAGCATCAGAGAATCTAATAGGGTAGATTAGGTAAGGTGTTGGTACACTTCCTGCCATACACCACTCGCGGCTTGCAGGGTAAAAATCTAAATCTACAATAATACACTGCGATAAAAATTTCAATTAACAAATAAACAGACTTACTACCTTCGTATTTGTAAATCAACAAACTGAATTACTTTATCGCCTACACTCATTGTGCTGAAACGTCGATAGGATTCTCATCTGATGGATAAGGGCAAACACAAAAAGACGTCCTCCGAATCTAGTAAATTTCCAAGCGGTCTTCAGCTGCCACGTCGAGTTCCACAGATATCATTTATTTACAGCTGACTCCATTTTCAAGCAGACTGACTTTCTGATCCGAGGATTTAGATCGAACTTTTCAATTACAGTTCGTCCTCACTCCCAACCCTCCAATCACGATTCCATCCAAACGCGTCTCCAAAAAATGGAATTTTTCATCAACTCCGAAAGAATATCGGACACTTCAAGTTTTCCGGGATTTGTTTATCGGACATCGACTGTTTAGCAAACAACAACAAGACAAAATGAAAACTAAACAACTGCAAGACTGCATGTCACAACGTAGTTGTATTGAATAGATTTTGGCGCAATTGCAAACAAATGAGTAAGAGGATGTTTCCGTCATAACGTGTAGCATACGTCACTTGCGTTTTAAAAATCATACGTACCCTTGGAGGTAACGTTTTAGGACCTCCCGAATAGCGATAGTCATGTATTAAACTGCAGGTAACATGTCGATATGATTAAAATGTAGTCAATGAATGGAATTTCTTTATACATTTTACGTTGTTTTTGTTGGCATCACGCCAGTATTAGAAAACAAACATTACTATGGCATACTAATATCGCTGGACCTTAGCTTTTCGTAACGATAAGGAGATAACAATATTTGTTAAACTAATTTGGAAATATTAAAGAAACTAAACTTTTTAAATCCCACTGAATGTTTTTTATTGTCGACCGGTTTTGGCCATCTACGCCCATCATCAGTGGAATTTACAAAGTTTAGTTTCTTTAATAGCTTAAATGGTGTTCCACGAAGTACAGCCCTCGCATATCAACTTATTTTGGAACTGTCAGATAATTGAAGTTGGACCTGAAAGCTGTAGAAAAAGCTTCTCTAGTGATTCCAGTAGTACTTAATAAACATATGCGAGGGTAAATTGCAACACACTGATTAACATTTAGGTTCCTATAACGGAATTTATTTTTTGTTTTATACCGATATTTTCAACCTAAAATTTCATTAAACTCTATTCAAGCACCACATATAATGTAAACCTTGCCGTGAGACTAATTCATAAGAGCGAAAAAACCGGTTGGAACCGGTTTGGCAGTTACTGCCGGAAAGAAACCAGGACTAAACCGAAAGCTGATGTTTGCATTTATCTGGAGCGAAAACAGGAGAAAATTTTTTTACGGTTCGAAGCCCTGGAAAAAGAGTCCAACGAAGCGAGAAGAATACAGCCTCTGAAAATATTCGTGAATGTCACAATTAAAATAGGTGCACAGTGATTGGAAAGTATACCGTAAATAAAGTTAATTGCGATCTTTTTCCTAATGAAAAGGCGAATTGTAAGTACAAATACGTAACGAAGTAAACAATTAAACGGAAGTAAACTATTTTAATTAAGTCCCACCTTGTGAAGCTTATCCGAGCGATTCGTCCGACCAATGACCACTTCTAAGCATTTGCGCAACTCCCGGTGAAACGAAACAAAACACTCGAAATCTTACGGCGAAAATTCTCAACACAAAACCACCGCAATCACCTCAGCCGCTCTAAAAGAGAATCCAAGGTCGGCGGGGACATCTCTCCGTGATTCATCATTCTTTCGGCACTTTTGAACGAGCAGATCGACAAAAAAGCACTGTGGGCGTCGAGTGGTCGCAGGCGAGGCGGGCGCGCAGCTCCGCAACGACACAAGCACAAACCGACACAAGGGCCGACTCGGCAGAGAAAAAACTGCGCGGTAAGAGGTAGTTTGGCCGGCGGGAACTTCTTCCACGTCTGGAATTTTTAAGGGAATCGCGCGATAAATCGTTTCCGCCGTTCATTCCCACGAAGAGAGGAAGGGAGGGATGGTCGTTTCGTTTCTCGATGCATGCGCGTCTCCTTTGGCGTCTACCTGTACACTCCACGAAAGACTTCATCCCAAGGCGTCTCCCCCTCTTCCAACCCTCCCTTTTCCCTCTCTCTCCACCTGTTTACTACCTGAATGAAGAATCGTACGCAACCGATTTTGAGTCGTTAATCGCCACGCTCCTCTTGTACAGTTAGACTTCTTCAAATAATAAAATTCACAGACATTGGCGATGTTTTGTGGAAACACTCCGTGTTTGAAGGAAAAGAGACTTTGTATTTTTCCACAGGATTTCAATACAGACACAACCAGGTTTCAGCGAATGATTGCCATCATCAGGTGATCATCATCATCAGCCACCCGGTGATGGCGATCTTTCGCTGAAACCTGGTCGTGTCTGAAATATAATCCTGTGGAAAAAGTACAGTCTCTTTTCCTTCAAACTTCTTCAAATAAACTCCCTTTTCAATAAATTGCACATACAATTATTAACAAATAAGTTTTCGACAATCTTATAGTTCCATCCGAATACATTTTACCAAGCTACATCATAATTTTTTTAAACTTTACATCTTTTGTTTGCAACTAAAACCGGCGAGGGACATATTCTGAACTTCAACTTCAATATATTTTCCAACACTTCTGTGGCAGAAAGTTCTCCGGTTGAAACTTGCAATTTTACCTTCCCGCTTACGGTCAAAAGTTAACCAAATATTTTCGTATATAAGTAAAGTAAGGTAGTCAAACTGAAGTTCTTTAAAATTGACAAGATATCTTCGATTAATATTCTGATAGATGAAATTCATCTGAAAATTCGCAACGATAACGATGGAAATATATTTCCTAGAACACAATCATTTCTTGCTCAAACACGTACGTTTGATGCATCTTGTAAGGAATTATACCGTTTCTAATATTTCCAGCTACGGGAATCTTTTTGTTTGTATAGAGATAAGATACAGGAAAGTTATGAAAAACCGCCAAAAAATAACCGAAAGTGTTTTACCTTAACCAATGTACGCGAAGCAGTAAAGCGATAAATACTTATACCCCAAATATAAGCCATCAAGATGATAAAATTCACGGAGGAGGCCGTCACTTTGTGGAATCTTGATGACATCACGAGGAATTGTTGAAAAGAAACAAGGTTTTGAACAACAAATAAGATAACTTTTACTTTTTATTGTGGGTTAGTACGAGTAAATCTCGTAAAATCTATCTTCTTTGTTGTTCAAAACCTTGTTTTTTTCAACAATTCCTCATGATGTCATCAAGATGATATCGTATTAGTAGTTATAAAATACTATGCACAATACTATGTATGTACCATACAATATACTTAACAAATGTACACGTTAAAGGAGAGTTAAACATTCTATCTTTCAGGACAATTTATTTCGTTCCTCTAAGTTTTGAAATGTTCATCTACATGATTGTATTTTCAATTTAAATTAGATTCTAAAGAATTAACGAAAAAATAACACACCACATTATTTTATTCCACTACCCTTTAGAATAATCATCACCTAAAGGGTCATGATGACGATGATAACCTAAAGGGTCGAATCAAAACAATAAAATATTGTGGTAATGGTACGTGTTTTTTTCGTTATTCTTTATAATGGAGACCTACCACAATGTCGATGCCTAATCAATAGTTTTTATTACAATGAATTACTTAATTGTGGAAGCGAAAAACAGAATTTAAGCCTCCTAATTCATACATACATAAGTGTTCTACCTTTCGGTAGGTCCATGTGCCCTAATATTCCCTATTCATAGCCCTTTCTTTCGCTACGTGGTAACTAACCCCATCCTTTATGTCATCTAACATCTTTTGCCTTTGCCTTCCCCTCTGTCTCTTCCCTTGCATTCTACCCTCTATTACATTCTTCAGCAATCCCTCTCCTCTCAATATCTGACCCACCCATTTCTTTTGTCGACGCTTAATTACTTCAATTAAAACCCTTTCCTCCCCAACCATTTCTAGCACCTCTATGTTTGTTTTTCTATCCACCCAGCT